>OZ030386.1:3599304-4063964 GCA_964023945.1 Ectemnius cavifrons
ATACTGGGGAGCTGTACCACTGTGGCATCACCGGAATGATGCAGGAATGCAGGGATACATAGGGGTTAAGTTGTAGTTGAGAAGATGATAAATCCATGAACATGACTGGAGTGTTCATCACCTATAACAAATAAGTATGAAATTGTTATTAAATTATGTGTAAGAATTCATATTTTATAGTACTAGATTGTTTAACTAATTGTAAGTACCTGTACTTATACGATACATTGCTGAGAAGGAGTACCCTATCAGAGGGCTCTGGAACTTATCCCGTCGATTCCTGACTAAATACTGAATCTCTACCACAAATCCTAGTCCCCGAAACGTTCGGGAAGATTGGAGAACGTGGAGGGGCCGGAATAAGTGAGAAGGGGTAAATTAATGAGAAGGGGCATCCTATCAGAGGGTTTATGATAGAATGCCGGCATCTACACCACTGATTCTATGTTTTCTACGCGTTTCAATACTCAAAGAATCGATCTATGAACGATTCTGGAAAGTGCCGAAAATTACCAAAAATCGAAAAAATCTGAAGGGGTTAGCCTTGCCATTTTTTTTGGCGAAAAAATAAACTTTGAGCTCGGGCTCTAGAACTTATACCGTCGATTCCTGACTGAATACTGAATCTCTGCACGAAAGCCCAACCCCCGAAACACGCAGGAAGTTTAGAAAACTCAGAAAATGTCGACACAATTAGAAGTGGTTAATAAGCTGTCAGGCGGGTTACTCGTTCAGATTTTTCTTAATACAAATATCATTTCACATAAGTTAATTATTCGAAAAACGAACACTCCATTAATTAATAGATGCTTCTTGTATTGCAGAACTTTCAACAGAACAACGAACATGCTAGACTCTCAAAGCAATAACAGCCTGCCGATATATTAACGACGAGTGTAGTGTTATTATTATAAGAAATATTGTAAATGTCGAAACTAGGTTACATGTTGTAATAATACCATTTATTGAATAATCATATTCAATAAAAGCAGCTAACTTATGCAAGTGTATTATTTCTTGAATGAAGTACCCTAGAAGCCAAATTCTTTAAGTACCCGGCAAATGGAAATTCCGACTATTCTGTTATTTAAATAGTGACGTCATAGAAATTCCAAGAATTTCGTAAGTATATGTATAATTCTCGGTGAGAATCAGTGTAATTAATGCGAAACAGGATGCTGTCGAAAGTAATCCTCCAATTGAGAACTTAACGAAACATAGTCTCAAGATAGAGGGTTGCAATCTGTCGGCAAAGACGAGATATAGGATGGTACACGAGACGATATAGGATTTGACTGTGCTCTCAAATCAGGCACGCTGGGATAGCACACCGTTTCGACAGTTCACTTCTCCAAAGTTCATCGCAACATTGAGCGTCAGGTGCACCCGATAATTATCCTTTCTACTTGGTCAGTGCGCCGACATGAAACTTAGTGAAATGCGGCAGAATCGAAACTAACGTGTCACGTAGACAGTCTCGATGCATAATGCATCGGACAACAAAGATTAGTAAACGAATATCTAAAGCATTAACCCCTCGAATTTATATATAAAATACCTCGCAAATGCAACTTGAAAGTGCGACATATAAAATTAATTAACACTGCCGGAGAGCTTTTATTACCCCAAGAATTGCAGAAACATTTGCTGTGCATTCCTCGCAATTTAATCAGTCTACTTCTACTCTCGTTTAGAGCCGGAGCACCATTCACGCGTTAGTAACACACTCGCATCGGCGAAGAGCGAACGAGGAAACTTGGCAGACTCACACCGGCCGGCGTAGATTTCATTAATTCCGTGACGCAATTTCGTGCACTGCGAGGGAGGCGGAAACTTTCACAGAGGCTCTCTCTGGTAGTCGAGGAATGTCGAATTGGCGGCTCTCGAAATATTCGAGAGGGGTTGGAAAACGTGGGAAAATGTAAGCGGAATTGATTAATGTCGCGTGACACGTTAACGCTTCGGGCTATTGTTATGCGAAATCTGCACTGCATTTCGTACTTTCGTTGCCTGTTAGATCGGACGTTCGCACGAATAACGAAGTTTCTCTGACTAGGCGGAGGCTAACCTGCGAGTACAAAGGCTCCGAAGCATTTGTTCACGATATTCCGCCGGAATATAATGCGCACTGCCGGGGAATCCACGTTATTCCAATGGACGCATAACAATTGCGCTAGCGGAGAAACGGCCTGTTAATACAGTTGTATTCTCTTGTATGAGATTAACCTAGTTGCGGATGCGCCGGCTGCCCAGGACACCCTCGCACTTCCTGATACACTCGATATCTCGACGATCGGATGCTGGGAAATACGATAAAATCGAACAAATGTCTGTCACGATGTCGGCAAGCTTGCTGAAGATACTCCACATTATGTATTTGTGAGCGGATACATGTGTTTGCCCGGATGGCACATGTGTATACAACCATGCAGTAGTCTAGTCCGTTCAGTATAGATACTTTAAGAAGACCTCTATTTTTCCTTGAAGGAAACGCTTACTATTGTATAAAACTTCTAGCTTCAATTCATGGCTTGGTTCATATTATATGATAAATCATGAAGCACTTAAAAATGTCACTTAAACCTCCGATGTTTAATTATAAAGAGGAAAAAAAACAGAATAATTGTACCTAATGGAAAAGTAAATTAAAAGGATCTTCATATAAACCAAACACTCGTTATTTCCTTAAAACGGAAGAATGAAATATTACATTTCTATATCTATCATGTAATCAAATATCTCTTTACTATCATCTCACATGTCATTGCCGACGGAAACTTCGCATTGCTAGAAGGATCGAGTATCACAGATAAAATGCAAAGTTTCATTCTTCCCTTTTGCACGGTTCGGGTGTTACAAACAGTGTTAAAGTATAGCACGTACGAAGTATCGCTTGAATGTACTCTATTTACGACGATGAGGAGAGTATTGTCCGCGCGTGATTGTCTATATAAACCGCCGTATTTTTAACTTGTTTTTAATCGGTTCGAGAAGTCGCACGGTCATTCCCTTATCGAGAAGAATGAGGTGCCGTGGGGTTCTTTCCATTCGATTGGTCGACCTCCTCACTTTATATCGTAGGGATGCGCGGAAAATATAAAATGGACGTCATAAAAGCCGAGTGGACAACGGCTTGTTCTGCACCAAGGATACACTCACACACGCATCCAGCATCCGATCCTCTCCAAATCGTATTTGCCCAGGCAAGCATCGCCCTGACAAGGTTCTGATAACGGAAAATCTGATTCTGCGGCTTTTGCACTTGCCACTGCCACTGGCAGCGGCTGACTGTGCTCGCTCTCTCGTTTGTATGTATCCGAATGATCCTCCATCTCGGGTAAACAGAAACGTAGCCCATTTATGGGGGTTCTATTCAGAGGTGGAAAGGGACACTGTGGGTAACGCGTTTCGTTTCTTCGAACTAAACCGGATAAACAGATATCCATTGTCTATTGTCTCGTCCTACATGTGTATTAACCCTCTGAAATTAATTCTTTGAAAATCCTTTCTGCTGATCCTTCGATGTAATACTTTATCTCGATACTCTGTTCCAATGAACCCTCTTAATTCCCTGCTCATTATTCCCTTAACTCTGAATGCAATTAATTAAGAGTTGTAATACCTTAATCTCCAATTTCCAGTACTTTATTACTTCGCTCGAAATAAAAGTATCTATCTCCGATAAAACTGAGAAAGATCTCGACGAAAGGTACAATTACGAAATAATTTACCACGCGTCGATTAAAAATCGTTCTAAATAAAATACCACCCCCAATGAATTACAATCACTGAAACGCGTTAATTCAACAAACAGAGCCACCAAAACAATTCTCTTCGGCGGGAAGCGGCACACGTTTCAGCGATGCAATTTTCTGTGAATCACGTAATTACCGGAAAGGGTCCTAATGTCAGTTTCAGTGTTCCGGCAGCATCCGGTTCACAAGGGGGCGGGCGGGTATCGGCAGGGCGAGTGTGAGCGAGTGCACTAATTGTAAGTACCGTGTGCGTGTTGCTCCATAATCTGCGCGTAATGCCAAAACCGCTGGCGATTAGACAAACGAGCTTAGTGCAGTTTCGAACAACAGAGGAGCGGAGGCGTACAGGCCAGCAGCACCGACCGATGCTGGCAGTACGGGCGAAGGGAACTGTACTGGTGAGAGAAGAGAGAGGAGAGAGAGAGAGAGAGTTTCCCGATCCGCGACAAATCGCAGCTTTTCCCCGGCGATATCGAGCGGTTTGCACCGGCTGCTGTGCATGCACAGCAGCGCTGCTCTCGTCGGTTCTCGCTGCCGCCCCATATAAAGGCTTTGCGTCTCGATATCTGATCGGTTCGCATGCCAAATACTGTTCTACCCGCTCGAGAGGAAATCCCGATGGCATGGAAGGCATCGTTTAGCGTCAATATTTAGCGACCTGTAGATATCCTCGCGACCGCATCCCTTATGCCCGGCTGCCGCATTGCCGGCGATCTCGCCAATGTAGTTTGTAGTCCTTGCCACTTGAGAATTTATCGTTTTTGGACCGCTGTGACCACTGAATCCTTGAAAGCCTCGATTATGCAAGCACCGCATAATTACGCTTGGGTTTCATTTTGTTTCTAATTAGAAACTTACTTTTGGAAGTTTAGATTATTGTAATATGGAAAAGCTTCGGGAGAATCTATGATTTGTTATAGTAATCAATAAAGAATGTTATTCAGCATAAACTATGTCATTCACTAATATCAAATTCCCACGTTTATTTCACCAGAATGAATTCGCGTAATTTTCCAATGAGTGATACATAGTATTCAATATGAATTTATCCATGCGGCTATTGCGTTATTATTGTTCCCCTTGATCCAAACCAACGATACACCTGTTCAAAATTGTAAATCGGAGCGGCATAATTGCGGCGGGAGAATAATTGGACTTCTGCGGGCAACTGGCGGGTAATCGATATAGAGAACGCGACGGTCCTAATAGAGCACTCGTAACTCTAGAATCGTAAATGTAATAAGTGAGAAAAGATTCTCGCGATACATATTCCTGGTTGAATGAACTCGTGTGTTATATGCTTCTACGCGTAAATGGCTATTCAATTAAAAGCATCAAATGCGTATGGATATTATGAGAGCTAATTAAAATGCACGGCTATCAGGTAATAAAGTGCGCCAGCACTTTTCAGAGAAATTTCTATGCTGCCGTTTTGAAAAGAAGAGCTGGGATAAATAGAGTAGGCGGCGTCCATCTGAATAACAAACTAATCGTTTGAGGAGAGAACACGAATTTGCACATCAATGCTCCTCCTCATGCAAATGCACCGGCGTTCTCTTTGAGGCGATTCTCTTTGAGAAGACCTGTAGCTGATATGCGAAAAGTAAAAAGGTGCTCCAATGCTTCTTTCCTATTTTTTGGAATTCCTATCGCGCAACTGATGTAATTGAGAGTTGCTTTCCCGGCTGATTGAAAGGTGCGACAAAAGAACAGTTTCGAAATGCACGTCATCATACTATTTGTCATGATAAACGGCGGACACAACTCGTGTAAGGGCTTCTTGGAATTCTGATGATCGTGATAAGCTCGATCTAGTGGCCTTCGAGTAGATAGATTAGATCTGAAGAGGGAGAAGATGCTATTAAAGAGTGGAGAGTCATCGTACTCGACAACAACGTATCCTGAATAGAGATCGAGAAGACTTGGCTTTATCGAAACCATTCACGAACAAGTATATTGATTAAACATAGAATTCTAAAAGATGTCTTGTAAAAGCTTCATAAATAAAATATACAATTGAATATTTACTGTAAATACATTGAACATGTCTTGGAAATTAATCCGAAATCTTCCACGGATCAAATTTCAAACAGACATAACTAACAAAGATTTAAATTTCATTGTTAAATAATTACGTACTATCACTGAACCAATTACTTGTCAAACCATGCCAACGAGCCTTGATAAGACCACGAAACTCATTACAGCCTCTAGTGAAATTGGCGTCGAGATATGCTAACTTCGACCCACATACAGGATATATTTGCATAACCAAAAGTTAATCGGCAATCAACCATTCGGTTCTACGATAAAAAGGCTACTTTCACATACAATGCTAAAAGAGCAACTGCCCAAAAAGCGAAGTGGCGAAATTATAAAATTGGAATTTTACATTGGACCTTTCTAAATTCCTTTAATTCCAGAATGTCCTCAGTATAAAAGGGAAGGTTGATGGAGCAGGATTTTTCTCAGTAAGAGGGCTTGCGGGCTTAAAGATAAAAGCGGCACTTTCAACGCGAGAGAGAGAGAGAGAGGAAAAGTGTCAGGGTCACAGGGTTGCTAGGATTTCGGGGATGCAAGCGTTACAAGGGTGCAGCGTGTCTAATCCAGGATTAGCAAACGGTAGGGATGGCTGGGAATAGCGGCTCGATAACGTGGAATCCTGGCTTTTCACGAGACTGCCGCTTCTCTTAGCACAGTCATACACACCCAGCCAGAGATTCCACGATACAGACAACTCGATTCTCACTCTACAGCGTCGTTCAACTGACCGGGCCCGATAAATTCCTACCGTTCATGGTGTGCACGACACATTCGTCGACGAAGAAACTTTGCCGGACTTCGATGCCAGTGGATGCTGGCTGGCTCGGCATGAAATTGCATGCGCCCGTTACCATCTGCGTCCGACTCGACCGCTGTTTGTCATGTGGATGTACACGATCTTCCGATACATGTGTTGTTCACGACACGGCTCTCCACTCCGACTGCCGCCGCCACCGCCATCGAAAGAGACTTCTCTCCGAGTGAACTCTGGGCGACCAGTGCCACTGTTAGTCGAGGAGACTCGTTGTTTCCGCATCTATGACTTTGATATGTTCCCTACACTGCCGCCAACAGGAAGACCGCCGCTCATGTATTTATGACAGATACGGAAACCGATGCTGGAAAATCGACGATATTGCTACCAGTTCTATTTTGAACTGAAGTCCCTCGTACGAATGAAATGAAACTGTGATTGTAGTTCGATTAATAGTTGAACGGTCTTTAAACAATTGAAAAGTTTTCTATTGAGTTTCATTCCTTCGTATATGATCATTTAATTAATTCTATTATTGTAAAAAAAGCTTTCGTTAATGTAATAAATACTATTTTATTTGCCGACTATTATAAAAGAATCTAAACTCTCTACATATTTATCCCGATTGTTTAAAATGTTCGCCTAATACTTCTATGTTTAATACTCCGAGACTTTACTAAAATTGATTGGAAGCTACTATATTCACAGCACAGATGTAATACTATGTGTGCCAGCAAGAGAATGTTATTTATTGCGAGAGAAACGCGAGGCGCGTGCTTAAGTATGTCACGAAACATAGCTTCTCGACTATCAGACCGCATCCTGGGAATAAAGTCTCCGCTCTCTCACCTGCTACTTTTTCAGAACAATCCACCCTTCTCTTTTTCCTCCTCTTTTTTTCTTGCTCTCGTTTTTTTGTTTTGCTAGGTGAGCACGTGTGGCACGCGGCCCCTTTGTAATCAAAGTTGCGTGAGGCTGGCGGCGCGCAAACATAAGCTTGGCTTTCGGAACGTAACGCGCGTGTGCGACGCATCAGAATGCGCCGCAACAAGGCCTTTTGAACGGATCTTGTGCCAATGCGACGTAATACCAGCGGGCTTAATGTGTGCCACTGCACAACAATGCACAGTGGAACTTTGACTCGCGACTCTTGAAAATCCCCCATTCGGTTTTCCCTCCGCCCCCCTTTTTCCTTCCCTTTCTGTTACGCTTTCCCGAGTGAGAAAGGCCGCAAGGTAAAAACTTACGATGGTATTTCTATGCTTTCTTTTCACGTTTCTACACTTTCTGTTTCCAAAAAATTTTCCTGCCTCTATTCTTTTTTTTTCGTAATAATCCTAGGATGAAAATGCTGTTATTCATCAACGAATGGAATGTATTATAACTGTATATTCTACACTGAACAATGTAAAGTTTGCATCATGTAAGCTGATCAACTCACTGGAATTTAGTTGATATGCACGCGAAATTGAAGTTTAAAACCGATGTTTCATGTTGCGTGTACAAAATACATAAATGTCAAATGTAGTTCATTGAGCTGATCAATCTACATGACTCGTGCAAACTCGTCCTAACGCTTCGTGTTCTTCCTTGCAAATAATCGTATTTATTAAAAGCAAGTTTAATCGTTTAGTAAAACGAAACATGGAATTTACAAAAAATTAAAAAAAACTGTAAACTATGTGTTGTGTATTGAAAGAGACGAAGACTAGCTAAACTCTCAATGTTTCCCGAGAAAAGAGGATTCCAATGAGTATTTCAAACACGTGGATATCAAGATGCTTGCACGATCGGAGCACTTACGACGCTCCTATTTGACTCCGGCGATATTCGATATACAAGAAAGTCTAAGCGACACTTCTAAGTGAGAAAGTGCAACCCCTTGCCAGGAGTGCTTGCTCGCTCTTTTCTCGGTTACTGCCTGATCTATTCTGAGCGACGGTGGTATCCGCTTCCATCCTTTTATAGGTTGCGGTTCAGGCAGGTACGTGAACCCTCTGCCGTTCTTCCCCACCTGTCTCGGATTAAACTAAAGCCGGCTGGGATTGAAGGAATGTCGGGCTATGCTCGTAAAAATGACGACACAATTGAGGCTCACTGAGACGCTTGGGTCAATCTTATTACCATTGCAAGTCCCTTTTTTCAGGAGGAATGTATCGCAATTTCGAACAATGGAAAGTCTGCTTCATTGAAAAAGATAATACACTGACTAAATATTTCAGACGTTTGTAAGCTGTTTTGGAATGATTTAACCACCACTGTTTCTAGAAATTAATATTTAATAACGTGTAAATCGTGAGAAATGTAAGATACGATAAGTATGAAAATAAATTTTAAAGAAAAACTTTCAAGATCGAATTAAATATAATTTCTGTATTAGAATATTAAGTTTCATTAGAAGTATAACATGATCGATGCTTCACCAAAAGTACGAGATGAAACAACTCCCCCTGATACCGCTTTTTTCTAGAATAACATAGGTTAAGTATATTTTCAATATTTCCAGTTCAGCGACGAGTTTTTCTAGGACCATGTACGTTGCTGTACATGTATGAAGACCTACATATGCCATACTGCGGAAAACAAGTACCAGGTCGAGGCAGAGGAATATTTGGTTGACCTGCCAGACGAATTTCTATTTACTATGCTTTTCCCTCGGCGAGGAAATTCGGTTGAGCCACTCCAACTTTGCTGGGTCGAAGCTCGTTTCCAGTCATTCACGACGAAGGTCCAATGGATTTTAGAAACAGCGCGGGTCGAAACTCGATGTCCATCGACTACCTGTGGATGCACGCTCGTTCCCCCTTCACCCCTTGCGAAATCCGTCTGCTAGTATTTTCAACCACTTTCATCCGCGTTTCGATCTCACGGACAAGAAAGAGACTCGTTAGCTTACGAAATCACGTTGGGATTCTCGAATTTCTCTTGCCAGATGAATGGAGTATTCATCTGTTGTATTGGGGCACGTCCTTTCGAAAGAAACGAATTATAACATTTTGTGATAGTAAATGTTTTTACTTCTAAATAAATAAACTAGTTTTCTCCTCTGTCAACGAAGTGAACAATGAAATAGATGCGATAATAAACTCAGAAATAGAAATGATGAAACAGTAACGAAAATGAATCTGACAATAAATACAAACTGAACAAAAGTAGATTTCGATAGAATTAAAACGAATTATAAATTTACTCGAAGAAAATGAATTATAACACTTCAAGGTAGTAAATGTTTTTACTTCTGATTAAATAAACTACTCTTTTCCTCCGTCAACCAAGTGAACAATTAAATAGATAGGAAAATAAACTCAGTAACAAAAATTATGAAACAGTAATGAAAATGGGGGGTGTGAAAATAAAAATAAGTCGAACAAATATATGTTTTGATAGAATTGAAACTGTTGACTGCGAGTGTTTATGCGAATACACATTCTCGTTTATACATTTTAAACAATGACAGCTATACGCATAGAAAATAATGAACAAATAAAGACACAAGTTACTTTAATTTGCATAAACTCCCGCAATCTAGTAATGAATAAAAATGAGAATTATCGCACTTCAATATCAACTAAGCTTGCACGAAATGCGGCCATCAATGCTCTTACAAGGCTATCAACACATACAACCAAACTATCGTCGATGTATTTTATCCAACTGGTTCTTGGCGACCCTTCATTTATCGTGGTTGCCGGCTCGCCGGCATTTCACAGTTGCAAATTAGCGATATGCGTTCTGTCTCGTGCCGCTGACATTTAGTCGATACGCCAGAGATCTACCAACATCATGATTCTATTGTGATTTCACTCGGCTAGCACTGCGGTAACGCAAGAAATTGTTAGATCGAATGATTTGCACACGATTTGAAATCAGGATCGGTCAATTTCCATAGAAATACATAAGGATACATTGGCTATTATCAAACTTCAAGTGCTCGAGTTACTCAGCGTTGGTATCACGCAAAAGAGGGAGGCGTTAAAAATACTGACGAGGCTTGGCAACCCGGAAAAATAAGGCGAGTGAGTCTGCATATAAACTGGAGGGTTGGATAAAAGGAACAGCTTAACACCAAGAGAAAAGCGGCGTCCAATTCCGCCCGAATCAATAACCCACGCGCGCGCTTTTCCCTATTTTCGTTAGTCTTTTTCGTACGCATTGAAGCAACGCAAATTCGTTTCTGGAGAAACATAGTTTCCTCACCGTTAGAAACAAAGAATAAGAACCATGTGAATTTTAACACGACGATTCACCATCCAGGGTGAAATAACCGAAGACTTCACAGTACCTCAAAGAGCATTTCATTCCGCATTCGTTTGCATATGCACAACACGTGTTACGCGCGCGGTGGCAACTTTATCTAGCGCAACGATGCGCTGGAATATCCATAATCCAAGAGGGAATTCCCGGTGTTAAAACTCCCTTAAATCGCTCGGTGGAAACAGGCAGCGTCGGATTAAATGGATAAGAGAGTCGAGGCAAGTTCTCGGGCGTCGGGAAACAATGTAACGAAGCAACGCGAAGCTAAACGCGACCCGCTACCGTTTCGACGGGATTAAATAATAATTATGTTGATTGTCGAATTTTCAATGTCACCCGGTGTAATTCGTACTACGCGTCAATTAAATGAAACGGGTGTAGTGGGAATTCGCAACGACGGTTTCTCCGTAAAGTTTGAATTGAATAGTTAATTATTATTTAATTAATGAAATGGATAAAATACGACTGGTTAATGAAGCAAAAATATTCTTTCCATTTACGTTAACTCTGACACATTTTTAAAACTGTTGAAAGGTGACTTTACTGTGTAATACTGACCGTGTAAACGAAGCTCGAGTCTTTTGTAACGAACGACTAAACAAAGCTCTCTCTCTTGGGATTAAGGTGCAGGGAATTGGAGCAGTATGCCTGCGGGCATATGCTCATCTACAGCTTTCATAATACAATCGGCAGAAGTGCACGTGCGTCGGAGACGCGATAGAAACGAGTTATTCATCTTCGCACCTGTTGGTCGTATGAGTGCTTGCATTTTTTTTGGTTTTCTGAAAAGCGTTCCCTATGGATTGGATGCTCGCATGAATCCTTTCAATAGAAGAGAAAGAATACATGGAGCTTGCGAATATTTCTATGTTTCAACAATGCGTTATTATGGAAAAAAACTGGGAAAGACAAAGAAATGTCTATGAAATTTAAGATGAGTTTGTCCTATTCATCGATTGTTGAAAACTATTCGAAATACAGGGAATTGTATTAAGAAATTATGAGAATCACCTTTCACCAATGAATTCCAAGAGAAGACTAATAGCTGCGGAAGTCAGAGCTCACCGGTCGGAAGGATGATTGCTGGGAGAAGTAACTCATTAAAAAGTTTTTCTCTCAAGGTACTAATCCTTTCCGACAGCAGCCGGTAATCGTCAAATTATCAGTTCAGACTTCTCCGATTACGGATCCCAAACGAGATCTCAGCTGGAAAAGCATTCACATCTCAATCGTATTGATTTCGAATTTCAAACTTGAAAACTTCGTTAAATATATCGGATCTTTAATACTAGATAGAATAAATGCATTAGTTCTAAATGGGAGACGATTTGATTATTTAGTTATCTTGAAAAACATTAATTACAGAATAGGTTAAATAACTATTACTCTTTAGAAACTAGATTTACAGGAAAAGTCAAAACCCAACGAAGTAACACTTCGAAAGTAAAACAGACAATAATTTAAGCAAAAATATATCCTCCCATTCAGAACACAGTAGCAACTATTTAACTTCTCAACGTTATACTGTTACGTAAAGATGAATTCTGATTCACGCGTTATAATAACAAACTGCTAGACTACGAATATCTCACTGCTAAATGTTACGAAAGTCAGTTAGCCACATTCTGACATTGTTCCCTCTCTAAAAGAACGACTCCTTACACGGCTCAGTCACGACTGGCATCCGGAATTCCGCAGGTTATTATAAAATTCCCTAACGAACCCTTTCCCCTTCTCCAACCCACCCCCCACCACCGGCACTTTTGGCAAATATTTTCACGGCGTCGGCGGCGTGCCGACTGGCAGCTGGAAGAATAATTTATGACGATCGCCCGCTCAACGTAAGGGAATGCCGTGATGAAAGAGGGCACCTTGGAATTAAGGCACTCCAAACGGTAATTGGGTGGGATGTACATTTTTTACGAGCACACGCCTGATGGAATGTGATTAATCTCTTTTTTCCCCATCGCTATTCCCCCTTGACTCGCACTGTTATATTAATGACCGCCACCCTTTGAACTGACTGAAAACATTTCAATCAGATGTTCGAACAAAGCGATTGACTGCTATATTATTCCTATTGATTTATTGGGGAAACATAATTAGCCTTCGTGGTGATCCTCGTTATTATGAGAACAATCGATCCTTTCCTTTCCCTAGTTTGATTTAAAGTTAATTAAAGTACTTTAAGAATGATTCCCCTAGCACTAATATATGTATACTATTTGTTAAATAATATATGTGCTGAAGATAAAACACTTGTAAGTGTACAGGAAAGTTTTAGAAAATAAAACGCAAAATAAAAAGTCTATGGAAAGATATTAATATAAAAATTAAAATTCAAAATTTACTTCTTTCTTTGTCAACTACTGCTTGTTTCATCATTATTATAAGCTATGCTTCACTCGAAATTCTGTTCAAGCCTCCGACTTCATTCAGTTGAATGCAAGTTTATCTCTCCACCGAGTTTACTGTGCACGGGCACTCGAAAAATCGATGCTAGGCTCATATGTATATGTAAGTGTATGGAGCTCTCAGTGGGAGCGCGTTCATCGTAGCTTTCATTCGCTAGGAATGCTTCTGCTAAACGGAAAAGCCCACCGACACGCGCTAGCACGAGAAACCAGCGGCGGTTTTAATCCCATCGGGAGAGCTGGGAGAAACGTATCTTGCTGCAGTGTATGAAATTCCGTGAATTTCTCCGTCACAAGACGGCGGCGTTGGCGCGCGTGCACGCCGGCGTTACTGTGCTCATACCGGAACACATTGTAGTCACATGCAAACGCAGTCCCCGTAGCGAGAGAGAGCGATAATAAAAGTAGTTGGAGCCTTGGAGAGTTCTGCGGAATCGAGGCTAGTATGCTCCGCGCGCGCGCCCAGTAGTATGAGTCGACCACTGGCCAGACATGCGGAATATGAAGCTCTCACTTGATTTCTATGACTTCCTTCGAGCTCTAGTGTGGTTCTACTAGCAGAACACCGGTGTTTAGAGCTTGAAAAAATTTTCATTGAAATGAATGGTATAATTAAGTTTTTAACTAACTGGAAACTTCTACGAACTGTGCAGTTAATGTACACTTAACTGTTTCAGCATTTTAATTTTAACTTCTATTAGTTCTAGACTATACATTAAAAAACTGAGCGAACGATGATCGAAAGAGTAGAACAAGGATCGATGAATTTCACTGTTCGCTGTAAGCTTCATCCGATAACGACTGAAGTCGCTCGTAAATAGATGTTGTTGGAGACAGGCTTACGGTGATTCTCTTCGAGCATACGGCATCTCTTCCATGTTCTCTGCACTCGACTCTCGTAAATTATACATGTGTTCACGCCTACACTTATCGTAACTCGCGGGAGACACGCTCTAACACACCGGAAAGGAGCACCCTTATCCTCGTTCTCGCATTATTCGGCCGAGGAACACCAAGAAGCTCCTGTTACCGGCTCCCTTCGCTTATGAAAGCGTCGCACACGATGCTGCATCGGACCCTTTATCTTTGCGTGACCGTAAAAATCCCCGAGTAAAAACAAAGCTCGCGTCGCGTCCGCCCCAACTCCCTTCTTTGTCTATCCCTTCGTCTTTTGTTTCCACCATCGAGTTACATATCCTGCTTTTCTATTTTCTGCAGTTCTCAACGATCCTCGTAATAAATAGCGCAATAAATCATTTCCAGCTTACGAGCTTTCGAATTCGATAGCTTTGGAGCTTAATAAAGAATGTTAGTGAATTCCGGTGAGTTTACTGAATTTGTCGAGTTTGGCATTTTCACACGATGAGTGGCGAGAGCCGTGGTAGTCAAGTGGTCAGGCGAGAAGAGGCTAAATTCGCGTGCACGCAGGTCAACGCATTGTCGCGAACTAATTAGATTGTGTGGCCGGACCTGCACGCAACCACGGTTTTAGAGCTTGCGACTAGGGCCGAATGATCGTGGCTTATATCACGTGACCAGGCATGCTGGCGTACCACCTGCTTTTCTACTGTTTCTTAATCGGGCTGGGTATTTTAATCAACGACAAATCCCGTCAAGATAAACTGACACTGGTGTTAACCCAAATGAATTGTGCTGTATAAGAATTTGTACGACACAGTGATCTACCACCTCTAAAGTAATAAATATTCACTGGAGTCATTACACACACCACGAAATAAATGCTTGTATCGAAACGAATTGCTACGAATGCAAAAGCTCAGTGAAATTACATACTATTACAATTCTTTATCACTGTTTCCTGTTGTAATTTTAATTCTAATACCAATGTCTATATTGCGTTAACGAATAACTAATGAGAAACTATTACAAGTATCCCGTATTCACCGAGGGAATTTCATCTCCTCATGATTAAACATCCTGGCATATTTACGAAGGCAAAGTGTTCGGTGAGAAAGATTGGCGTCGCTCTACGTTCGGGCTCTCAACTAGGTAAGGTGGATACTCTTGAGCCGACTTTCCTCTCCACGTGGCACGAGACCCGTTTAACAAGCACTTACTTTGGCGTGCCGAAAAAGGTGGATTTGCATTAGTGGGTCAGGGGAACACAAGCTTCGGCCTATGTGGAAAGAGATGAGCCGAGATAAGCCTGCTGACTAGCGAATATGTCGTGTCCTGGGCCCTCAAGCTTAAGTAAGTATCCTCGACGCGACGTATTCACCTCGCTGCTAGCTCCCTCTCGAAATCGCTTGGTATGTGGCATTTAAATGCCAATGCGCTGGGTGTGCCACGAATATTTGCGCAAATATGAATTCTCCGTGCTTCACTATCGATAGAAGTACGATTTTGTAAAATGGAAATGTAGCAAAATAGTTTATCGAGAATCTACTTTTTCACTTTTTTAGAATTCTAATTAAATCGTCTGGTACGTTAATTTATGACATAGTGCGAGTACTTGACTGTCTGTTTGAATACTTGGAATGAAAGTATTTGGTAAGTTAGGTGTTAGATTAAATCAATACTAGAGTTTTCATGGAATAAGGTATTGTAAGACTTATTATTCAAGTAGAGAACAAATCCAATAATGTATTAACGTGTAGCTGCAAGGATTTGAAGTAGACTCACGCTCCATTGGCAATACTGAAAGCTGTATATTCAAGATCATACATGCACAAAGGATTGTCTATGATTAAAGTCTCTATCTGCATTCTAAACGGGATTAACATTTCGACAATGCTTGTATGCGTATGTTCGCTCTTCGTACATCTGTAAATGCATTCTACGCTGAAGCGAAAATCTCAGTTGCTACATCGTACATTTTAAGGGATTTCTCCAATAGATTTCTTTCCTTATTTCTCAAACCGAACCTAGCAATTCTCTGCTCGATAAACTATTTTTTCTCAACGAATAATTATTATAGCAATCATTTTTCATTGAACTTTACACTGGCAGTGAAAGTGGCGCTGACACACCTAACGCAAATTGAAGCAGTCAATTTTGAACGGAGGCTTTTACGGTTTAGTTTCATTAGCGCGATTCAACTTGCACTATTTGTGCGAGGCCCACTCGCTGCCACGGCTAACTTAACGAGCTGCAAACAGAGTTTCTATTTGTCGCTGGGTACTCGACCCGAAAATTCTGGCATACCTTTCCCGTGGAAGCTACTGGATAATCAAATTATTTCCATCTGCAGAGGTCTCTCGCTTCTCAGTGACCGAATGCAATATTGCGCCCTACTTAGGCCCGAGTTCTTATAGGATGCTTTAAGTAACGCTTAAACTCGCTCAAAACTCGCACTAACTTTTCCAACCGAGCAGTTCAATATCGTCGTTTCGTCTGGTGCATGCTGGGAAGCCCGGACATTACTCGCATCCCTTTCTTTCTATCAGAGTAATAATCCAGCGCTCATCAGAAATCGATAGTATGGAACTTCGATATCAAGGCTGCCGCAAGATACCCTTGCCTACACCGGATATAGTAAAACTAGTCAGTTCGCTCGGTAAACCCGATATAACAGAGCTCCTAATATTTCCTCCTCTAAGCTCTCATAATCTTCTTAGGAAATGTACTCCACTTCCTATTGTGAGAAGCCGTTTTCCGTCGACAGGGAATGTGGGTCGCCGTCCTTTAAATCCCGACGAAATCGGAGTCAAAGAAGAAAAGAGAGAGACTCAAGGAGCGTACGTTCGAGTCGTCGACGAGATGAATTCCAGATGTGCTATTTCAATTTCTCCATTCTTCCTGCTATAATCTTGGAGATTCATATGAACCGGCGGAGAGAATTCGTGGCGGATCAGAGAACGGGAGCAAAGCGGGAAGAAAGTGTTTTACGCGGAATCAAGCAGAAAAGCCGGGGACTCTTGTGAATGAGGATAATTTAATGTGTAATGAAGCGGCGTACCTTCATTAAAACCTGCACGCAGACCCTCAGCATCCGGCAGAGGGGTGGGAATTTAATTCCATTGTGTTTTATGAATTGCTTTATTATTCCTCGAAAGAGCGAATGCAAATGAAAGGGCGCGGAATTCACTGAAACGGAGCACGCGCGCGTCGCTTCCAAAGCACAGGAGAATTTCCCAAAGAAATTAGCCCGGGAATGATTGAAAATCAAACTATACCTATTGTTCTATCGAAAGGATTGAAATGACTTTAAAAATAACTTACATTTATGTAAACTTTTACATTCGTTAATCGAAAATACGAAATAATACTACTGTTCTAAAAAGTATCCAAATAATTTAAATGTGAATATCATCAAGATTTATCTGCGATTTAATGAGAATAAAAATAATTAAAAAGAGAACGCTGATTGGTACAACTATAAAACACAAATTAAACTATTTTACAAATGAATAATAAATCCGAAGAAATACTAAACAAATCATTTCGACCCCGTTGATAGATTATCTTACACGTCAAGAGAACCGTCGACAGAAAGGACAGGCACAGGACCAATGTCGGTGGCTGTGATTGCGTCGAGTCTCATTTTTCTCAATCAGCAAGGACAGGTCTGCTAGGGGAAGACAACGCTGAATTCACTGGCGAGTGAGTGCGGTCACGAAATACGTCCAAGCTAAATAGTCAACGACGCTGTTGTCATTCCTAGTGGCGTTTGCATGCGCCGGAAAGCAGCGGCCTCGAGAGGCTGCTGGGCATGCATTATGCCGTGGCGGCAGGCTTAATTGCATAATTGCATGCTTGAAATTGTACGCTCTGTGTTATCCTGCGCGCGCGTCCATGCTGCTTCAACTACCGGGGCTTTGAGAGTGCACTATTGGCGCTGGAATACTAAATGTATCGAGTCCGAAAAGTCACGTGCTAGTTCGGACTTCAAATAAGCAAATCAACAAATGAGCATTGATCCTCGTTAAGGTATTGCATACGTGAGGTCGGAAACAGAAATGATTTGAACATTTTCTTGTTTGAATTGCGTGTGATATTTAAACGAAAGTTTTTCTATAAAAAGGTATGTTTGTATTCTATCTTGTTATAAATTTTGATTAGACACTTTGAATAAATAAAAGATCGAAAAATGATTCAAATTCTGCGATTAGAACTGTAATAATCTGATTACTAAAATCTAATTTAATATTTATTACAATAATGCAAGGAAAGAGTAATAACAAATTTTCTATGAATTAATATAAATGAAATCACTAATTGAAACTCGACTTAACTCATTCAAGTCTGATATAAACATCCTCGCAGTTCTAAATCCTGTGATAGTAAACTAATACTGCACGTCACGCGAGTGCAATGGATTAAAAGAGACGTCGATTATGACATTCGATTCTCTCGCGTGGATTTCGTCCGCTAGAAGTGTACGAATGCTCTTTACTCGGCCGATTACGTGTCCGGCAATGTTCGTCTGCTCTCCATCGAGAAGTGCTTCGCAGTTGGAGGAAAGAAGGCGAGAGGAAGCTATCGGGAAACTTTTCCCATCGACTTGCCGATTTATATGAGATCGTAAATTCTGACATACGCGCGTCCGCCGCCAATATGGATGGGCTATCGACTTTTGGATTCCGGAAAGCCCCAAGTCGACTCTCATCTCCGCTTTGCGAGCACACACACACACACGCACACGTACACGTACACGTAGCAGCGCGAGAAGATTAAGCCGCGTTCGCGAATTTCCGCCAAATGAAAACATACCAGACACATTTTTCATTTCGCACATTTTGTAACGTTAACTCGTGGATGGTTGATGCGAGGGTTTGTAAATAAGAATGACTGTCAGGAGGAAAAGGAAAGCTTTCGAAATCTAAATTTAAATCTAATCGAGATTATGTAAGCGATTTTAAGGAATAACAATTTAATGAATTCTTTATGAATGCCTTTTGAAAACAATTCTTTGAAAGTTGAAATAATTGCGATGAGGTACAACTATATTAAAAGCAGATTATATATACTGGCTTTCCTAACTATGACTTTCATTAATTCCACTCACAAATATCAACAGTAAATTTCGGCAACACAATTCGCAAAAATATTTCGGCGAATTCCATACGAAACTTCTTAAAGCTTGGATGAGTTTAAGCTCTAATTATACAGAAGGCAAACAGATTGGCATGTACGTTAATAGACATACGAGATACTTGAAAAGCAAATATCAATATATCATTAAGAGCGGTATAAGTTTTATTTGATTTCCCCGGTACTACGAGTGAGATGCAAGCTCCAACTTAGAAACTCTAAGGTCCAAGTTCAACAAGCTTCGGGCAATGCTGAGCGAGAGAACATGTGTGACACGCGCACGAAACAGAGGTAAAGATAAAGTTGTTCAAGTCTATTCCATGAAATGAATCATTAGTAACTCGAATAAACTTTATTTGAACATGAATTTGTACTATGAAATGACGAACAATGAAAGAACGATTAAAATTATCAAAGGAACATTCACTGGATAAAAAAGTGTTGGCACACTCAGAATTTCCGAAGCAAACTTTCTCAAAGCAGAAAACATTCTGCTTTGAGAACATTGTTTATCTCATAAAAAGGAAACTTTCTCCTTTAAGAAAATTTGTTCTGTCTTAAGAAACAAACTTTGCTCAATAGCTAAATTTACACCAAAAAAGGGAATGAGTGCGAAAACTTTTTCTTATCCACTGTACACGTCACACACGGAAACTAGCTTAGAAAAATAAACCTGTGCGAATATACAAATATAGATGTAAAAAAGGTTGCATTTGCATAGCGCGATTTTCGTGATGTTACACGCGAGTGTCAAATATTCACGTAGGATTTGAGTGCCCGGAAGTTCGCTCGAATGCAAAACGAGAGAAAATCAGCTAAAAATTTGGGACACGGAAACAGGGAGAGCCAAGTATCGCTTTCCAGACAGCGAGTTCGTACAATGCGTAAATTTTGCGGGAATAAAGAGGGATGGAAAAAAAACAGTTGGAGATAAGGCCGGAGGCAAATAAAGAGTGGATGAAAGAGGAAAGGCGGCGCGCGAGCGATAGTTGTAAGCGATAAAAATGTTACACTGAATACTGTTTCACGTAGTTCCCGCTTTTGTTCATTCCTGTGATTTCGCAACTATGATTTCCCACATCACACACGCGCTCGCTCGCCTACGCACACTGCACACAAACAATGCACACAGTTCTCGGATTCAGCACTGCGAGAATTGTTTCACCCATTTTTACTGTTTTCCCTACACGAAAAGCCACCGCCAAATTGACTTTCAACGAGAGACAAAGAGATACCCACACCGCCGTTAAAAGCGGAACGCTATTTCGACGCTGCTATTCGCGCCGTTTAGTTTATTTGACGAGCGACCGAATCAACTTATCACTGCTACGATTCTCATTCGTCTGTCTAATGAATACTCTCTTTTGCGAAGCGTGATCGTATCTAAAGCACGAAAAATTTGAAATGCGAGCGTAAATATTTATCGCGAAGTACCACTAATATCGATAAATTTTCTAATACCGAACGCGAAATAAAGTATTCAATATTCGATTGATAATTTGACTTGGTATTTTCAAAGTTAATCAAAACACTGCACTCGCGACTCGATGGTACAATAAAATAAATCACTAATACAACGTCCGAGTTTTTCTTAACCGAATTGATTGCGGCACTGTGCTGTTTCCGCAACTAAAACGTCCCGTTTCCGATATCGCTCGGGCAAAGCGAAGAGAAAGAGAGTGAAAAAAGGGAGCGCGGTTGGACTGGGGAACTTTTGATCGGTGGTTCGATGTACACAGAATCGCTCGGTTAGATCCACTTTGAAGGGAGGAGACACTTCGATCCTCTAGTACGTTCGAGTGAGGTGCGATCGATTGCCAAACGAAATTTATTGAAATCCATTAAATCCCCCTTTACGAGCCTTCACAGAGTTTTACAGGCTTGTACGGACAAACATCATACGTTACGGCACTCTCTGATTTTTATCCCCACTAAATTTTATTATTTCGCTTACTCCTAATCCGAGCAGTGTGTCGCACCCGCGCGCGCGCGCGCGATCCGCTTCGAGTTTCCGCTCGGCTTCGTTTAAACGCGCATCGCTCGATCTAGTTTTCCGAATGAGATCGTTTGTTCCACACGTCACTGGCCCGGTTTCCGACTGCCGACTGAAGGATACACCGGGCTTAACCGATTAATGAAACTAAAGGATCGCCGGTATTCGTCGTCACTAACAGGAAACACGCACCCGTTTTTCATTTGAAAGCACTGTTCACTGGTGGACCGCTCGTCGAAGACTGAGAGCTAGTGCGCTTTCCAAGGGTATTTCACTGGTGCTTGACCACCGTGGAATTTGGGTTCAATTCTACCTGAAATACCCTTTTACTACCTGACAAAGGTATACGAATATTTGTAAACATGGTATTGTCAAATTTCGGTTACTTTCAAAGGAAGATTAATACCTGACAAATAAAGTGCGTTTCGAAAATATATAAAACTACATGATAAATATATGTAAGCGCTATTCACGCGAAAATGTGGAACTTGTATGAAAAACAAAGGAATTTTAAAAACATCACGATATTTGAAATCCAAATACTGGAATTTAAATTAATAAAGTGAGTTCGGGATAGGAATTAAATATTACAATCGAATAGAACAAACAGCACGCAAGTAACGAGCAACTCTCGATTCTTTCCGGATAACTCTATAAAACTGTGAAATACTTGTTTCCTCTGACGTAACCGGGAAGACGTCGGAAGTTTGGAAGGAAGATCGTTCAAGATCCCAGAAGCGACGACGTCGAATCCCGCGGAAAACTTAAATTTCCCTTTCACAAACTTTTAGTACGCCGATAAATTTCGACTAGCACGACTGCAATCGAGCGGTCTGGAAAGGGCAGAAGAGTCTTAAAAAATATTGACTGTTCTACCATCTTTGTTGGCCACAGGGAGAAAATGCTGCGTAAATGATCGTTCGGTCTTATTATCGCATTACTTAGAACTGATGCAGGGTCTCTGTTTTACGACCTTATTTTACTGTCCCGTTATACTTCATTCTTTAGTGCCATTCTTTCTATAATGGGAGTACCCACAGCCGCAATCAAGGAGGCGACCTTTGCGCTCCAAGTACTTCACCCAAGCACATCCATATTATACACCTATTAATCTTGCCGTGCAATCTTGTGCAATTTTAGTTCGTTGCAATCAGTTCCGGTTGTCTAATTATGAAGCGAACGCTCAATAATAACTGTTATTACACTGAT
Organism: Ectemnius cavifrons; assembly: GCA_964023945.1. Lineage (NCBI taxonomy): Eukaryota > Metazoa > Arthropoda > Insecta > Hymenoptera > Crabronidae > Ectemnius > Ectemnius cavifrons. The sequence continues at coordinate 3,621,721 of OZ030386.1, forward strand.
CGATAAGTGCTCGTGTCTTTTAAAGTCATTTTACTTGGTAGAAAGTAGATGCGGAAAGTGTTAAACGTCTCTTGCGTAAATCTAGTCCACGTAATAGCAAATATTTATATCCCGATCATATAAAAATGAGCAAATTACAAAAAAGAAGGAAACTATCGATCGGAAAAACTATATGTTCAATCGACTACACAACTATCATCTATTTTTTCACTTTGTTCCCTTTCTAGTCAAAAGGCATTTGCTGTCCACACACACTCTATTTCGAACGGAATTCGTACCAGCTGCGAGTGCGTGACGCGCAAATTAATCACCAAAGTTCAAAAACGTCAATTGCCAACCGAATAGCTTCAACACTGAATTCCCTCTACAAAATCCAGAAAACCACCACGAAATGTTCCGACCCCTTTTTCCCTTGTTAGTGAATCAAAAGTGAAACAAACAATTGGAAACAAAAATATTGTTTAAAAAAAAATAGCTTTGCCTGGGTCTAAACATTAATGGAAAAAGTTGATAGTGTTATTCTAGCTTTATTAAATTTCAATGGAGAAGAACGAAAAGGGGAAAGCGGAGAAAGGGTCAGGCTGAGGGTGGTTTTCGGTTCGGTACTTTTTCGACGCAGTCTCGCCAAGCAGCCAAGTTGGGGGGTGACGGCGGGGAAAGGGGTGTTTCAACGACGCAAAGGCGCTTTAATACGCTTTCGCGGAATCCTCCTCGCAAACAGGAAGCATGCATTATGTATCACGCGCGCTCCTATACACCTACAAAGTGTATGTCTGTCTATGTGAGGGAGCTCTCGTGTACATTTGGCAGAGTCGACCGCTCTCCGGGCTTAAGTTTATGGTTTATGGAAGCCTCTAATAAGATTCCCTGGCCGAGATAATAATAAGTTAATGGCCCGCTAGTCGTACGGCTTGGGAGCGACGATTACGGGGAGCCTGCTTCCTTAACTTAAAACTGCCGAAACGTGATACTCGCGGCGCTAGTATCGCACACCATCACCTGCCAATTAGAAATTCTCGATGTAATTTTAAAGGAAGAACGAGTGAGAGACTTAGGAGTATGCTAATTATTACGCTAGCCTGTTTCACCACAGGCCTGCTCTGTTCGATCCGATTCTTTGCGAGCACGTTCCCAGACATTCGGCTAATGTTCAATTTCGAGAATGCTCCCGGAGATATGAGCCGATCGTGAGCAATCGTCCGATTCAATCGTTACTTTCGATGGTTACGAGCATTCGCGACCCTTCTCGAGTTAATGGAACTTTCGATTTCGTATCTACTCGGCAGAAATCGCACGATTTCCAGCAAGTTTTAATAATTCTTCTGTTTTATTAATGCAAATGTTTAGATTACTGATAATATAAGCGAAATAGTATTCTGCAATCAGTGAAATTCTCCGTAATAATTCTATTATATTTAAGTGCAAAGATGTGTGCTTAAATCTTTGGTTCACTGATTCGAGCGAATGGGGTAGGTTTTAATCGGAGGTAGTAAATGGGAAGCACGTGATTCATAGCGAGAGTTGAGAATTCGAGATCGAGCGAGGAAATGCCGGGTATAAATGCGCATGAAGGTTTGTTGAGAGGATCGCGCAAGAACTCTCTCCGGGGCACGATAGAAACTAACAATAGAGAGTGGGTGATAAAGCACTCGAGAGAGCAGAGAATTATAGGAAGTATGCAAACGAGGAGAGTGATACTCGGCGAACCGAGTAATTTATTGGCTACGAACTTATCACCCGAAAGGATGAGCTTTTCACTGACTGCGCCAACGAAATGCTTTCCGACCGTTTTCTCCACCTTCAATATTTGCGGGGGAAATTAGGTGGGTGAGGATCACACATCCGTCATCGGAAGTCAGCCATTCAAACCTGGGATCCTAGTGTTTGAATTTCAATTTTCGAGCAGGTTTAATCTAGTCGAAGGAAAGTAGGAAATGTGCAGGTAAAGTGAGTAGGATTGCTTTGGTAATTCGTCGTGAACTTATGTTAATCTTACTAGAATTCAAAATTTCTAGTCATCACGTGGAAAATACAAGCGTAGAAAAATTGAAGAAGATTAATTATTTCTCTTAATCAAAATTGGGTAATTATGTAGGAACATGAAAAATAATAGACTTCTTTTATGAGTTTGAAAAATGCTATCATCTATCGCATGTTTTGTGTACGCGCGGTTGTTCATGGCAACTAAAAATTCGCTCGAAAATTATATAATACCTCTACCATCATACTGCGGACGATCATGAACTACGGAATGACGTGTTCGGCGTTTTTCTTGTAAGTGTAGGATGACACGAAACCGTATTTTCCTGCAGCCGCACGAAATAGCGCCAGAATTATGCGTTTGGCCAAAGTGGCCGAACGAACACGCGTCACTAACCCCTGATAAACTGCGTTCGCCATGCGAATATTTTTCATTTCCTGCGCGGCATGGAAATTAAAAGGAAAACCGCTCGGCGCCGGACAAACGAAAACACGCGCCACGAAAGAGAACGGCAAACGATGAAAAAGTGCTTGCGGCTAACCGATGCGTTTTCCACTGCGATAGCTCCGGTTAAAACTGACAGCGCACAAATGTTAGTTGGTCACGCAAAGACAAAACTGTATACCCGGCCGATTTTATTAGGAAAAATTCACTTTTAAATGACCGCGCAACTTGTTAATTCGTCAGCAAAAACCCCAAGCTTTTCTCCGGCGTTTCATTCAGTGAACAATGAAAAAACTCGTCGGTCACGAGCACTTTGATTGTCGTAAAAGTAAGGAAAATTTCAATTGCAAGAGAGCCTGTTCAAACAAAGTCAAAAAGGGAGTATGTGATGTATGACTTGCGAATGAAACATTAGCAGGTCTTTCTGTTAGGATCATTATGATATTATAATTGAAAATAATTGAAAAGCTTTCGTTCGCATTAATAATTCGTATTTTCTATGGAAATGAAGGGGAAAGATTGATCGAATATTAATAAATGGCATCGAGTATCGAATGTGACGGCCGCTTATCTAAAAGGAGTTTCCACGGTCATTTCGTGTAAAATATACCACGACAGTATCAACCGAGTAAAATGCGCTCCGGGTCAAATGACTTTTTCGTGCGATACTTGACGGCAGGAAATCACATCGCGCTGCACATTGGAAAAAAGTCCCTGCAACGTGAGAGACGCGCTCTCTCCTTTCTCCATAAATTACCAGCGTATCGCGTGTGCACCCGAGAAAACTATTTTTCCATTGGAATGGCCACCGGCTAATTCATCAAAATTTAATCTGAAACACTCCCTTTCATTCCCATTGGTCGAAGTTTCTCGCGACCGACCGACGACCGAGGATAAAATAAATTGAATATTTCAAAAGTTCCCGTAAAATATTCAATCGAGCCTTGTTCGGAGATCGCGAAATTTTATGCCCACGAAATCCGCTCTCCATTAGCTCGCGAATTTCCCGCAAAATGTTTACTTTTATCGTTGCTCATATTAAGAGAAATCGGAGCTTACATTGAAAATAAATACAGTTTCGAATGAGAGAAGTCAAAAGAGCTACATTTTAATAATGTACCGAAGCGACTTGTAAAACCAGTCTTTTGTGAAATACGAAAAGCTGCGCGAATTTTAATAATATTAAAGCTTCACGGATTCCCCACAGGGGAAATACAAAACAATAAAAACCGAGTCGAATAATACGTATTATTACCGTATGTCTACGTACTATTCCATGCATTAACGGAAATTATATTGCATGAATTATACATTGAAAACGAAGAATGTAACTAAATCAAATAACCCCATTATTTCTGTGAATACATTATAAACGAAACGAAAATAAAATAAAAAGGAAGTTAAGCCGGAAGGCGTGGGGTACAAATGAAAATAAAGTAATCGAAAATATTGATGGTTGAGATGAATTGTCGCTCTGACGTTTGCTTGATTGAACAAAGTTTAACAATCACGCTTCTCTATGTATCTGCCGGCGGAAGTTATATAGTTTGTTATGACGATTCGCGCACAGGAAACTTTCAATACTAAATCAATCAGAAAATCTCGAAACTGGTCGGTAGTCAGTGGTTATTCTGTCTCTCATCGTGTTCCTTTCTTTCTCTCTGCTCCTGTTTACTCTCTCTGTCTCTCTTTCACTTTACGCAATTATCGAAACCACTCACTCTGTTCTTTTCGCACAAACACAGGTAAATCAAAAACGCATTGGTTGCTCCTGTTTTCTATCGTACAATATGTTCCATCAGCCGACTAATTGATTGACCTCTTTTTAAAGTGACACGAAAATGGGAGTAAACACTTCCACGAAATTGGGACAGAAGAAAATTATTCAACAACTTTGCACTGAGGAGCTAATGAAGCGTATTTTTATCAAACTCCAATATGAAAGACATTGTTATATAACATCAAATTAATATGATATCTAAAAACCGTGAAATACGAAATCACAATTAAAAAACATTTTCAGTAATAACTATGCAAAGCAATAAAGACACCAATGTTTGTGTTAACTAGAAATACCAGTTTCACTAAATCCCTGTGACTATTTTTATAGCGAAGAAACTCGTAGTTTCTCTCTATTTTCCCAATCATCTCGACAAACGCCAGATAAATCTGCCAATATTTACGCCAATAAAAACCGACCTCTATTAAAAAGAACCACATAGAACAGAATCTAGGAAAACACGAGTTCGTTTAGAGCGTGGCATAAAAGTCAGTCATTTAGCGATTGAGATCAGATAACTTTCCTCTCCCAACGTTGCCAGCATCCGGTTCAAAGGGTGCCTCTTTAATCCGGCGGAGAACAAAATTCCACGATTAGGAATCGTAATTAGAAGCTTCCCACGCCACCACTCTTTCTCTCTTTCTCTACGATTGGATGGGAAAGATAAAAGCGGTAGAGTGCGAGTGAGAACTTTGCTTTTCCAGGCGCAGAGCTTTTCGCGTTCGCAGCAGGCTGCTGCTTGCGGCCATGCGCCGTCTATCGATCCCGCCACCCACAAACCATCACCCACAACCGCCACCCGCAACCAACGGGCGACCATCGCCCCTTCCATTCCTTCCAACCATGGTGATAGCCGCACGAACAAGAGTGCCGAGGCTATTTTGTTTCGCGAGCCCTTCGCTAAAATGAGCGGATCGTTCGAGTAGCCGCAAAAGCAACCAGCACCCACCCCAGGAATTCTGGGTGCACACACCGTCACCGCTATCTCGGAAAAATTGGGCTAATGAAGCTTGCCTTCGAAACAGTAATCAACGAAGGAATGATTTGTATGAATTTGGAGGGGAATTGTTAATTTGGAGATATAGTTACAAATTAGAGTTATAATCTGGCGTAAAATTAAGGGTGAAATGATGAATTTGTATGGAAAAATAAATAGTATGGGATACATTTACCATGTAGAGCGAGAAGGTTACAAATCAGTGGACAGAATGTCACAAAAACTAATTGGCTGATTGACTTCTAATTTATACCAAAATTTTCTTTGAAGTATGATCTACTACTTTTGTAAATTTTGCTTTTAAAAATGTGCAGTGTAAAGAAAAATTTTAGATGGCTATCATTTTATAATATAATGCGATATCCAAAATTGACTATGATAAGAACTAGAAAATTTCATTAGCTTTCGAATCGCGTTTCATTTTCTCATTTTGGATAAGTCGTTTGATTTCTACATTCGTCACCGTTAAATTGTGCTTTGGAAACCGGGCTTTAAATCAATATAACTCTTTTATCTAATAGAATTTTTATCAAAGGTATGATAACATAGCAATGGAATGTATTTTTACATACAAACAAAATTTTGGTTCGTATATCACGTAAGAATTAAACAATAAAAGATTCCGAATTTTTGTTTGTTCACTCGAAACGAAGAATTGGATTCTGATTATTGATAATGAATATAGGATTAAGTAAATGAAACAATTAATGTCACAAAGAATGATGGATTGGACTTTGTCAGACTGTCACAATTCGAGTACACTCTACGGGAAGTCGGGAAAATAAATACAAGACGTTAAGGGGAACTTAGCAAACTACTATAAGCACTACAGGATATCTGAGTACTACCTTTTTCGGGGGGTGATGACTTGCTACTCGGAGTGCTTTTCCCGGACTAAAGGAAACACCGCTGGGATGTATTTGACATCCCACTGTTTACCTTTGGGGACCTGATGGAGTAGGAGGAGGCAGGTTATTGCTTTCGGTAGATTTCGATGATGGGGGTTGGATTGGATATGTCGGATTAGTGGGTGATCGAGGGCGATATTATTTGGTAGATCCATCAAAAACTCCCATCTAATTAGGACGTAACGTCACACTGAATAAACTATTTAATAAAAGGAAACTGAATAATAACTTGTGTTAATTTCACTAAATCCACCACTGTCAAACGTGGATTCAAAACATAAAAATCGCACATGTAACGTGACATTGAATAAACTATTTAATAAAAGAAAACTGAATAATAACTTGGATTAATTCCACTAAATCCATCACTGTCAAACGTAGATTTAAAAGACATGAAAATCGCACATGTAACGTAACACCGAATAAACTATTTAATAAAAGAAAATTGAATAATAACTTGTATTAATTTCACTAAATCTACTACTGTTAAAAGTCGAAAACACTTGAAAGTCACACACACAAATAAGAGAATGAGTATCGAAAACTCCGGAGCACACTTTTCCCCATCACCACTCGAATAATACACTTGTCAGGAAATGGCTACTCAGAGTGAGAGTTTACTAAGGAATCTATGTGTTGTCACCAAGACGATTCTACAGTAACTGTGGTGTTGTACTTTCACCGTCCTCTTTTATCAGAAGGCAACTCTGCCTTTCCCACTTCGTCGTCACATCCGATATCTACCAAATTCCTGACAATCAAGACAACTCTAACAATACATCGGTGGGCTGCTTATTGTCTTTCGAACCTTGGGCCTGCCAAACATTACCTGACCCTTTCACGGTTGTTGGCCATCCTGTTAAAATCGTTTACACCTGGTCAACACGTGTGTACTTTGGAACCGTTCGCAGTTCTCTGTCGTAAATCTATTGTTTTACCAAGCTACCTGACTCTGACTCAGCTATGAATCTTCATAACGTGAAAGTTTTGTCACTAATAAACCTCGAATTTCTGTATGTATGACAACCCAAGGTCTTTCAAGGGTGGTCTAAATTTATCCTGCTTATCCTATAGATAAGTACAGGACGATCCTTTGCCTTTAAATCAACACTGTTAAGAGTAAACTGTTATGTACAGGATAAATAATTAGAAATTATCTAGTTATTCTAATTATACATGAATATTTTCCAGCATTCCTACACGAAGAAAATAAGTAATATAATACAGTAAAATATTTTCTTTAACCCGCTGCTCCTTCGCATTAAATAAATATTTAATATTTACAAAGACATCGAATAAAAATAGACCAATCCTGATTCAAAGGCAATTTTTTACAGACGTAGCCCTGTTGAATTTGCTCGCACACCAAATAGTCTGAATTACAAACACCATGACCCCGCCGATGATTGAACAGCCAGCAGGATCCGCCTGCTATCCAGTTAGCAGCAGGCTTCTGCTCCTGTCTGCTCTGGGCTGTGTTCTCTCCTACGATTCCACCTTTTTTCCCCATCGGCGGCTTTCCGCCCGGGAGCGAGCAGCATCCAGGCGAGCGAACGGGTTTGCTCATTTCATGCTGGACACGAAACCAAGATCCCTATAATGGCAAGCACGCCAGCGCCAGCCCGACCGACTGTGAGAACAATGCACGAAAGAGAACGAAAAAGAGAGCAAGAGAGAGAGAGAGAGAGAAAGCATGGGCGCGAGGATTTTTTTGGAAGCGAGGAATTACGTGGATTCATCATCTGGCTCCGGATACATCGGGAACAAATGGACCGCGAGCGCCACCATTGTCGGAGGAGGGGTAACGAACAGCCAGCCATGTGCCAGCCTCTCCTCTCAATGATATCAAATTCCTGCATTCAGAAAGGAATCAGGTAAATACGTGACTCTCGAGAGAAATGTGAAGTATAATGCGGTGAAGTACGTTTAATCAGTGTTTTGTAATTGAAATTCGAAAGAATGTTCGATCTTGTATTGATGGTAGAAATATACGATATAAATTGAGAGAAAAGCTGCGAGTGTAATTTTAATACTTTATGGATTTTTCTTGTGAAATATGAAATTTAATATGGAAGTTATATTAACGAGAACGAGAAATTAATAGATTATGTAAAGCAACATATTAAATTATTGTAAATAATATATTGTAAATTAAAGAAAAGGGAGAAAAATCGAATAACCAATCTTGTAATACGAATTCGAAAATATGTTCAATCTTGTATTAATAACGAAAATATACGACATTAATTGGGGGACAATTAATGTTTCCATTTACATTTCCAAGTTAATTAAGAGCTGGAAAGAAACACAATGCTTTTAAATTATTCCTAGCATCACGGTAGTCATACAATCTTTTTCCCGCTACTAAGTATCTCAGCAATGAAGTAATATCTATACAATTAATTAATATCGATCCAATGATATTTCGTTCCTTGAGTCCCGACGAGAATTTTCCGGTATACGACTTGTTTTACGAGGGAAATAAAAAGACAGCTGAAGAACCGGTGCAATTCTTGCAGCGCAAAAAGTTATGGCAACAATTTCGCGAGAGTACGGATTGGTCGTGGCGCGCGATTGTCTCCGGCAAGGATCACCTTTTCATTCCACCCTCGGCACCCGCAAAAACTCTAATGTCAGACGCGTCCGTTTCTCACGCGGAAGTTACTTACACGGCGCGGCGTGCTTCGGCGCGTATAAATGAACGAGTGGAATTCTCGTAGGAAAAGATTTCGAAGTGAAAAGCAGGTGGATGTTGAAGAGACTGGCAGCTCGAGTGTGTTCGGATGAACGCGGCCTGATAAATTGACGGTTTCATAGCGGCTCGTTGCGCGGCTTTGACAGCTAAGTGGCCAAACAAAATCGAGAGAGACAGAGACAGAGAAAGTGAGAGAGGGGGTGAAATTTCGCCGGGACGTCGATTTAGACGGGCATTGTGCTTGGAAAGCGAAGTGCCTGTGACACGTCGTTTAATAGAGCGACAAATCTTGTGGAAGAAAACACCCGAAAAATACGAGATTTCTACACCAGTTTCTCGAGAAAGTGGTGTAGTTATTTTCATGAAACTTTGACATCATTTTTTCTTTCTAATTTAAATATTGAATATCATATTTGCAGAGTTAATTTTAATATATTGGTATACTATACATATGAAATATATTGCACTTGTATGCGTCAGCGTTCCTCCACGATTTAACTGGTCGGATAATATCGTGTGAATATTGCTGCCAGTATCATAGAAATTATCAGAGTTTCCGACGAACTTTAAATGGACCGGCGTCCGCTATTTTCGGAACATATTAGCCCCTTAACTAAAGCAAACTGTTGCGACACCGAGATCGCTTATAGTTATTAGTTATTAGTACCCATTATTATACAGAGAGAAACAACTGGAAATAACAGCTAATTCTCTCAGTGTTTTTTACTTATTGCCTTTCTTAAATTTTTAAGAACTACAACTCTCTGTAATACTAACAAATACGATAAGAAATATTGCTGCAATTTACTGCGTAATCTCGTGCTTCAATCAGAAAAGTAGGAATGGGTTGTTCGCGTTGCCGGCACAATTTAAATTGCTTTTTAAACAAAACTCCTTAACGGACCGTTTGCCGACTCTTTCTTTCGCTTTCTTTCGGAATCGTTACTTAAAACCGTTTATGTCGCGCAATTTTACCACTTGAAATTACATAACTACATTGCTTATTGCTCATGCAGAGTAATCCTTGGCATTCCGTGCTGCCACATTGTCGCTTAACTTTCGCTTTGGCTCGAATTGTTAAAAAGTTGAATTGTTGCATTACGAGCTGGCATTCACTTGACCCAATATTTCATAATGAATTCCCATTGGAATTTATGCCCGACTGATGCGGATTGCGCGCTCTGGCAGCAGGAAAGTAGAGAACGAGAGAGCTCAAGTGGCCGGCTAGTTTAACGCGAGCTTTAATGCAGCAGCCGAGGTTCTATGGCGACAGAGCATATCAATTACCGAACTTTTCCTCGAGTCTTTACCCTTTTTTAAAGAATCCCAGAGAATAATTATTGAAAAGGAAAATAATTACTGGAAGTGATGGCCGATATGGAATTAATTTAACTGTGATGAAACTGTAACTAAAGAAGCTTTTGATGAAAGAAATCAAAGAAAATTTTAAATATTTATAATTAAAAAGCTTCATGTTTTGTACAGTATTAATTAATTTTTCAATCTATTATTAATAATGTTATCGCCATTGCCATTGTAATTAATATTCCATACTTGTCACTTTTAATGTATTCGTCCTCAACAACAAGATACAATAAAAAAAGACTATTTTAACAGACTCTTAAAGAGTGTTAAACCATTTCCTAATTCATCATTATTATTATCCACTACAATGCACAAGGAATCGCATTTCAAGAATCAAACAGACCAAAAGGAAGGAGGATGAATTGTCGAAGATGAAATTCTTCGGCTGTAAACGCATTGACATATGCAAAACGTATCGATCGCGATATCACTCGATCTGACAGTGTCGCTGCAGACGTCCTTACTTCACGGCGCGTTTGATGGCTCTTTGTGCATGTTTGGCATCGCCGATATTTTCGGCGACACTCTGCCTCGCCTATCATCCGTTTGATCGCTGATTCCCCGGTGCGGCTTTGTGTTGATATATCATGCCGGCGTGGCGGTCGCGTGAAAAATGTATACGGCCCGGGGCTGCGGGCGCAAGGGAGAACGAGAACGATCGGGAAGAAGAGAGGGAAAGAGGAAAGAGTGGTAGCCAAGTGAACGAAAGAGCTTTTCGACTTTGGCCGTGGTCCAAAGAGCCCAAGGCGCGAAGTCCTGTCATATTTCCTAAATCACGAGCGGAACCTTCCTTTCTCCATTTCCCTCGTCTTCCTCCACCCCTTTACCACCCCCATCACACACACACACCCCTCGCGCTTCTTTCCCCATCGCAGCTCACTCTTCGTGCAGCGAATTCAATCTCGCTCGGTACCGCGCTACCACTTGGGATTTAATTGACGAGGACACACATATATCCATACATCCACTATGTTATACGCTCGCATTCGCTCTGAAGGATGACACTCTCGCCGAGAGGGAGCCACGTGATACAATACTCCGCCTCTTGCATCCAGCTTTTTTCTGCCTCTCTCGTTTTTGAGCTCGCCTAACGAAACCTCGAATTTTCACTGCGCGCTCGCCGGTGACTCTCATATTTTCATATTTCACAGTACGAGCGCAACTCGATATCACTGGATTCTGGATTCAATGCTCCGGCGATGCATGCCTGTCCTCCTCCCCTTCTACGCTCTCCGACGCTATTGCGCCTTTTCTCCTGACATTTCTGAGAACTTATTTCGCCGCAGCGATTTCTCGAATGGAATTCTTTCACTCCCCAACCCGACAACTTGAACTCTGAGAACGTATACTGCCGGCGCGTTATTAGTTTGTCGAGTGGAGAGATGGGTTATTGGGATGGCAGATCTATGTGGAATTAAAATGCAGTGATCTTGTAAGGTAATTAAATTAAGAGAGTGGAAAGAAATTCTAGTTGCGAGTGAAATTTAGACTATGATTAAATGTATACATTTGTAGTGTCGTAACATCAATCGTATTAAATTTGTTTAAATAAACGAATATCAAAGAATATCTCAAATATTTGTAAAAGGAATTTAAGATAGAAGTGGGCAAGAAAGAAAGCCGAAGAAAATACTAACAGTTTCCCTTAGCTCGTGAGATGCGAAGACTGCATATTTTCTGGTACATTTCAAAGGTAAAGAGGAATCGTTATAAGTATGTCCACATTAAGGGCTGAAGAGCTATCAGGTCCGTTGTAGTGCGGGTCGTATCGCGAGAGTATAGAAGAGTATTTTCAATGCAGAAACAAGGATATTTTTCTTCCGACTGGAATGCCGCTGTTCCTTTTCGCTCGGTAGAAGATTGAAGGAACACTGAGAGGAGATCTCATCTTTGTGGAGAGACGAACCCGGAGAGGGGGACACTGACACAGATGGAAATATTGGTACCACGGGTGCATATGAATTGGCGCATCATTGTCGGCCGACTGCGAAGTCATACCAAGAATGAATAAACTATATACATATACAAGTCTTATTCATTGCTGTTTCTATTCACAACAAATTGCCTTCATATTTTCGCAAGAGGAATCTATTGACGCCAAGCTCAAAGGTAAAAAAGCATCCTTGGGACTTATTCTTCTCTTCAAGGAGTATTCATCTTTTGAGAACTTGGTACACAAATGTAAGCTGCTCTTTTGAAAAGCACGAGCTTCCAAATTCAGTCTGAACACTTTTATGAAAAGTAAGTATGATTTGTTTCGACCAAGGAAATGATGCTTGAAATAGGTGTTAAAAGAAAGATTACAGAAAAATGTGTTAGTTCAAGAGGATTTGAAGCACGGTGACTTTCAGTGTTGAATCTCGCTCGAGCTTAACGCATTCTCTATTTCGAGAAGCAGTGGCTAAAGGGAGATGAATCTACGTGACACCGCTATGGTTCTTCTTGGCTGGGTGCTCTATTCCTGGGCAATTCACGACACTGGAGTGGCAATTCGCAGACGGAATTCTATCGCTGAGGGTTGGTGGAACCCCCTGTAGCCAGTATAGAGGCTATAGCGAAACGAGATTTCTATCGATTCGAATGGGCTAATACCATCCCCAATAGCGATTTAACTCTCAACCCTCTCCCAGTCGTCCTCTCATTCGCCGGCTGTTTGTTAAGCGATTCGCGCGAAAGTAAATGCCGTGAATCAGGGTGGCGCAAGCCATTGGAATGCGAGAGCTGGTAAAGCGACAGGCTGTGACGCCGTTTCGAAATCAAATCGACACAGTCCGTACCTTCTCGTCCTTGCTATTTATCCAAATTGTGAAACACTGTAACTTGAAAGTACACGCGTGTCTCGTTCAATACGAGTTTTACCATCAGCGATTTTCTATGTTGATCGTCAAACGTTGAATCTGTCAGCGATTCTACGCATGTCAATGCAACGAGAAAGCGTACAGAATCACGGAGAGGAAGATTTATTTTCCCCGGACGAAGGCTAAAAGCGGAGTAATAAAACCAGGCGTTGTATAACACTCGAGTGATTTACATGTTACCGAAGAAGGAAGACTCGAGCGGCAACGCCAGATGAAACTTATGAACGCGAGAAGATATTCATAATGCGCGAGCTTCATAATTGAGAGTGTCTCTTACGTATGAATGAACACACCTCATTCGTGAGAACTGTACTTTAAGATACATGTGGGAATTGACTGTGGAAAACTCACTGGTTTCTTTAGCCAACAGACTGCATTCGACCCTTTCCCGTCAGTGATTATCGTCACTCTTCGGACCAATTTCTACCTACGAGCCATTTCTTTAACCAATACCTTCTCTCTATTCGGCGCGCAGATAAACTTCCATGAATTGGTAATTCCGGAGAGATTTTCGGCAAAAATCAAATGGTAGATCTAGTTTTTATGACAAATAATACTTTCAATTTACTATCCCGGAAAGAATGTAATAAGAATTTCGAGTAGAATTATTTCAAAGTATGAGAATCACAAATAAAACGATTTTTTCGTTCAGATCGAAATCCCAAGTTAATCAAAGTCAGAGAATCGACGAGCAAAAAGAGTAACGGCAGATTTTTGATTCAAAGTGCAGTGCATCCAAAATAAATCTCTCGCTCCAAAAAGCACACTGGTATCCCTTAATTCGTACCGAACAAACAGACCCACGCACACACACACACACACAAAGAGGAGCGGTTTGCAGAGAGCGTGTGGAGTTGCGGGGGCACATGAAAAAATCGAGGGATTTGATCGGCGAGTCAGTAATCTGGCCACGTTCTTCCCTCTCCATTGGTGTGTGTGCAACAGACAACAGCGGCACCAGCAGGATCACCAGCGAAACAAATTCTCTTTTCGACGAAATTCACTATTTTCTGTCGTCGTCTCTCTTCTACCTGTCTGTCTGTCTGTCGATTCGCTTGTCGTTCTCTTTTCGAGTTGGGCCTTTTCTGCGGCGAAATTTCGTGCAAGCCCGCTGCTGTTCGCTTCGCAATGCTTGCGCGTTTATCGGCTGGTTGCCGATGCGCGCGACGGGGGTTGCTCGCGCCCTACCAACCCATTCGGATGTTCGCTAGCTTAAACAGAGAACGACCGAGGCCTGCTATCCGTGACAGTGCACAATCCGTCATCCACAACCTGTGATTAATTGTCCGCCTTCCTCAACTAAACCACCCGCCACTCTCCTGCGTCAACGCGATCTTCAATGCTCGACCCAGTTTTTTCTCTTTTGAGAGTGAGACAAATTATTGAAGGATCGTTGCGATAGGAATATAATGTGTCGATACTGATAACCCTTTCAGTATTGGTATTTGTGTCAATTAAAAAAATGTTGTTTGTTTATTATAGAAAATAGAAAGGAAGAGTCAAACATCGTTTTAATAGATGTAAATGTTTTTATGATACTGAAAAGGTTAATGAAGAGATTGAATTATTGAGTAAGAATTCGATTGATTCAGTAACTCACTGATGCACCGGTTTAGTTTTCAGAAATTTTACTGTATTTTCTGCGGACTCTGATGGAAAACACTTTTTATTTGTTTAGAGCGCGGAGGAAGTATTTTCGTTTGCGCGCATCCAGAGTGTTTGCTGCTTTTAATTCTGGCAGAGGAAAATTGAGAAGTCATTTGGAGAAGCGAGTGAGTGACGTTAGCTTTGAGAATCGGAGAGTCAACTAAAAGACCGTTTAACTTTGCGCGCTTCGGGAGCGAATTGATTTCGTAAAACTGTCGACTTTTAAGTTAGACCGACTGTTCTTTGAAAAAGTGCGGATGAAACATTAATGGGAAATTCATGGGAATTCGTGTGGACTCGAGGACCGCGCGTACACGTCGCACAGACTTGCAGGAACTTCACTTCTCGCGCGAGAGTCGATTTCCGAAGTTAACTCCTGGTGTGCAGCGGGCAAACTTTTCCGCCAAAGGACTCCAGATCAAATTTCCGCTGACAGTGATTAACAGGTTTCGGTTTCGAATACGCGCGCGCGCGCTTTCGTTCTCACGGATACGCGGGGGTCCAAACTTTCATCGCTCATGAGGAATTTACTTGAAAAAGTTTCGCGAGCCACTACTCGCTCGTGCAGCGAGAAACGTGCGGATTTCCATCAACTCTCCAGAACTCTTCACGGTTTTGGTGTTCATTTCATTGCCACCACATTGACGAAGTGTGAGATACTATGTACACGTTCGCTAAATGCTATGTCAACAAATTGAGAAAATCGAATGAGCGATTAACTGTCATTTAATTGGAAATAAATCAATCAGAGGCTTTAAAAGAAGCATTCAACTAAAAACAAATATAATAAAATAAATCTAACTCAAATTCACTGAATAAAAATAAATATACAAAACAAAAGAACTAAAAAAAACACGAACTACTTAACAGGTGAGTTCTCACCGTCGCGCAGTAATGTCTGACAATAATAAATCGACCAAGGGAGAGCACAGGCCACAGCCGGTACACTGTAAATCCTGCTATTCGACTACGCTTATATTTATGGTGCTACTGAGGTGGCCACCATGTGACCCCCATTTATCCTGGCGAAGTTACAAGCTCGAAGGGCTTGGCTTGCAACGGCCAACAATGACATTATCGAAATCCCCAAGGAAACGGCCAAATCCATTGTGCCTCCAATCTCTTGGCTAAACCTAATTCTAATCCGCTTCTAATACCAACGTACGAATATTTCTAAAAAACATATAATAACCGATTCTCAAAGGGAATTATTCACGATAATTCGCAGACAGGACGTGTTCACTCTCTCGTTAGAAGATTAAGCAAGTGTCGGCAAGCTGATGCAGACAAGCGAGGAGAGCATACACACAGAGAGACGCGCACACGGCCACAAAACCACTAAGAGCCGGAAAGGAAAATTAGCGGAATTGTTAGCGGAAATTCTGGAGCTAAATGAGAAACGACCGCACTGTACGAAGGCACACACTCAAAAGAGCCTACGACGCCTTTGTCAAGCATAACCTGGAAGTGCGAAGTCGTAAACAGGCCGAGTAACGTCCCTTCCAGGAAAAGCCCTCTACCCGGCAACGCGCGGTCGAATGTGTATTCGCACTATATCGAGTGCGCGTGTACTCTGACCAGGCAACCGGAACGTATGTGTTGCCAAGGATTATAACAACTAATAACTACGATGCCCTTTGTTCGACACTGAATTATTATTAGATAAGAAATTAATAGTTTTGTTGATAAACAAATGTATGCTTTAAGTCAAAATGGTAACATATGATTAGAAGCTTGCTTATGATGTACTTTCCTTCACACCGAATTAGTATTGAACAAGAATTTAGATGTTTTAATAAAGAAATACAAGTTTTAAGGATCAGCAAAGTAATTTGAAGTCGATATAATAACATATTGATAAGTTTACGCTTTCTGGGATTACGTGAATTTAATCTAAGATTAATTAGACGCTCAATCGGTAAGTTTCATTTGACTCACGAGGTATTTTGCTATGCGGGAAATGCGAGAGATCTTGAATCCGTCGGAATTCGGTCGAGTGCAAATCGGAGATTAACCAGATTGAGGGAAATACAATCTCGCAAGCATGGCAGAACGCGCCACGCTGTTCTCGACCGATATACACCGTAAAATGAAGCGGTCTCGAGAGTTTACTCCCAGCGCTACTGGAATTGCACACGTTTACGAGACAATTGTCACGGAAGATTTGTTGCCTGACACGAAGCACAGTCTCCGAGCTCCGCTGTAATTAGGAAATCATCTTACTCGAGCGCCTATCATGCCCCAATTCCAAGCATGCGGAATGTTCATGCGTATTAATCGTTCGTATTAAAGATGACTTTCAATTGGAACCTGTCAATGCTTACAATTAATAAGACTGTCTTCAAACTTCTAATGAAATAGATTATTATAATAATTACAATAATTTGTTTGATACGAAATAGTGATGAAATAGAAGAAGATTGAAATGCATAAAAATTGTTTGCCTTTGATTCTGTTGAACTGGCAGTTCAGACGAGATTTTATCATTTTAATATTATTCTGAAAAGCAGTTGCATTAATAAAAGTACTTCTCTTAAGCTGGATCCCTATTAGTCGCCTCTTACGACAGGCAGGGATTACCTTGGATGTATTCTGATCCGCAATCCAAACGGAAACGTAATACCCCTTACACAAGAAACACAGAAAACGAAATAAGACAATAAAAAGCAATCCAACAGTTAACCTACTGTTTGCTTTTCCTGAAGGACAAATAGGAAAGTCCAAGAGAGAATTATAAGTAAGAATTACGAAAACTTCGTAGGGAATTCTTTGCAGTGTAAGTGCAATAAATTTAAGAAGCTGATGACGTAATAAGTGACAATAAGATGAGCATGTCAACTTATTGTCATGAAGTGACAAAGAAGAATGGTAAACGATGAAAGTTATGGAGGATCGGAAATATGACAGGAATCGAGCATGCCTTGAGTCTTAGCTGTATTATTCATGCGAGAGAGCTTCCGAAAGGCTCTAAATTTTCCGGATGCGCGTTCCGGAATACTCGCAAAGTTCAATCGACCCCGAGGGATTCAGCGAAGAGACGGAAATTCCGATGGGTCTCTTCATAATTCCCATATCTTTCTCTCTCTCCCACTTTCCCTATGTTTCCACTCAGACGCCATTTTGCAAGATATTTTTCGTTAGAGTTAGAAGACAGCTGTGTTCTCTTGTATGCGAGACAACTTCTGCTTGTACTTGACTGTCACAGAGTTCTGTTCTTCCCTGAGCTCCTTTTTCCATCTTACTTTCACAGGAATTCTGATGTCTCCTTTCTCAGGAATATCTAGCAAGGAGATATACGTATGTTAAATGTCCTATCAATCTTGATGTAACTTCTTGACGGCACCGGGCCTTTTTTACGATCTTCCATTCCATTGGAAGCCGGCCGAGATGGATGTTGCGAAGGGAATCGCAAGTTCCGGAGAGACAAGATTTTTTGGTCCGCGAAGCAAAGTTTACCTCCGCAACTTACCTCGGAGGGACGACGCCGTTCGACAATCCGTAGCCGATTAATCCAGCATCAAGATAGAAGTTGGTGCGTGAAGAACTTTACGATCCACCCCGAAACTATTCTCTGCCACTCGACTACTCCTCTCGCCGCAGCTTTTCTTCGGCCCTCGAAACTTTGTTGAATCACGATTTACTTGCACTCGCTTTCGTAGAATGCTCTTTTTATTATCTCGTCGGTTAACTCGGCATATAAAATGGGAAGAATGTTTTAAGATTCGAGTTTATTGCGCGAGCCAATGGGAAATGAGTGGATCTTTGATGGAAAGCATAAGATGCTCTTGAAGGATTTAATCCCGTGAATAAAACAGAAGCGATTTTCAGAGAAAAGCTGTAGGTCCTCTGGGAAAAAGTCGGTGGTTCGGTGGTCATTCCCAGGAGTTCTTTACCTGCGTCTAACTTCTTTCTGCGGGGGAAAAAGCCGGAGTTTTTTGAAGTGGAAACGGAGCGCCTCCAAATCGATTACACTTGATCGTATTTACTTTACGAACACGTTGAAATATAAGACATTGCAATTTCCAAGAAATATCTAGTAGATTAGAATTCTGTAATTCAATTAATGTTAATAAATAATACTTGAAGTAGAAAGATTCGTTATGATTAATTAATTGATTCTGAAAGCAGGTGTTAATATTTCTCTGAACGTGATTTTTTCTCTCTCTCTTATAAATATCGGCCAAATCTGCTGGATAAGATATTTCCTGTTTCTCCCAATTACTTTTTCTCGGTAGAGACAAGTCTCTCTCCACGAGAACATCTCTTCTGCTTTGGCAAAGTAGGAGCTTAAGTTATTTTCTTGTCCCCTGCATTCGCGAGTAAACCGCATCGCAGCAATCTCATTTCTTTTCTCAGTCTGGCTCTAGGAAAGTCTCAATCCCATTTCTCCTCTCCGGTGTCATAGACCTTGCGCAATTATCTCGGCCGGAGGAGCGAATTGCACTTTGCCCTCTGCGTTATGAAGATTCTGGGCTGCTGGTTTGCTCAACTTTTTCCACGAGGTTTCACTAACCTTTCTCTGGGATCGTGGCTTTTGCTAGCTTTTTGCAAGCCTACCGTGTCTCTGACGAGCTGGCCCTCGCATTTTTCTTCCCCCCACACTTTGAACCCTGCCTAGCTGAGAAAACCGATTGCCCTGTTACTGCGACATTCCGAATACCGAATGGGAAACACGCCACGTTTACTTCTACCCCGATACATTGCAGACTGCTTTTTCTACCTTTTAAAGAAATTTGTTCTTTCCGTAAGACTCGAGGACACAAGACAAATGTACATTTTCCAGGCAATAGATGATGCTTCGCTAGAGTATTCTACTTTGTGCTTTATTCGTTGAAACATAAAATGTCTGAGGTTTTAAAATTTATACAATTTTATTCCTTTGAAAAATGATTCTTATAAAAGAAACTGATGGCTTTCAATATTTTGCTCATTCAAAACTAAAGATTTCTTATTAATTAATACCTCTTATTCATTTGTCATATCAACTCTGTGTGAAATGAATATTTTTTAACACGAAAGTAATCGAATTACAGAAAATATAATAAAGCTTTTGACATCGAATGTTTCACACTATTGCTAAGAGTTCGAGAGGTTTGCCAGTTAATACACGAGAAAAAGAAGTCCGGTATCCGCAGTACCATTCGTCTTGTGCTCGCCGAAATTAAGGAAGCTTTTAGCGAGTGGAGAGACGAACGACGTGATTTCTTGCCGGTGCTTCGGTGCTTCGGAATGTTCGGCAGTGAGTTGTAGAGTGACAGTAAAAATCAGTGGCTCCAAGTGTTCACGGCCGGACACCGTCCGAAGAAGAAAGTCGTTAAAAAGATTCCACAGTAGACGCCGTAGTTTGTCGCATTCTTTCTTTATTAGTTTCCGGCCAGCAAGCATTTGTTCTAAACTGCAGTTTACTGCAGCAACTACGATCTAATGAAGCAATAACGATTATAATGATAATAAAAAGGCTCGCTTTGAACTTATGAAGACGGACTAATTATATAATTAATTAAATATGAATCTATAAACTTTTCTATAAAATTTAACACACCTTCCTTTTACAAAAAAGTAATTACAAAAAAAGGTTTCAAGTTATGTTCTTTGTTTTTTCGATGTCTTCTCTTGTGGCCTGGTTTTTACTATCTATTACGTGGTCAATCTATGTATATCCCTAGGTTATGTCAGTGGATCGATTTGTTTATGTTACATCGATTGTTGGCCGGCCGTTCCTATGTGGCTAGGACTACGGTTCATCAGTGGATTCTCTTCGTTTATTTTCAACCATACAACCGGCCGGTGGCTTCGCAAAGTCAGCCATCTGTGGCTAACCTCGTCCGAAACCGTACAACGTACCAGCGCACCGATTTGTTTAATCGTCAGTCTATCCGCGTATCAAATGCCTCCATCCTA
This sequence comes from Ectemnius cavifrons, assembly GCA_964023945.1. Lineage (NCBI taxonomy): Eukaryota > Metazoa > Arthropoda > Insecta > Hymenoptera > Crabronidae > Ectemnius > Ectemnius cavifrons. The sequence goes on from OZ030386.1 coordinate 3,642,297, forward strand.
TTCCCCGTTAATACTTGCCAACGTTTAGAATCAGCCGCTCAGCGCATTACTCGTATATGTGGCATCGAGTTCTAGTATCAAATATGTATATTTGGCTATCACAAGCCCTGCAAGCTTTGCCCTGATCCGCTTGTACGCACGACGAGCGTTATGCGGAACTAGTAAATAATGTTATTATTAATTACCTAGTCATTCAATAATTTCAAGACTAATAATCGCAACGTTTATGGAAATACTGTAATGTATATACATTAGATTAATTTAACACTCTACTATTTACTGTCGGAGACTATATTATAGAATACAGAATTAAGACTAAGTGTAACTAAATTCGAAAGCAGTGAACCAACAATAGAATAATTTATTCGAATTTATGAATGAATTCACTTGAAGGGATTTGCGTTTGCAAACAATTCGACTATCAGACGAGTCGCATTCAGTTGGCGGGAAAAGTTCATTTCTCGTTACAAGTTCCACTGGTAATAGGTTCGAAACCGTGGAATACCGAACCCTCGCCTATCACGTTCGATTTATCGATAGACCGGAGTTTCCCCATCTGGACCAGCGCTTCTTAGAAATTTCTCGCCGTAAGCGCGCACGCGGCTCTGACGCCTGACCTAGAATTTCGAGTATTGCTGTGACCTTTCAAATGGGATTCCGGACATTGTAGCACTGGACTCCTGCATCCAGGACAGCTCGACTATGAACCCGAGGGAGGAGAACATTTGTAACCCAGCCAAGTTGTCGGAAAAGTCCTGCTCCTAAATTACATGCTTAATCAGGACAGCAATTTTCTATGAAAATGTAATTGTTTCTTAAATGTGAATAAATTGAATGCTAGCAGAAATATTACTCACAATAACTAACATACTTTTGTCAATCTTTTGCACTATGCATCTACAATACTAGTATAAAAATTGTTAGTTCTACTAATAATAACATAAACTTCATCCATAATAATTCAGAGTCTTTTATAGACCCTTAACTTTCTTTCGCACCTTTAATCTTACCCATTAGCTGACACAAGGCCAACATAGTGAAGGGAGGAAAAAGAAGCGCATCAAAGTCAGGCACGAGCGACTAGGTTTTAACAGGCGGGGAAGCGACGAAGACGAGTGGTAATAGGTTAAAAGAGTTATCGAGGAGACAGAGTAGAGGGCGAATGCTGTACCAAGGAGGAGTCCCGTGGGTCATCCTTCTGGGCATTTGATCGATTTTCCTTTAATACCCGGTGATCTTCGGCGAGCCAAGCCGAGCAATGCAGAAAAAGTAAACGGAAAGACTCGATGTCTGACATGGATTTACTATCGTGTCACACGTATCGTACGCGAACGAGAGAGCAAACCCGAATGCTGTAGGATCGTTGGCCCTGATTTTTCCCGACTATAATGGGACTAGGATTAAAGCGTAAAAGCCTTGTCTTGCTTTTAGTTTCGCAACCTGTGTTTTATCGATCTCCGTCATGCCGCTCTGTACCGGTAATACATCTTGATTTGCTCGAGCCGCGATTGCACGAGTTGGCCCATCGTGCGGAACGTGGTTTTCTTGTTACTCTCTCCTATCGGCTGCCTCTATTGCGGGTACCTGTATCTCCGATTGCCCTCTGCCTGACCTCCACGTATACATACATCCCTTCCAGATAAACGAACGTATAATTTACAATGATACCGTAAGCTATTTTCATCGAGCAAATATTGCTAATCATCGGATATTCAGGGGACTGTTTTTGTTTATGCAAATACTTGTTAGTGATGAAAGTAATTAATTAAATATGTCTCGGGTGATGTAAGTTTGTTTGAAATAAGATTTAAACAGTCTTGAAAGTTACATCGTGTTATAAATATTGTTAGGGTGAAAACTATGATTGCAGTGCGATTTAAAATGTAGAAATTAGAGTCCATTTATGACAGTAATGCTTGCAATGCTGAAGAGTGGAAGCGACTAATCAAGCGACAACAGTCGTCTGGAGTATGCGAGAAAGGGTCGAACAAATTGGATTTACATAATAGAGAAGCTTCATTCGACGGCGCTGCATTCGATTCAGAATTCAACAGTCTACGGATTAGTTTTGAGAAGTCTTAGAGTCGAATGCACTCCGAACACCGACGATGTAATTTCAATATTCTATCGTATCGCTGATGAACTGCGCTCAATCGGATGATTGTTACGTAATCCCCTTCAATATGACGAATGGAACACTCGCTTTTCAAGCAACGTGAGCTCAAAAATAGATTTCCATCATTCATAGAAATTCATCGATTCAATTTCGCCCTTGTGAATCGGAATCAATCAATGTACTATTCTGCGTACGATCTTAATTAGGTATTGATCATTAATAATCTTTGAACATATAACTTATATGTATACTTTGTATGTAAGTTTTAAAACTGATAAGTATTCTTAACTGTAGTAATATTTTCTATTAAGTCTAACATCAATTTAATTAATAGTTTCGAAGGACTTGGATAATCAGTAAAATCAATAATCAACAAAAGATTTAAACCGTACAGTCGAAACATCCAATAGTCGTAACCACGTTCGGCTTGCGCATGCCACGAGTTTCAACAGCAGTTCTGTCCGCAAATATTGGACAAGCTCCGACTATCAATTGGATTACTAAGCGAGGCAGGCAACAAACTTATTCTGCAATACGTACGCTGGCTATATTGACATTTCCCTCGAGCGGGATCGAATTTAATTAAGGGGCTATCAACTCTTGAAATTTATAGAAAAATCCACTGACGCTCGCACGCAGTCGGCCAGTGAGCTACAACCACTGGAATTCCATGGGAAACCAACTGCGCTGTTGGGAGCATGGCAAGCGGGAAAAAGTGCCTCGGAAAATAGCGAGCGAGATGTTTGTCGGGCAATTTACTGAAAAAACAATCGTGAAATATGTGCCGAGTGTCAGTGGGCGCAGCGTTATCCATAGATTTGCTAAAAAAGAAGGGCGTCTATCCGACTTGACGACCATCCGAGCTTTAGTTCGATATCGCTGAAATACCAAGCTGCTAGAGAGGACCAAAGGACTCTGACAGATCCTAAAAAAAACTCAGCAAAACAGCGTCTGCCAGAGTCGTAGATCACTAAAGTGAAAATTGGAACATCGGTGTTTCTGAGTTCTGAGAGCTTTGAAACGTAAGTGGATTCAGCTATTTTTTACTCTCAGACAATTCTGTAAAGATCGACTTATATATAAACTAACATTCTTGAAAAATACTGTAAATATTATACTATCTTAGAACATTGATTGCCAAATGAATGGACGCAAGTATTATCAAATTATAAACTCAAGCACTAACAAAGCTCTTTAAACGAAGCAACGTTTCATTATTAATACTACGTCTATTCAATAGTTGTTGACACAATGTACAAATTAGTTTCAACCGTATTTAGCTACGAAACTTCAAGTTCCCCATTAAAATTTCACGCCTTCGCAAGGCACCGTAACATTCGCATTGTTCTCTGCTCCAAATTATACAAACAGGTAGTGTGCGCGCGTGTAGTTTTAACCGAGGCGTGTTTGCGGAGTGGAGAAACTCAGCGGGCTAATCAGGCTGAAAGCCCATTCGCACCGTGCGTGTACGTGTAAACTGGCATGCAGACGAAATAAGGGTAGTTTCCAGGAAGTAAAATATTTTCGAGCTGTTACTTATTACCAGTTGAGCTTTTGGGATACGAGTGAAGCATGAGCGTTGGGATTCTAGCGTTTACTTGAAGCGTTTCGATCCTCCCCACTTTCTTTCTCTCTCGAGAAGAGGGATTTCCGGTAATAGAGAGATTTAAAATGCATCAGTATAATCCTTCAGAGCCCACCCAATGCTAGCAGCTATCTATGCCCGAGAAGAGATGCTACAAATTGCCGGTACATTTGTCCTCGTCAATGTTCTTCTGAATAATAAATACCGCCATGGGAAATCCTTGCCAATTGTCCGCGTCGCCCAGAACACCCAAGCCGTGTCAAACTTTCGCCATTACGATAAATAGCACCTTTGTGACGAATGGAATGGTAAGCCTGCGTATCCCAGAGTCGACAACTTGCAAAAGTAAATTTGCATGCAAAGCACTCGTTTGTATTATGCTACGTTATTGCTGATTAATTAATGGTATTCGCTCGTAGTTACTGTGTCTACTGGTCGCGAATAAATAGCGAGTTATTGTTGATTCTATCTCGAAGAGGCTTCTATTCTTGAATGCATTATTTATCGTAAGATGGAAGTTTGAATTAATGCTCGTTGAATTAACTATCTGAGAATAAGTTCAATAGATTATAATACAAGTAAGGATTGAAACTTCGAAGCATGATTTACCAATCTTGATTCCTCACTACAGAGTTCGATTAAAGGAGATGAACTACAAATTTCTATGACTAAAGCGGATTTTATAATTATGTATATGATTTTCTGTCTCAAAGACATTTTTCGAGGACGAAAAAACATCGAAAAAGATTAAGAAAGTGATGGTAAAGATTTTCATACTACTGCTTTCCTCACACGCAACCTAGTTCTGGGCACGCGTGGCAATGAGAACAGAATGTTGAGGAACTGAAGGAGAAGGGAAGGTGCAGGGAGACTTTTCGCAGGGGTGAAACTTTCGGAAGGCCATGAATAAAATGTTTATGAAGGTGTACGTCGAATATCGGCGGGGCGCGTGTATGTAAACACGAATGGATATTAGATGGCCCGTCCCGAATCGGCCGGAGAAGATTTTGCATAATGGAAAAGCTTAAGATGAACTATGGCAATATCTCAGGGCGCGCACCGTGCCCTCTAAACCGGCGGGAGAGTTTTCGATAGATCCGTTCGCGTCCCGCGTTTTCGCTTCTCGATATTCTTAACGTCAAATCGAAACTGGCAGAAGTAGGCCCTTTGAGGATCTATTGCTATTCTACGATTTCTAAGTACTCCTCATCAATTCCAAGGTAAGAGATCTCGAATTCTACGAGTGGGAAAATGTTTCGTGTAATATTTACGAATATTGATGATTTCAAGCCTTCGAAAATCGTATGTTAGTGTAATAGACGAGTGATATAGCAAAAAGTAAAAGGATCGTAGAAGATTATACATAAAAAAAGTAAAAAATAGTAAGAATAAACTTCCGCAGAAAAAATATAAAGCGATTTAAAAGATAACATAAGGCTATAATATCTGATTTCCCGAAGATAATGATATTTCGATGATTGTATATGCTAACGATTTATTGTAAAGATTATTACTGTTGGCTTCTATAATCTGCACGAGGAAGACAAGTTTTAGTAATGCGTGGTGGAAGACTTTATTAAAATATCTGTCGAACTCATCTGGACGGTATCTATCTGGGCGAACTCCAGAACTTACATACTCGTAGACTTCCAGCTGCTTTTGTCAAATCAGCCATCGTGGGTTTTACATAATGCAGGAGTTTAAAATGAATTACGACAATTTTTCAGGACTCGCGTTGTCCCGAGGGAGCACGTAAAATAAGGACCTGATGAAATCGCTTTCTTCTCCGCCAAGTTTTTACTTGGAAATTTTCTGTAGAAAGAACGGCTACAGTGTGAGCGCACTGTGCACACACACTACCTTCACGTCTCGATTTCGTACTTTCTTTGTTTATACTAGAAACATCGAATATTTTTTTCCTATTAACTTTCGTCTCAAAAGATGAGTATTTTAAATAATTTGAATAATTACCATTTGATTTGTTTTGAATTTAAATCAAAAATAAAGTAATTTGTAACACTGAAAATATTGCTTTTACAAAATACTATGATTCTTCCTAAATACGTATAAATCATAAAATTTAACATAAAAAATCGACTGAATTATGACTCGTAAGAAGATGAAAAAGAATATCAATGTTACATCATGAAACTTAGACAAATCTGACTACTATAAAGTACAATCCTCACTGCTACAAATACGACATCATTTTTTATCCAATGTGGTAATAATGTATTCCCAGTATCGATTCGTCACGTCCACCTTTGCGCGCCTGCAATTCATCACTGGCAGTACACGCGTGCTTTACGAGTCGGCTGTGTCCCACACATGTGGCCTCCGAATATATTCCCTGCCGCTAAACACATACGAGATAAATGGCACTTTTGTTTCTTATTTGTCCCGGGCGGAGCAACTTATATATGTATGTTTATCGGGCACGTCGCGTTTTCCCTTCCCCTCGCTGTTGCTACGAAACAATCTTTCTGAATATAGAAATCTAAGCAAAATTTATGCCCGCCTTTACTGCAACGAGAACGTCTCCTGTAAATTTTGAAATATGTTTGCCACGTCACGTCAGAGGCTGTGAGACCGAGTCGAATTAAAGTTGCTGGTGTTTCAGACCGTGTTCTTAATTTTTAAAATCGCCTGCCACGAAATACTAACGCCAACGAAAAAAGGGAAAATGCACTTGCTTTTATGTCTGTCAATGAATACTAACGGCTGTTTAGATTCTTTAATTGGAGCAAACAATAAAACAACACAAAGTTAACACTAACCACGGACTCCAATCGACTTACATATCGCATATCCGGCTTTTACTCGCGTCAGCGTGAATTACAATGAGCTTGAAATATTATACGATGCACGTAAACGACTGTTAATCTCCAATTTCGATAATTATCACTGCAGCGCGTGAAAATATTTATGCTGATTAGCAGCAACCACAATGAACTTACAGAGGCGAAAGAGTTCCTCGGTCAAAGCAGTAGGTGAGAATTTGGGGAGTGGAAAGGAATTAAATCACTGACAAAACTACATCACCGTTTAAATGACATTCGACCCTCCAAATGCTGGCGTCTCTGATGAGCCGAATTAAAGGGCTACTGAAGGATTTATGCGGAATTCATTGCCAAACACACGCGCCGAGAGGGCTAATTAAGTGGGTTGCCAGTGCGCGCGTGGCGTGAACCACCCTGAATATTTCAACGAACGCGCCCCAATCAGCCCGTTTGAACCTCCCGGTGTGTATGTTAATCTGCGGTGAATCGTAGTTGTAATTAACCCCTGAATTGTTGACTTATCGCGTTTCGTAGAATCTATGTCGTCATTGAATTTTTAAGATCTCATTTAACCATCTTTTTATCGATAAGAACCCCATAATATATTAGTCTTCCGATTTTTGAGAATAATTTATCAAATCGTCGCAACTTAGACTGAAAGCAAGCTACTTTAAATTAAGAGTAATAAAAAAAACTACGTTTTTAAGAACCGAAAATTATAGAAAAATTTGTTATAAAGCTATATTATTAGCACTAATTTCTCGTCAAATTACGTACGACCTTTCATTTCAATAAGACTTGCAACAGACTTAAATCTTACAACCGAAAGTGCAAAAGTCAGAGACAGTAGAACATAACCGAAATGTTGAATCAAACTACCAAGCAATATCGACTAGTCACTCACTGTTAACACCAGGCGATTAACACAGCTGAGTAAATGTGCGAACACTACGCAGGGATGGGATCGCTGACTGCTCTAATGGCGTCGAATCTTGTAGGAGATTCGCGTGATGGCGCAATCAGAGGGTGGAGAGGGTGAGGGAAAACAGAAAGGGGTAGAGGAGAGAAAGCAGGGGATCAGTATGAACTCTGGGTTTAGGTCAATCGTCCGCGGTCAATCAGAGCGTGTGATGAGCCGACGATTGTTCCTCGCTCGCGCGAACGTTCTAAAAGCGTCTTAACGCGTTATGAGCGCGAGAGAGTTTCACCGAAATCTGGGGCGGCTTTTAAATATTTACGAGGCTGTCTCGTGTATCCCTTGCGAGAGCTTGGTACTCTCGTGTGCCTCCTACACTTCTATATATGTATACGTGTACGCGTGTGTGGGCGTGAGAGTGGATAGTGTGCATTGGTATTTATCTGTGTAAAGCGTACGCTCGGAGTAGCTCACTCGGAAGCGGCGGTCTGTGTTACGATGATTTATGTAGCTACATGAGATCCGTGTGCATTCTCACCTAGCTTTAGCCTCTTTCACCCCCGCAAGCCCCGCTCTCTTTCCAAACCACCCCTCTAGGATTGCGCATTAAGCGTGGCTCTGCCTTTTCGACACTTCGTCTCCCACAGCGGCGAACCACCCTTTCTCGCTCCGCGATACGCTGCTATAGGCGGTGCGCTTTTCCAAGCGTTTATAGCTCTCTCTTGGCAACTGCTACACTACTATCGCTGCCGGTTTATCTAGCAGTCAAGCCCACCACACTCTACTCGCACGGGATATACTATATCGACTCCTTCTTCCCCCGGCCAACAACCATTGCACTTGAGACTACATGCTCTTTAGAAGTGTATTTTTTACTCGCGCCATTCCCCGGAGAGCCTTCTCTGACTTATTTATGCACTCGGGCCTCGAGAAAGCTGAGCAACCGGCTAAATGGAGGGTGCACCGAGGGGATTGATCGGTAACAGAGGCTTCTTGAATTTGTAATTGTCGATTCGTTGCACTTACAGTCTCGATTTGGGTAGTTTTTGTGAGGAATAAAGTGTAGGAGAGTGATAATGTACGAGTGATTGGATTGTTTGATGTTAAGGGAAAGTAGATTGTCGATTATGTTAAATGGAAAGATAGTTAATTTTGGAATACGAAAGATGAATCTATATGTTTGTTTTTCATTTTTACTTTTGCAATATTTGAACTCAAGTAGAACTGATACTATGCTAAATATATCATTCGAAACTACATGATAGTTACATGGTAGTTAATAGAAAATATTTGTTTGTGCTAACGTGTACTACTTGTTGATTCCATTTAGCATAAGCGACTAGATTTCGATGCAAATGAGAACTGATAAAGCGAAACTAATGTTATTGGCGCTGCAATCCCTTGTCCCTTTCTTTCTAACGAACGCGTCAATAATGCTTGCTAATAAAGAGCACTAATTGATTCATATCGCGAGTCAAATACCCCGTCAAATATTGATCTGGAATTGAAGCGGCCTGTCAAATGATTAGCTTCGTTATTAGCCAAAGAGCTCGGACGCATGGCGGTAATTAAAATGAATAACCCTGCCGAAATTGTGTGCTGAATATTGCACGGCATCGCCTGCATGCGGCAAAGCGAACGCGCATACGGATACACGTAACGAATCACTATCATCTAGATATTTATCACTCTGACCTTAATCAGTATTTACGGTTTTATACTTTTGCAATGCAGATTTACCGCGCTCCCGACGCGGCTACTTTATGAATAAAGCATGCTGCTTCCGGGTACTTTCGGCCGACGAGCATTTAAGATAACCAGATCAGTTGATTAAGGAGTTTATGTAATATCGTATTAAAAAACCGCTTGCCAAGTAAAAGTTGACACCGCAAACAAGTAAAGTCGAATCACCGAATATACAATGCTGATTGCTTCTTTTTAATTTGTAAAGTTATTATTTATGAATGATTCTAATATTGTATTGGAGTGCATGCGTGCAATGCATTGATATTGAAAACAAGTAAAAGTTGTTAGTACTGATAATAAATACAAGAGTAAACTATCGATCACGTGGCATACATTTTCGCAGTCAGGTAACAGAGGGTTGACCCGAAAGCGATATGCTAAAACTGTTAAATGTCTCAACTACTGACTGATTTATAATAGAAGCAAGCAGCATTAACTACGAGATATGAGAAAGATAACTGGAGCATATCATCTTGATAAATGCCCGGATACCGCGCACGCTACATTTGCAAACACGACTTCAACTGCCAGTCGGTCTTCTCCACGAAGCACGTAAATTGCGCCTCATTTTTATCGTTCCAACTTCACTTTTTCATATTCATAAAGGATTCAGACTCGCAAACAACCCGCGATTTATGTTTATTATTCGAGCTTCAGTTGTAACTGGTTTTTGCGAATCCTTGCTCGCGCGTTCTATACATCGGTCGTGATTAGTGTTGCAGATAGGGTGCACCGCTCATATACGCGAATATTTTACTGACCCGAGTTTATTCATTGTATAACAATGCAGCTTTTCTATTATTCAGCGGATCGGACGCTGGAATGCTAGCACTGCCATTGAGTGGCATTAAATCGGTAAAGATTTCGCGTAACGAGCTTTAAAGTGCGGCTGCCACGCTCTTGCGTGAATCATAAAGATAAGCATGGCACGAGTACGTAAACTGCTATTGACCTATATGTATGCTGGATAATTTAGCGAAAAGTCTTAGTATGCTCTCCGTCACTCACTCTCTTTCTCTCTCGCTCGCTCTCTAATTTGCGACTAATGTAAAAATAATAGCGCGGTCACGACACGTGTCGCTGACAGTGATCATCACACTCCTGTTTTCAGCAGCACCTATGCTGAATGCGGTATTTTGTTTGTACTCATGCGCGTTTGATCGCACTATCATCCGATCCCTCTCGCGTTGTACGAATTTAATATGTTTTTAGTTTAATGCTTCCATTGCAATATAATATGCTCTCTCCCATGTATGATTCTTTATAGCGCTTGAAAATCCGCGTGTATTTAATACTAAAGAATTAGAAGGAAAAAAAGTTGAAAAGCAAGAGAAATAATCGTTGAATTGCATGAATCTATGTTTTATTAATTAATAAAGCGTGTTTGGCTTTTAACCGAGCAAAGCTTTGAGTGCAATAATACTCACGTTACGCGTTTCAAGATTTATGTGTATTTAAAAACGATTTTAAATATGCTTTAAAGGTCGAAAATGTCAGTTTGAAATTCGCGTTGAAATTGCAACGAATACTTGACTTTCTAGTTTGCGAATATAGCATATGCGTGCTATAAAAACAGAGCGTGACAATGCACCAGGCGGCACTTTGCTGCCATATGCTTTTGCTAATTGACTTTATGGCGGAGCGAGAAAGAGAGTGGAATAGCTCGATAATTATGGTGATTCCAATTTCCACGAGGGCTTAATTGCGAGCGAAAGCTGCTGAATGTAAACGAAGTAGTCGGTGATCATTGTCAATTGAAATGGACCGACCTAATTACGCGTTATCATATCGGACGGCAGACGTGCACGCGCTGAAATCCGACGACCATCATTAATCTGTCTAGCTTTAATCGCCCCTCAATTATTATCGTTATTTTCCAGCGCATTCCTAGCTCAAAATTCAGCTAGTTCAATCATCAATATATTACAGTTGTTACTAAGCTCGCGGCTCCCCTTTGCAACTAACATTTAATGATTTCAAAACCATTAAATGCTGGGCTGACAATATTTATGCAAATATGTAATCTTTGGATTATGAAAAATTACTAATTTAAAATATTGTATATTGAATAAATCAAATATCAATGAGAACAGTTTCTGATCGAAAACACTGCTAGTTTACTTTAAAGCGCTGCTAATAGTTAATGTACATCCGATTTGCACTTGCTATTTACAAAAGCCCATCGAAATTTATCCGAACTTTCATTCGTCACTTTACGACCGATAAACTGAACTTTCTATTATATTTGCATAAATACTCGTATGCTCTAATAATGCATTGCACAACATACATTAATGCCAGCGAAATCATTAATTGTCTGGGCCTCCAGTGAATAATTTGCATTGGGGATAACATCCATGTGTGTACAGTGGACTTTGAACTTTTGATATTGCGAAGCCCGGAAAGCGGAAACTAAACATTCGAACGCAGTAGGAAATGCTTGCGATTTGCGACCAGTGAATTGGCCAATGGAGTCCAATTTGATACTACACTTTACACTTGACACTTTGTTTTAACTGCACCATACTACCGAAGAATTTAAAGTGATTGCTATGCTTGTGCCCGCTCGGAGAGTGTTTGGCAAACTGATGCTTTGGAGGAAAGACAGACTTTCCTAACCCTGTAACCCCTCTCCGAGGACTTAGAAAGGATTAGTAATGTTTGTGGAAGTGGTAACCTTTAGGAAATACGTATGAGGCGCTAATTTTGAAAATTCCTATTTTACAGGTAGGAAAAAAAGAAGGGTGCGCCTGGTGGGTCATTGTTACCTGAAGGATACCCTTCGGCACCCATGATTGGTGCGGCAATAGGTCATTTGGTGGTCAGATGTTTCATGACTTTTCGTAGTACAGAATGAATTGAATGTACTCAATGAATTCTATTGTTTGTCAACGATTTATAAGTTACGCTGTTCTTGTAAACAATATGAGTGGCCGACTTGTTGATTTTTAACGCTTTCACTGCAATTTGCTATAATTGCTTATTAACAATATTTTCCTAGAAATAAATGTCTGTCGATAAATGTGTTTAAACATGAAACATCTGGTCCTTAGAAAAATAATAATACGGAGAGACAATAATCACGTTCTAATAATGAACAATTCTACGGTACGACTTATTCCAATATTCGTATTGAATTGCAAAGCAACAGTAAGCATTGCACAATTTCATGAGGGTAATTTGTCATGCGTAAAATAATTAACAGAAATAGGTTTATTACAAGTAATCGACAACAGAGGTCAGCGGGGCCGGAATACTGCCATTAAAAGCGTAAATCACCGCAGAGAACGAACTTCGCTCGCTTCTTCTCTCTTTCGCTTCTACAATCGATTATTGAATGTAAACGAAAATTTATCGCAAGCCCGGCTTATTCGCATCGATGCTTTCTTTTCAGCCGGGAATATAATAAACGGGAATTAAATCCAGGGAAAGTTATTTAAGGGAGATTAACAGCAGCGGTTATTTTGGGAGTGCGAAACAGCTGGGTTTTAAATTTTAAATAATTTCGCCGCCTCTAATACAACGCGGTCAGCCGAATTTAATGCACAAACTGCAACGTTACGACCGCAATTTCTGTGCTGGCCTGCATATAAAGTGGCTTAAAAAAAGTATTAGTACATCCTGTGTACTTTTAGAATAAATTTTCGTAAAAAGAAAACTGTCTCCCCTACAAAAATGTACTTTTATTTAAAGAGATAATTGTTTTTCTTTTGGAAAATTTTTTCAAAACGACTGAGTGTGCGAATACTTTTGTTATTCACTATTTTACTACATATACAGTACATCCGAATTCCACTTTCAATTTTTAATAAACCCCATACTATGCCAGAAGCGAATTAAACGGATAACCTAGCGCGCTTAAAAGCGTAATACAACTCCACGCACTCTCGAAAGGCTTCATGAAACTTCATCGGGCACGAACACAATTATAATCAACTAATGCACGTAGATGAGGGTTGCACGACGGAAATCGGGGCGCAGTGCTGCGTGAACGAAACCCCTGCAAATTAGAGTCCCGACTGAAGAGTGCTGCGAATGCAATTACATCGCGCCAGTTTGATCTAATTAAAACAGGAGAATTATAGCCAGACTACTCCACGCGATCAGTCCACGCAATATTGCGGTATTGAGACTTTCGGAAATTGGTATCGCCGCCAAAAGCTAGATCGGAATCGAATATCTTGAAACTAAACGAGATTGGTGAAAGGAATTGTCATTGAACTATTGATCGCTGGTTTGACAAAGAGAGAACATCGTACTTGTCAATGGAGAAAAGTTATTTCGAAAATCTTGTCTATTACTAATTACTATAATTGGATTTAATGAATAATAGATTGCAACATCTATCTTTGTTGCAAATATCTTCTGCCAGTCTATAACTCAACTTTTCATTCCTATGGAATTTTTGCAATAACTTTTGTAACACTCCCTACAACTAATAAATATTACAATATTTTATAGCCTATAGTTTTCCTGGACTGTAATTAATTTATTACTAGTAATAAATGTCTACCAAATTGTACTGAAAATCCATGACTATAATGATGATACGCGCAACACAACAAATTACGTAAAAATGAAGCTGCAAAAATTTTGTTCCGCCTCTTACACCTACAACGGTAGTAACGCAAATACTTGCTAGTTAGATTCTGTTCCTGTGAAAGACAAAATTTCAGGGCATGCAAGTTAACTCCAAACTTTCAATTCACATTCACGAGAGAGCGCGGCGACGAGGAGATGAAAGTTTTTCGCTGCCCCGGCTGGGAAAATAAATGTCCTAACATACGCGAGGGTGAAATCACACAGTCGTTATGGAGTCGCTCTGGGCACGGAACTGCATCCAAGTAGTTATTTGCCATTGTGTATTCGGTCGCTGTGCAGTGGATTGTGCAGGGAGACCTGAAAATGCGGAACGGGTGTTTCACTCGCCAACGATGCTGTTGAACAAAATTCCAAAAGAAATGCTGATTATGTACAATACCATTAATTCGAGGCTCAGCAAAAAGACTAACATTTTAATAATTGTGTTAATAACTTTAGGAAAAAACGTGTGTGTATGTTCTTAATTTTTTTAGTCCTTGAAAGACGCTTTTACATTATTAATCTTTGAAAAGTTTAATTTGACCCCATATTTGTATTCAAATATAAGTATAGCGAACTTGAATTATCATTCTCTGCAATGTAGAAACGTAGAAAGTATCAGAATGAAAGAGTCTACAAAAAGATCTCGCTTCATACCGTCTACTTCCACTTTCGTCACTATGTACACTCCTTCTATGCAAGATAAAGATCATTTTCACGAATTTTAAAAAGTCTGGGGTGAAAGGGGTACAAAGCTAATAAAGAATAGTTTCACAGACAGGTAAAACACCTAATTTAGCACACTGTACCATAGAAAATTCCACCTCATACGCATGAAATCTCGTTACAGAGGAAGTACAAAATATAGTAAGAGCATTCATCGAGGTCCACCAGCGACAGTGGAATAACAAATACTGAGTTACGCGTTAATTTCTCAAAGTCCCCATAAACAGTATTTAAAGATTCGCACGGATCTTTCTCCATCTGATTTTTCGGCGTTTCGGGACTTTATTTCACGAGGATTCCACAGGGTTTTGTACATAGACTTTATGAGAGGCTGGGGAGAGTTAGAGACGCAACGATAACTCGACGTGTCGAGCGTATGATTCGAGGGAGGCCGAGCAGTTCATCTTTCAGGCGCGGAGAAACACGTACGTATCATCCCTTTCCACCCCGCTCGGCATATCCGGCTCATCCGATCGATGCACCGTGCAAATTGCGGGTTGCAAGCACTCGCTCTCTCTCCCTTCCGCCCTTGGCATTCTCACTCTTCGACTCTCTCTCTCTCTCTCTCTCTCTCTCTCTGGTGGCGCAGTTCTCCATTGGTGTTACTCGTCCAGTGTTTATCGAGTGCATCCACTCCGGCGTCCGTATGCTCGCTCGCTCGCTCGCATGTCTTTCAATTTCGCAGTATCCTGCTAGTAAAATTCCCCTGTGGTGTTACTCGCCTATCCTCTCTCTCACCGGCCTTGCTCGACCGGAACGATCGCCGGCAAAAGTGCGTTTTCCGGGTGCTACCGTCCCAACCGGTATACACGCGCTAAACTAATATGTGTACCCGGCATGCACTTTGCCCGCCTCCCCGGTCTTGTATAAGTCAAGCGGCTCACCGGGTGCTATAAGGCCCGTGACAATAAACTCCACTTCTTTAGGAATATTTCGCCTTAGAGCCAGTGCAAAAAAGCGTGCGCGTAACACCCGATTTTTCTCGCTCGAGGAAGCTCCGTGACTTAGCCTTCGTGGTAGAAAACACCGTAAAAAATATATTTTTCTTGTTTTATTGAAAGCCAATGAATTCGCCGTAGATTCGAGTCGGTCATTAGAGAAAGGAAAGAAAGACGTGGCGTTAATACCGTTCTAATGCAAACTGGCGGTGAGGGTGGAAACGCGAAGCTGTGGGGTTTATTGCGATAGTAGTTGTTCGGCTTCCCTTGGCTGTTCCTAAGGCATTTTCCCCACTCGCTCTTAAGTAGTATAGTCAGCCGAGCAGCATGCACGCGAACCAAGTGATTATCTGGGCTTCCCTATATCCTCCGAGTACACCCGGGTCAGCCACTCTATCCCCGCAGCAGCAGCAGCAGTAGCAGTAGCAGCAGCAGTCTCTGCGTTTGTGTCTGTGTGCGTGAAATTTAAGGCGACGCCAGGCCCCCTTTAAGCTCCACTTAAAGCCCGGGGGAATTCAATCGGTGGAAACAGCGACGATCCGCATAACGATCGGGAAGTAATTAAAGGTAGTTACAGCGCAGACGTTATTGAAGGAACTGGCAGACAGTTCTCCTACTTTGCACGGCTATAATAAAGGGATTGCAATCGGGCGAAGGGAGTTTAAGACGGCGAGGAATAAGAATTCGAATTCTTCGTAGATTGGGACGTCGTCGTCGTCGTCGGCGTCGACCACTTAGGCATCCAATAAGAAATTCCTTATTAAGTCCTCTATTTACTCAATCAGAGACATTAAAGTACGCCGCAATGACTCTCGTTGGAAGTTCGATTCTATCCTCCTAAAAAAGTTCCATCATTCAGGCTTATTGCGACATTGCTAATCCCAAGGAAGTTGTGGGAGATTATTTCTGAGGAGATTTCTGCCCGTCCAATCTCTTCTTTTGAGAGTGAGCCGCGAACAAAGTTGTAATCTCATCGGGGCCGTAATTTCCCGGCGATTTTTGATCGTCTTCTTCAAACGACGGATTCGCCGAGAGCTTGTTTACGCCGGCGAAGTTCCGATCGACATTGAAATTCCAATTAGCCGTTCTATCTCGTTAGGAAAGTTCGAGGCGAAAGAAGACAAAGCCACGGACGACGCCCCGCATTCTCCAAGATGAAAACTTAAAGACAGTTTACTGGACTTATAAATTAGGGATGAGTTGAAGCAGTAACGAGAAGAGGCTTTAGTTACTAGTCAATATAATACAATGACAGAAGCTAACGAAACGCTTTAGTTTCAATCGTTAAGAAAACGAAGCTTTCAAAAAGAGAAAACAACCTGTAATCGATAATCGATATATCGACATGGACTCAAAACCTAATAGTTATTTCTAATAGTCCCTTATTCGCATTACAATGTTGATTTATACAATACAGAAATAAGACTAAAGGGACATTTTTCCATCCAACGGAAACGGAAAGTTCCCTTAAGTTCCTCCATTAAGAAAATCTAACTTCCGCCCTCTCTTCTGCATTCCAGACTTTTTATGTGTCTCTTTATCCTCGCTTCCTCATTCCGCCCTTTACGGCTCGCTCTTTAGCTGCAAAGTTATACGAAGCCCGGTGAAAAAAGCTCTCGCTCGTCGCCAGACTTTTTTTTGTATAACCTTCCGATGCAACTTTGATGAAGTGCTCGGGCCACAGGCGACGGGAGCGACGGCGATCGATGGTTGCGCCCGCAATCGCGCGTTGCATGCACCAGCGGGCGTCGCGACACATTCGACGCGATATAACGAGGCGAGATTAAACGATTATGGAGAGCAAGTCATGATTCGTGCCTCGAATATACCCGCGCTCGCCTGCCAATCGACTACGGCAACTTCCTGGAATTCCCCATTCACTACGACGCGGACTGCATTCTCAAAGAAAGGGATGCAAATCAGAAACTAAAATCTTGGATACTTGTTTGCTCTTCTTTCCAGTGTTTAATCTATTATCTTATTCATTTGTTATTGCAGTCTTTCATTTAGTATTTATTTAGAAAGGAAATGAATATATAACTGAATAAAAAGACATTTAATTGAACTAAAAATTAAATAAAAAGTTAATAAAATCCGTTCTAAAGGGATAGGTGTTTTTTGTGTAAAAAGGTAAGTGAAAGAATCAAAGATTATGTTACTCTACGATGCATAGAAGGGATGTAAGTCGTAATACTCTGCGTGGATCGAAGTCTTAAAGGTAGTGAACATCTACCAAGTGTATACCAGCATAAGTATGAAAGCGTACGAACGCTTAAACGCGGTAGCTTCCGAAGTAATGCTTTGGAGCCTAGAGAGCTAAGATTACGCAATCTCGGTGGAAGCATCGGAAATTCAATGCGAGCTCTATCGATCGATAGTTCGTTCCCGAATGAGTCAATCACCTCTTTCGCGACGTTACATCCTAGCTCACGTCTATTTCCTAGTCAGGCCGAAGTTAATCCACGTTTAACGGAAGCTTTATAATAACTGTCATGTTGCATTTGAGATACTAATTTCCGCTGAGGTGTAAGTATATGATAGAGATTGACGTAAGGAAATCCCGGTGAATAACGTTTAAAATGAAGAGGGAAATTTCCGGGAAAGAAAGATAATAATACAGTTAATATAAATCAAATTTTCTATAAATATTAATGATTTCAATATCGGATCACGGGAATGGAAATAAAATTTGTTAGATGGAAAAGATTGAAGTTACTGTGAAAATAAAAATTAGATTGAACTTCGAATCGCGATATTTCTGATTTAAATATAGAACGATCATAAAATATGGCTTTTGCAAGTTGCAGTTGCCACGCGCGTTCGGAAATAATAAAATGTGTTTCATAATCAAGAAAGTTTTGGGAACATCGCGATAACCACACTCCCGAATTGTAGAACACGGGAGCAATGCTATTGCCAATCTCGCAGTGGGCTTTGTTGCGAAACACACGAGCTGAACGAGGAGCGCAGTGGTGGCGGAAACTGGTACACAACCGTTCGCACAGAATTCGATAATACAACGGTCGGAAAAATAAAGCGGATCATCCGAAATAAAAGCTAGCGAATTGCGATTATGAGAGCCGTTAAACTTGTCAGCTTGGCTTGTACGACGCCACGAGATGGATCGTGTGATTTCCGAAAGAGTGATGCTGCGAGTCCAGAAAGTGGAAGGACATTGCTACTGGTCAGGAAGCTAACCTAATTTCCTGAGGAAATTTCTCCTTTCTCTCTCTTCCTTTCTTTAGCTATTTATCTTCGTTGAGACTAAGAATACATTGACTGTGAAGTTGATATATTGTTTTTCATTTGTCCCATAATCAATTGTGACGAATTTCCCTTCCCATATGAACTGATGATCGCTGAAGTTAATCTCACTTTTAATCCCAACTCCCTCGACCCAATTCCCTCCACTTTCGCACAACAAGCGAGCGGCTAAAGTACGTTAAACATCGACGGCCGGAAATTAGTGGCGACAAAGTGCAAAGTTTCGGCTACCACCGGGAGTGGGAAAAAACGACTGGCGGTGAAATAAATTCCCATTAAGCGACACTCCGCCGTAGCTCTTAAGGGCTGGCCATTTTTCATACACCGCTGAAAATGTTCTCGTACATTTACAAGCCGACTCTTAGTGCTTCAATCTATGTATTTTAGATTAATTGGCGAAAAAAAACTTTGCCGTGACTTGCCATTCTACGATAGCGAAATTAAAGCGTCAACTTCATTGACACTGACAGTTTCCACCTTTCGAACCGTTTATTCATCACAATGCGCTAATTAATTTTCCAATCAGTAATTTCCCGTTCCTTTCTCATTTTGCTCGACATTGTTTCTTCCAGCAAACCGTTCCCTTTTACAGTGAATAATCGCAATATGATTACGTGAGATTCCCTCAAACATACATCGTTCTGAGAAAAGTTTCGACACACGTCGCCGGATATTTATCGCGAATATGTGTAATCGGTTGGCCGACAAAGCGAGAACACCGATGATGAGAATCGACGGGTGAGGAGGCTTCATCGTAATAGAAAATCGTGCGGGAATAATTCCAACGGTAATCCAGGTGGACACATTCGCGGCGGTAACGGCGCTTCATCCACTTACGGCTAACTGGAGCGAGAGGCGAATAATTTCCCTGGCGAAGCGCACACGTATGTATACGTGTGCGCGTGTGTGTGCGAGCGTGCCACCGGGATTACTTTCGCAGCGATGTTTTTCACATTGCTCGGTGGAAAGCTTCGCGTAAACATAATTTGCGACCACAACACCAACCTCGGCGTGTGCGCGGAAACGTGTACAGTCGCACTGGCACTGGTTGAGTGATAACGCCAGCAGGGCGCAAACTACATGACGAAACACTCACGCGACTCTTGCTATTTATTTGCGACAGCGCTTGTGTTTCGCGTGACGCTCGTTTTTTACGCTCGCCACTTACTAAGGACCGAATTTTCGAGATAAAACGCCGCCGCATTTAAAATCGTCCTGTCTTTTTCTTTTTTAACGATTTAGAAGAGTTTTAGGAGAATCTGATATTCGAATGATTCCATGATCGTTTGATATTGAAGAGCCACTATATGTTTTATTGATTTGACATGTCGAGGATCATCAATCGGGCAAAAGCGTAGAGATAATTAAATAATTGGATTAACTTTAAACTGATTAGTTACATTCCACAATTGCTGCGCCTGTACAGTAAAAGTATTGAATATTTCCGATAAAGTAGAATTCCAGTGCAAAGGCTACTAACGAATTAAAATGATAATAAAGAACATTGGTAATATTACAAAGGGATAAATCATAAAATTAATAATAGCATTACCATTCAATATTAAACGATATCAGTTAAAAAAGTATCAGATTCTCTTTGCATTGGAGAGCAGGAATAAATTCTGTAATCGTTTCTAATGGATAAGGTCTGAATAGTTAATTTGCAAGACAGTACGAATTCTAGAGCGACGGTATCTTTAACTGTACGACGAACTTCATTCCCAGCTACGTTAATACATACACCGAGGAAAATTCATCACATCGTGCGTTCCATGTCGCATTTCACTTAAAAGTCAAAGCTCCCCCAAGCATAATTCTCAAAGTTCCACGGACACACCCACGGCTGCCAAGTTTCCTCCCACGAGTAAAATGGATCTCCATGCGTCCCCGTCTTGGCTAAATTCCCCGTAAAAGGAAAAGCAGGAAAGTGTGTGAGCGGTGGGAAAGGTATATGGTAAAAGTGAATGCGATGCATTGTTGATGAAGTACCCGGAGCTTGCAATATTGCAAGGTATACGGAAAGAGTAAACTTACGAGACACTAGGATGTTACTTAAGAAGCTTTAGGTGTGGAAGTCATTCAGACTAAGTAAATATTGCATTATTCCGGATAAATAAACTTTGTATTCCAAGGAAGTTTCGTAACTTCGTAATCCTGTTTTTGAGAAAAGTGTCGTGACTCTAGTAGTGAATTATTTTAAATAATTAAAGGGGATGCAAAACAAAATTTGCAACACTAAAATACTATAGAAACTTCGTATAACTTTCACTGCTAAATGACATTTTTCTGACTGGCATGAAACAATAACTATGACAGCTATTTTTAATTCAGTTTGTCAGAAGATTCTACGTTCATAACACTTTTATACCTGATAAAATATTTTGAACCTATTTATTATTAACATCAATCTACCAACGGTTACAAATACGTTGTTATTTTATTCAACGATCTTCCGATTACAAACTAAAATAAACTTTGCGCGTTGAATATACCTGATCGGATTACATACGGATTATTTTACTTCTCCATCGCTCACATTTATTTGAAACAAGCATGCTGTATGCTTAACCCGCATCAGAGGAAAGTTAAGCAGATTATGTAACTCAACTGTAAATTATTCCGGAAAAAGAAACTTTAAACAACAAGAGCACATCGTTGTGATCTTATTTTTGAGGAAAGTATCGAGATTCTAGTAGCGAACTATGTGTAAGAATCAAGCACGATGCATTATTAAGGAAGTTCGAGGTAGAAAATTAATTTCCAACTACTTAACTTGAAATTCTTTATCAAAATCTAGTTAATGCAAATACGCTACCATCAAGATTTTGAACTAAGTTAAAAGATATATTAGTGTGATTACATGTCAAGCAGATCGACATTATTCAGACGGGGTTGGAGCGTGTCCGACCGTAATTAGACTAAGAAAAACCACACGGGTGACAAGTTCTAGTGGCTCTCTTCCGTTCTTACACGACCGATATTAACCCTGCTCGTACATTTCGCCCTCCCTTGCTCTTCTTTCTCACGTTAACACCGCTCGCTCCAAACTGCACGATCGATCCCCACCCCTTACGTGCTCTTATCAAACTAGATAATGCTCGACTCCTTTATTTCCGACTACTATTCCAACCTTTATTACAACGGAATAACAAGACTCTGAACTGAAGCGACAAATACACGCCAACATCAATATTGGCGCTACAAAAATATAGAGAAAAATATTGAAAACTAACTCTTTTGATCCGACAAACGCTTGATTTTATTGTGAAATCTAGTAAATAAATAGTGAAATAAAATCTAGTAAATAAATAGTGAAATAAAATCTTGTAAATAGTTAGTGAAAGATTGCAGAGCAATTGAAAAGTGAGAATTTAATTGGAAACAGATTACGTCGAGTTGGTTCTCACGAATGGTAGTAATTACTGGTGCTATTACTATTTCGGATGTCAAGGCCCGTTAGAAGTGTGATTCGTATTAACTAAGACTTCACAGAGGGGATGATATTTCTTGGAAGGCTGCGTTCGCGCGAAAAACTGGAGTACTGTCGCTCGACGGGCAGCGACGCGAGGGCGAGAAACGAGTCTGACCCAGTTGCAGGAGTTTCTTAATCGAGGTGATATAAATCGCAGGCAAACAATGCTTTATGCATGCAAGGAAATTAGTGTCTCCGCGCGAGCGAGCACCGGTCGCCGCTTCGTGACTTTATTATCAGGAAACTTCGCGTTCGCTTCGAGCAGCCACGTAATAATTCACGACTCTTGCAATCCAAGCGACCACGGAACGCAAGAGAGAAATTAGCGAGCAATAGGACGCACCAATCATGTAATTTCCAATTTGCAAATCCAATCTTTTCCTGTCGAGTTGTCTGACGAAACAATCATGGATGTCGCATGACAAAGTGTGCTGTAATGCGAACTAGCATTGTCAATCAATGCGCGATTGTCATCAGAATTTACAGTGCGTAGATCGCACATAGATCAATTTCGGTCAATCAAAGTGCCATTACTGTGAGAGCGCGATTGAGGTAAATGAATCTCTCGGACTTGTTGAGCACACACAGATGCGACCCAACGATTGGCACGCCGGATCTACGCTGTTTTGACAGCGCCCGAATGCCACCACTTGATTAATCTCGATCAAATGTAAACGTCTGAACTATCCGCTCATCGGGAATTATGGACACGAGGCCGACCAGCCGTACCGTCATTTGATTTCAATTATCGATACGACACCGAATTCTTGGCACTCTGTTTCCTATGACGTAACCGATATTCACCCGATCCGAATTACCCGAATTACAAAAAGAGACACTTAGATCCTTCTATGTAAAACTGTGTGATTCTAGTTAGTATCGACAATCTACCCCGCAGGAGTTTAAGAACCAACTGTGTCAAGTCACTGTCAACCCTTTTGCAAGGGACTTACGAGGATCATTCATCCCTTTTCCTTTTCAGGAGTGACTTGATGTATCAAGCCAACCTTCTTCATCACTGCCGATTACTCTTTGCATTCAGTGAAGGAAGCATAATTTATCGCGCCGTCCGCAGTGTGGCATAAAAGAAAGAGGAAAAGAAAGGCAAAAAAGGCAGATAAAAAGGCGCGCGATTTGCCCGCTTTATCTGATTCGACCCTCGCTATCCTTTGACCGCTTGCTGGTGAGAGCGGTCTCGAGTATTTCCCAAGGGCCACCAGGATTTAGGAGGTCCTGTTTTACTAGGGACGCGGTACTCGCTTATCTGCCTCGTTATCACGCTTTAATGAGACCCTTTTGACGAAGAGTGTTGCATGTATACCCGGTCCTACTTCGCACTGATAGGGTTCCCTGCTTCAACAATGAGCTTCGATCCTCGATTAGGTTACCGCCTTCCCCGTTGGCAACCCATACCAGTTAATCCTTTGGTCAACGCAATTAAGTCAGCATTGACCAAGCTACTCAATTTTGTAATCAACGATTCGTCATTTTAATGGCTGCCAAAATTATTTACTGTATAAATGTGTTCTTTGTTCAACAAATAACATTTTTATTTCAAAGATCGTAATACGTGATTTTAGAGAATTTATTTAGGCAATTCTGGCACTGAATTACTTAAGTGATGTGAAATTATTACGCGACGAATATAACTAACGTTAAATATTTGAAATGTAGGATTAACTGTTATTGATCACTTCGACACTGTTATTTAAATACACACACGACTCGAAATAATCGAAAAGAGCGAGGAATAAAAATCAAATTAAATGACGGGGGGAAAAAACTCTGATATTAAAACTGTTTTAATCGCATCTCTGGATGCCCGCGTCACGCGTTCGTTTTACTCCCGGCGAAAGATTAAAGTACAGGTGCGAACTCTTCGAATGCATCGGCGTTCCAGCGAGAATTTGGAGCACCGACTCTTCACGCTCTCTCGTGCAACACACTCTTTAATGTCTTTTTACGGCGGCGGCAGTTATTTCAGAGTTCGAAAAAGGAAAGTGCCAAGTGTGCACTCGAAAAGTTCGTCTTCATCAGCGCGTACGCGGTGTCAGTTGAAATAAAAGTGGCAAGTACGCGGAACTTTGATCATCGCACGAAAAACTGGCAAATGCCTCCTTCAAGTTCACTCAAGGACTTTCAAAACTTAGTGGAAGTAGTTCCGCGACTATATGTTTATTAAATAAACTGTAAGACACGTAGTAATGAACGTGAATGTATCAGTGAAACGATTTTGAGATTGATGATAATGAACGCTTGAGAGAATTTTTAGGAACACTCCGAAACACTAGTGGCACTCTGCACGACCTTCACTCGTCAATGACCTATTTCAGACTGGCACGAAACCATAACACGGCCGTAACTTATGCGTCATGCGAGGGTCTTATACCTGCTCAGAGTACCCTACGCGTTTCAAAACATCCGTCATACGTAATGGAATATTTTTAACCAATCCCTTACGTTATCTATAAATTCCACCGTACATATATTAATTATTAATATCAATCTTCATCGATAACAAATGCGCAATTACACAACGTAACGATTTCCCTCCAAAGAATTCGAAAATACAAAACTAGAAAATTAGTATACCGAGTGCGTAAAACAGTACGATCATAACAATCGCGAATGCCTTCTCCCCTATTAAATGAGTTTTAGAGCGTCCTTGTGTGACTAAGAAAAAAGAGTTTGGTACGTCAATGGCAAATTAAAATAAATTCTCTCAAAAATATAGACTTCCCCCCAAAGAATTCGAAAATACAAATCTAAAAAATGAGTATATTCAATGCGTAAAACAGTACGATCATAACTATCGCGAATGCCTTCTCTATTAAATCAGTTTTGGGGTGTCCTTGGATGACTGAGAAAAAAGAGGTTGGTACGATGGTAGCGTGTTGGAGAGTTGGTGGGTGAAAAGCGGTAGTGGCGGTGGAGTGGCATGGCCTGGCTGATTCTCACGCGTTGAGTCTGTTCGGCGAGAGGAAAGGAAAGGAAGAGGTTGGAGGTGGAACGCGATGGTGAAGGATGGCGAGCGGGCGAGCGGGGGAATTGCCGCAATGCACGAAACGGAAACTCGCTTGGCGGTCGGGGATTAATTACTGAGTTTCAAGAGGATGGATGCTGAGGGGTCCTGCGAAGGCTGCAACACCTCGTTACGGTTTGCCGCGGCTTTGTGTCCTTCATTGCGCGAACTCTCTCACTCTTTCTGCCGCACACGCGCGCGCGCAAGCGGGAGTCCGGAAAAGAGAGCGGCTTCAGCTTGAAACGCGCGCGCCGTGGAAAGCGAATGAATTGCAACTTCTCGGATTACAGGTTGCCACCATCGATCGCGTCTCCGCATTAACCTTTCACATGAAACCCTTTACACGAACGATTACGACATTTTACCAGTTTCATCTGATACATTTCTGTATGATATACAAAGCTGGTTTATCGTTATCTGAGTTTCTTCATCTTGGATTTTTTCCCTCACCGATCTAGGACGTTAGATTTACACTGAGTGGTCTCGATGTTGCGTGCTGAGGAGTCTAAGGGGACTTAAAGAAATCAAGAGGAAAAATCTGACCGCAATACCGAGGGAAAATCTCGTCGACAGAAAGAGGAAATCGGATCTTACAAATCCGGGAAAAATTATAAAACAGATTTGAAATCCGCAGTCATATGCATTTAACTTTGTAATATTAAGTAACGAAGATTATCTTGCATGCAGAATTATTTCAAGCGATATAATTAAATTATAATAGAGTATTATAAAAAGGACTAAGGAAAATGATCGAACGAGCGAAAGACACGCATTCCGCAAGATTTAGCCACAGTTTTACTAGGAGCACAAAAATCTGCACATAGAACTTCCTCGAGATTTACTGTAAACGCAGGATGCAAAAGAAGCGTGCGAGGTAAGCGCGTCCGGTCGCACTAAGAACTAGAAAGATTTAGGTGAGGCGGAGGAAGTGAGTGATTGCGCAAGTTAAACAGTCGGCTGACGTTGGCCCCTCGCGTTCGAGGAAGCATTTTCCAGCAGTGCTTTCGGCGCGCTACGTTGCACCGTGAAGAAATGAAGTATACTTCCGACCAGCCAACCGGTTGGAGACAGAGAAATAAATGGCCACTGTTTGCTCTAATGGCACTTTGAAGAAACTCATGCTCCCTACCGTCACGCGGTAGTGTTCTCGCTTGCCGGGAATTACAGCCGCTCGCACCTATATTCTTAAGTGAATCCAGCGACGCTATTCCGATAATGTAAAGCGCACTTACCAGAACCTTTTTCTTGGCATCGAGTTTTGGACTCGACGATAAAAGATGAACTGAAAGTACGAAGATTACAGGGTTTGTTTTTGGAAGCACTCAAGTAAGCTAGTCATAATTCGTCGTGTCGAAATCTTAATAGTTTGGTAAATAAGTCTGATAATTTAATATTCCTTTGATATAATATATGTACAAGTTTGAAACAGGTAGTATTACTTATTAATTGGGCAGAGTTCTAATAAATGCTAGATATAATTATTCAAGAAACACATATACGAGTTTCCCTATTTCTTACTTATTCCAACCTGGTCCTGATATACCCTGAAGGACCGTTCTCGAGTCCAGGTGGTTCAAACGAGAATGATCCGGAAGGAAGGAAGGCCGAAAACGGAGCCAGCGCAAAGGAGCGGAGGCGGAATCGCGGTGGAAGAGCATACTGAATAGCGAAAGGAGACAGTTTTACCAAATAAAAGGGAAAGCGGAAGACAAGCAGGAGGAGGACTCGTGGCAGGAAGCATGCCGGGGCTCCACAGGATATACGAAAATTCAGCTCTCCACAATTTTCCCTCGACGACTAACGGAAACCCCGGGCAAGTATGAAACCCGACGAAGCCACTGTCTTTTGATGGAATTTCTGACCTCAGCTTGACGATCAAGCACCAATAAATATTATATTTCACCCGAAATTATAAGCTTCTTCCTTTCCCAATAAATGAAAGATATTTGGAGCTTGAAAATGTTATGATTAATGAATAATATTCATTGGCTTTGGCAGGGACGAGCAGGTATAAATAAATTATATTCCCACAAGGTATTCAAAGCTTATTTTGATATTACATCAAGTAGGAGGAGATGAATAAATGGTGATGTTACGGGAGAAAGAGAGTGCCAGTATGCCTTTGCTCAATGAAGCTCGCTTACCAAGTGAATGGGGTGGCTGAGTCTTTGCCGTCAGGAGGTATTTATAAAAAGACTACAAGCCCAGACTGTGTAAAGGATTTCATTTGATGGCTGACAAGTATTGAGCCATAAAAAAAATTCTTATTTCCTTTTTATAAAAGGAGTTTAATCAACGATTAAAATCTCTCATCCTCCACCAAACTTCTCCCGATCTAGTTTTTTTCCATGCATTGGATTTGGAGGCTTTCGATCGAATTTTCAATGGTTTTCGTTGATAGAAAGATTCATATGTGAAACTCTCCGCATATGGAAAGCGTTTACATCCGTCGAGCGATACCGCTCGCTGTAACTATGCAGGCGCATACTTTTATACGTTTGTGCGGTCGCCTAGGATGGTAGGATGTATGTGTGGTCCCATGTCAAAACCAATTTCATCGAAACCAGAATCTGTTTTCCTAGACAGCGGAAAAGCGCAGCCTCAGTTTTACGACTATAGCGCGTCGAGCTGTTGTTTTCTGCATGAATTGAAAACCGACGAATTGTAGGGATTTCGCGGACGTTTCCATGTCACATCTGGACGCTTGCTCGCGTTTGTGTTTGCGTTGCACCGTGACACTCGCATACAACCGATTTCACCGGCTCTCGATGAGCAAACGACAACTGTATATTTCAATCGGTAGAAAAACTTCCCTCTTCTTTGAAAGTCGATGATGAATAGGACTCTACAGTTTAATAAAACTTTGAAATTTGTTATATCTAGTTTTAAATAATTAAATATCCAAAGAACTACTTGGTTACCTATTTGGTTTTTAATATTAGAAAGCGTTCGTATGCATAAAAAGAGAAGCTAGCTTTGTTGACTAATATTGTACAACATAAGGACTTTATAGACTTTGTAACTCAGATTGTTTTGTAAAATATAAATAAAAATTCCTCGTCTTTTGACATTATAATACTATAAAAGTACAACCAGTCAAAGTATGACGAATACTTTCAACGAAAAATTTAATTCCCCACCGCTTCATTAACCAAGTCCTGACAGCGTACTAATTACTCTGTCAGTGTATTGTAATTGACTAGACAGAGGCGTGCGTGGGAGCAAATATCGTGGCTACGGAAACACAGTGCTCGCTCGTTACCATTTTCCGGTGCGTTTCCGAAAAACGCACGTCCACCAGTTCGCCTGCGGTTTGACCGCACCGACGAAACATCTCCTGTCATTTCCATAAAGCGTTCAAGCGCGGCCACGCACACAACGAGTGTTCGAGTGGCTCTGGCCTATCCGCAAAACTTTTGCGAAATCATCCTCGCTCACACACAGAAACATTTCACCACAGTTGTGCCGCAGTTCGTTTCGAGGTCGGTGGAAACTAATTGCGCAAAAACAGGAAACGTGTGAGAATACAGCGATTCAGTCAGCTTGTAAATTAATACTGTCTGAAAATGAGCGGAGCACTTGGAAAATCGAGACTGCTGCGTTTACCGAAACGCATCTTGCTGGAATTTTTTACATTTGATCTGCCAGAGAATATTTGTGATTTATTAGTGCGAGAATAATTGGGTAGGAGTTTGCCTTGTGTATTGGAATCTATCGAGCAAAATTATAGGTGATGTAAATACGGAATTTGCACGGTTCGCATTATTATTCTGTAGGTTAGTTTCGTGCCAAGTCGACCTCTTCACTCGAGTGGTTAAATAAGGCTCGATAGTCTTAGTCCTCCCGTCTAGTCTTTCAAGAGGATTAAACTATTCGAGTTCGGGCTTCAAGCCCTACTAGATCACATATTACTTATGTATAGTATACATCTAGAGATATTCAGTAAAGGATCTTCCTTCTCCAGGGAATTTTTATTACATCTTACTCTTAAAATTGGCAAAATATTATTTAAATTATAAACGACGAGGACGACAGAATTTGATAGAAAATCCTTATAAAAACTGTTTAATTCTATCTATATATTAAGACTATTAATATTCCAAAAAATTTCCGTTCAATATTTTTATCATATCCGCCTTCATCAATGTCTAAGTTGACAGGAGCGAAGGTCACAGAGCTTTAATATATGGTGATAGGATTCCAGTGCAAAAAAGTCTGATTACCATGGTGATGGGATCGCCAGAATGGCGTGGAAAAAGCGCACGATCACGTTCCGTACGAATCGACCATCACCGACTGCATAAATCAGCGCGGTTCCGAGCCTGTCGATTCGTCATTCGTCGCGGATATTATCGTTTCCGGCCGTCAATAATTCCTCTTTGACTGATCTAGCAGCCGAGTAACGATTCGAACACGCTTCTGCTTCCACGGTCGCGCGAACCATCTAGTTTGTCCCCTAATTATAGTCCCAGTGCTCAATCATCCTAATAGCAATTCCAGCTGATTATTAGCGCGACAAACTAGCCGCATTAGCCGAATGTTCCGCGGTTTAATCACGCTTCCCGTCCGCGCTTCTTGCTTTAGTAACCATCGTGCTTCGAATACGAGCTCTTTCATATTCCCACCATTCCAAGCTCGAGTGGAACAAAAGCGGTACAGCGTCATTCAGTGAGAGAATTAAAAAGCAATGGTTCAGCGAGTGTTTCACTCACTCAATTAGCTTCAAGTAGAAAAGCTTGTAAAGAGTACTCGACAAATATTTCATTCAATGACGTTCGAGCGTATAAAACTTTAATGCTCCTACATATAATATTTCGCTGTAGGAATAACTCTATAATCGAAATATCAAATTTCTAGCTATTCTTCAACTAAAGGTCAATTATTTGAGGACTCCAAGATAAGAGACATTTCGACGAATTGGTACCGAAACTTCCATCTTATTTCCATTCTCTAATAAATTAAAGAACATATTCTCATCGGTGGAAACCAGTATTTCGGCTTGCCGAGATATCTTAAACTTGGTGAATGCCTGATTGGTCCCGATCCGCGGGTATTAATTTAGCGTGGCACTCGCAACTGGAATTCCTTTTAACCTCGATAATTAATTCATCGATTGAATAGCTAGCGAGGCAGGGACACGTGTACACGTAGGTGTAGCTGACATCAACAGGAACAATTTAAATATGGCATACAGCGTGTATCGGATAATTAATAGCACTGTAGGATAATGGGGGGTCGGTTCGAACGTCCCCCTAATTATCTCGAAACCGTCTGTGATCACCTACTCACCCACCCAGTCATCCTCTGTCTCTCTCTGTGTATGTATGTGTGTGTGTGTCTGCGGTTCGATTACATCGTTATCACCAGCGACTGATCTAAACATTGCCGCATTGCCAGTCGCGCAGATTTACCAGCCAGCAGTCACTCGACTAGTTATAAGTGCCCTCTTAATTATTTCCGCCTGCATTTGTTAAATTTACGGCCTAGCTTTAATCGCCGTGCCACTCGCACTGAATTATGCGACGACCCTACTTCTTGCTAGGCCGGAACCAGCTCTGCTTGCTTGCGCAATAATAATTCATTGGCGATAATTAATTAACCCGTTAGTTATGCTATGGCTATTGGAGTACATCAATACTTGACAGGGAAAAGAGGACCGATATGTTGCATGTTGTTAATTAGAATTGTGAATGTCTTGTGAAATTAGATAGTCATTGTTGTGTGTAGAGAATAATCGAATACGTTTGTATTCATGGATGTTTAATTATAGTGTAAGAGATCAATACTATTACATACATAGTATAACGGTAATTACGATGGTTATTAATATAGAATTGTTTACTGTTCCAATGAACATGGAAGTTCTATATGTAGAACTGAATTATTACTGTTTACTATTTACTATTAATTACGTCATTAGTTAATAGTAGAAACTTTCTAAGTGTATGACGAACGAGTGGATGTTCGAGAGCTAATGAATTACATCAGCGTCTCCACCTTCGAACAAATAGAAGAGGCCGCACTCATTAGTGCAGCCATAATTCGGGATCAGCAGAGCAGCCTGGTGGAAGAGAGAGTGGCCAAAGGGTGATCGATAAAATGTCTATTTTACCGCCGCCAATTAATTAATTGTGATTTACGCCAGCTCGAACGAGACTCTCGCTAAAACGGCCGCCCCAAGCGTGTGCGGTTCGTCCGCTCGGCGGCTCTCGCTCGCCAACCCCCCCTGCTTTAATATATATTAATCGATATCCATTATAACGCCGCGCGCGTGATTTCCGTGACGCCATTACACATTTCGCGGCTGATTTTCGCCGTTAATTAAAATGACAGCGTTACGCGCGTCCCACCCTTCGCTTTTGTTCCGCCCGGTCAAAGTGCGTGTTGCCCAATTAAATTGTAAAACATCGTGAAATTACAACCCCACTGCGATTCTTTCTCTTTTATTTCGATGCGTTGCAAATAAAAACAGTGACGCGTGTCGATCAAAGTGTCACCAAAACGGGTGCATAGCAATCTGAACTAATTGGCGAGGCGTGGTGTGTGCCAAGCGGATGCTCGTACATCCACTTTACGTTCGTCAGGCTTAATTAGCAGGGACCTTAAATATGCGTCAAAATTCCTCTCAGCGAGTTCGACCACGAGTCACATTTAAATAGTTGATAGGCTGCGAATCGGTACCGATCAAATAGGTCATGATAAGTAAACAGGGAGTGCGCCGTCATTTTATATATCGAAGGGCAGTGGAATTGGCGGAGGACGTAGTAAAAGGCACGCGGGGGGTGGAAATGGAAAGGGCACCGGGTAATCCGGCGGCTGTGGTCATTTATGGATTTCAATCAATTCGAAAGGGGTCAATTGATAGCTAGCCGGCAAAATAGACAGCCGCGCGTAAAGTTCGACCTGCTTTTCTTCACTCTACCTACCACCCCTTTCCTGCCCCCCAACCATTACAGTTTTTCCTCTCTTTCTTTCGCTCTTCTTCAATCGCATTCACGCGTTTTAAATATACATCGAAGACAAAAGGGACAAAGTTAAATGGGTGAAAGCAGTCGACCCGATTCTACCATTCTCTCACTCTCTCTCGCTCGCCATGGGCTTTTGACAGGGCCTATTCAATACTCTTTCGTTTCGTGACACACATTCGAGCGGGCCCGCCTGCCTCCATAATGTGCTCTCGTTCAAAATTAACGCGGAATTTATGCTGGCCGAAATTTCCACATTAAACCTCTTTTAATTAACGCGGGATTTCCTGCCGAGTAACTGCACCGATTCTCGCCCGCGCTTTCTCTCTCTTTTTCTCGGGTATATTCGACGATTCAAGGCGATATTGTGTCGTGTCTCACTGTCAAGAGTATGTATAATGATGAGAAACTGAATAGTCTATAGGGAGAATATGATTTTATTATCGAGAAGAATATTGCAGTTATTAGTATTGGAACCTTTCGCAGCGCTTGTCATTATGGAAGCGTTTAAATTATGACCGAGTATATTTTCAACTTGTAGAAGCCAAGCAAATCTTAAATTTATTCTAAATTCTTTAACTCTAAGTGGTAACAAATAGTGAGTAAAAGAAGTCGAAAAGCCACAGGAACTTAGTCCACAGAAAACTTGAAGTACTCTTAGTAGAAATCTCCTTTCTGACTTCCCGCTAGAATGTAGAAACCAGATTCGTACATTTCCTTTCGTGAGTAATAAGATCACATGGGAGACGAGTGGAAGTAAGCATACATATATTCTGTGGCAAAAGGGGTTCCCGATGGAAGTGCAGGCACAAGATTGAACGACGAGATTGTGTCACAAGGATGTTCCTTCCAAGGCATCATGTACTTTCACGTAATCATCAGTGCACAGCCAAATAATTGCTCCAGCTAGCTCGACTGTGGAAGTGAAGACGCCTCGACAAGGAATATATTTCCATTCGTTATCACGAGATCCTTGCGCCCGACAGGATAATTTGGATATTGCATGTTACTCGCCTGGATGAGGGATAATTCGAGTGACAGGCCTGCCGCGAGGAGTAATCCGGCACATGTGTGTCAGGCGCTCGAGGAATCCCGAGGAGTTAGTTGGAGAAAGGTTTACAAATTGTTAGATATATTAGATGT
Organism: Ectemnius cavifrons; assembly: GCA_964023945.1. Lineage (NCBI taxonomy): Eukaryota > Metazoa > Arthropoda > Insecta > Hymenoptera > Crabronidae > Ectemnius > Ectemnius cavifrons. The sequence continues at coordinate 3,675,551 of OZ030386.1, forward strand.
CAAAGAGCAGGAAATTGAATAAGATAATACTCAATTGAATAATATCATTTTCTTTAGTCTAAAACTATCTAATGTGTGACTCCTTAATATATTTGATGGAGAGTACGCTTGGAATAAACTATTTGCCTGTGAATTCCATTGAAAGAACCTAGAAATGAATTTTTATCATTGAAAGGCTGCATTTGCTTCGCCATAGATCAATATGTATCGATTAGAACTCAGGTCGCGTGCCGTCGGGGGAAGATAATTGCTAGGAGGACTGAAAGGGCGGGTAAATGAATTCTCCCTTCAAAGAGGGAGAATCCGGAAGAGCTTTTTTTTTGCCTCCGTCTGTCTCGACAGGTTTTACGAGAGTTTAATCGACGGGCGATTAAAATTTCATCGCCTTTTTCAGTGGCTTCTGCCGAGAATATTTCAGCTTTCGCTGGCCACCGATCGACGCCTCGCGATTCGTCTGCCAATAATGCTGCGGACGTTGGCATATCGACTAGCCGGGCCAATTTATAAAGTTGTCGATGCCCGATCGGCGCCTCTCCAAACGTCCTGCTGGCCGATCTGTCGTCAAGATACCGCGGGAAACACAAATTTTCTAGCCCTGCCTATATACGGAACACGAGGATTCTCTCCGACGCTCTGTATGGGACAAACGCCAGCGATAAAGTGCTCCTGTTCGAAACGCGTTCGAGTGGCTCTGTTAACGCGATTTTCATCTCGAATGTCGACGCGTCACTCCCACTTCCTATTTCCGACACTGTCAAGCCTTTTATATTTCAGAGATATCTTGCCTGTTGGATTTCCCTTGAAAAATACCTAAGAACCGAATATTAAACTATTTTTGAAACCCTGTAATTTGAGGAATGTATGGGAATGATAAATGTATGCTCGTGTAATGTACATAGTAGACGCTTCCTTCAAGTACCAACATTCCAAGCTCCTGGCGCTATTACTTTCTCGTGACATAATAAATTTGCAGGGAATGTTCCAACATTGTGGCTCAATATTTGCCTTCCATGTGTCTAGCTCGCTTTAAGCAATGTACAACATTCCCCACGAATAGCATATACTCTACGATCATGTTATGTCAGCTTTAAAATTGTCCGCATTACTTTTTCATGTCGACGTAACAGTCCTGATGCAGCTCATTAAAGTGTGCTTTTAAGTTGAAAGCTTTTAGAGCAGACACATTTCAGATGCAAGATTATTCAACTAAACTGACCAATCGCGAGTCTAGATTATCCATTAAGGAACCAGAGCTCCAAGTAAAGAGAAAGAAGACACAAACGAACCACCAGCTAATGTGATAATTATCGGATATACGTGAGGACCGTGCCTTCTAATTATTGGACGAAGCCGCGAATTGAGAGCGGTCACTTTGAAGATCGCTGGGCAATCAAGAGCTTGGCGGAAAGTCGAAGCCGCAGAGTGGAAATGGTGCTTCGAGTAACGACGAAGAGAGAGGGAGAGAGAGAGAGGGGGAAAAAAAGGGGGGAGACCGACTGCTTCGGGACTAATTTGCAAATGGCAGAGAAGCGAGATTGAATTTTATGTCGGCGAATGGAGAAACCGGCAATTTTCCTTCGGGCAGAGTTCGAGGCTGTGCCTGGAAAATTTCAGGTCGAAGCTGGAGGAAAACGAGACACGTTGGAACTCGACGATATTCGAGCCAGTTGCTCCGTCATGCCAGCAAGCAGGTATTCACTGAGAGCGACTAGAGCAGAGGCCGACTGGCAGAGACAGAATGAAAGATCACTCGACATGCGCGGAGACGTTTAATTTCTCTGCCGCGGGCCGCAAATTTCTAGGGCGAATTGAATTATGAGGACAAACTTTCTACCAATTTACCCTTGCCTCTGCACTACCCCCTTCCACCGCACCATTCTTGGCGGGACGCCCCTTCCTGGTGGCATAGCCGCTGGCTTTGCGTGCCACCCGTGGTGTCCCCGAGAACTTTCAAGTACCGAAGCTTACGTCAACTTCAATCTCATCCAGTCTTTTCCTCCGTTAACCTTTAGAGACACGGCATGGCCACCATTATGTGGGCTATAAAAAAATTTGATCGTTTAAACATCATATTCGACATAGATTTTGGCCAAAAAATGCTGGCCCTCTAAAGGTTAACCAAGGTTTGATACAGGATTTAGTTATGCAATTAAATAGTTTTCCCTTTGAGAAAGACTAGAGTATGGGGAAAATCTGTTAATGGTGTTACTCCGAAGTTTAATATCGTATCGAAATCAATAATGTTTCATTGTCTCGATGAAAATGATTGTGGAATGAAAGCATATTTTTACGAATCATTTATCAGGAGATCGGATCGGAGCAAACAGAAGGGTAAAACGGTATGAAAGGGCAGAGATAGAAGACTGCAGTGAAGCTAGGAATATTTCGCGGCCGAGCGGGCGAGCGTTTTCGATTCTACTGCAATTTTCTGGTTTACGAGTCGCCCGGGGTTGGCGGCGTTCGGTTCCCTTATATTTAAACAGCCCCTGGTACTCTGGTGGCTTGGTCGGCGTTGGCGAGCTGCAGCATCGATATGCAAGGGTGCAGTCCCAGAAAGAATACAAAAGAAGGAGAGCAAGCCGTGACACACAGCGGGGCTAGAATCGCCTCCGGACGCCAGCCAGTGAAATTTATTTTCCACCCGGAGAACGCGACAGAGTAAAAAGGGAAACGAAAGGAAGACGAAAAATCTGGATCCTTATTCGCGGATTAACGCCGCGAAAAGATAGTCTCGAGTCTGCGACACCAAGAACACGAAATTCTAAAATCTCTCGCGCGAATTACTTTCAACGCCTTGGAACTTCGAATTAATTACATTACTTCGAAATTCCGTAATATATTCGAGTTTAATTCAGGGTTAATTCTACAATCAATTGATTAGCATTTGAAGAAAATTATCGAAGGCTCTATCGAAGTTGTTAAAAGTAAAGAGGATATACCAGCTGATCGGAGGCATTTGGTGACCAATGCTTCACAGGAAAAGTGATAGCACCGCAATCACTGTTCACAATTGATTAACGAGCGGTTTGCCAATGGATTTCCCCGCACGCAGGGTGCCCCTTCGATCCCGAGGGAGAAATTGCGTAACAGATCGTGTAATTGTTAAGCTGGATGGCCGAAAATTTTCGTGGTAGGGATGCTGTGCCAGTGGCTGGCTTGCCTGTCCGATACACCGCGTCTACCCTCTGCCATCTGTTCCACCAGCCGAGAGTGATATGCGCCGGTGAAACGAAACTCCCCTCCAGTAAATACATATAGGTATACATAGACTGTCTCTCTATTGTGCCACTTGGTTGGTGAGACTGACCACGCTTCACGTGTACTTGCCCCGATGTTTGATGGTGTAGATAGTTTAGTGTAACCATCAAGTTTCGCTCTTCAAGTACAGATTGTCGAGTATGCCTTTGAAATTCGAACGGTCAAATAAAATTAAAGGGTACTCGAATTTTAGCCTTCGCATTATTCCTTGCTACCCAGTGTTCCAGTGCTCCAGTAACACCGTTGAATTAGAATCTAATTATTGGATAGAGCTTACAAACTTTGAATAGGAGACTTTTGCATGGCTCTAATTGGTGGAATGCGAATTGATTCGAAATTAATAGGGGGACAATGCGTGGCAGAGGGTACAGGCCATGGAAAAGTTTGCTCCCCTGCATGCGGGGATTTTGAACTTTCCTCGTTGAACTTTGTTAATCCCGAGAACTTGAATTGAATGTCCTCTTAGGGGCTCTGCGGCCAAATACGTTAATGCAGTACGTACGACTTTGACCCGGTAAAGCGTTTGAAAGCTACAGAACTCTTCTCTTCCATGAGGACGAACTTTTTTAAGTCTGATTATCACATTGTAATTAACGGGAAAGATTAAAAGGAATGCCTTCTTTTTTTTCATAGTCGGACAATCCACTGTTTTACTTCGGCATTACCGGAGGTTGAATGAAGAGATAGCGAACTCGGAGCTCGGGAATTCAGGCCGAGCTCGTAAAACCCGGAGAAGTACGAAAAATTCGATGTGGCAGGAGTCTCGCGCACCTATCATCCCATTAATACAGACGATTATCTTCGAAGTTCCACTCTTTTTAAAACCTCCCAACTTCTCCTGGAAAAGGGAAAAATACAAATCCAGAAAAAGAAAAAGCGAGAGAGATAGTAACGCCGACGATTTTCACGCGAGAGGATATTCAGCGCGACAGTTCATAAGCTCGTCGTAACGCGACGAAGAGCAGCGTACTCTTTTACGAAACTTCAGCGATGACATTTTTTACAGCACAGTTCATTGGTTTTCACGAGTGCGGGTCGAATCCGAGAAAAAGTTGGCCGAGTGATTAAGTAAGATCCTTGAGTCCAGCGGCGAAGTGGCCATAAGGCAGCTTTTAATAAGGATGGAATTAATTAGGAGCGGCACCGAGGGAATATCAGAACATTAAGCCTCTCTCACGTCGATCGAGCAATCCCGCTCTGACGGAGCATAGCTCGATCAAGTTCCCAAGGACTAATTTATATTCCGCAGCTAGGCTATCCCGACAGGAAACACTCTCGCTCGCCTGCAGCCGCCGCCTGCGCGCGCCAACGAAATCTCCGGCGACGAGGATTCAATTAATCCAGGATCCATCGGAATATTATAATAGCCTCCGGATACGATAGACGCGGCATATATTCATAGCCGGATCCTACGATCCAAGTATATACATGTATACAATATACACCAACCGAGTTCCGCCGCCGCCTGAACCGAACTAACACCCCCAAGTATGCTCCTGGGGTTCTACTATATCGTCTGACAGTGTGCAAACAACAATTTCATAAACATAATAATTCTAACAGGATCCCTTCCGATCGAATTACAAACTTGAATTTGGATTACCAATAAATATTACAAACTATTTACAAACATCTCAAAATGTATAATAATTGGTAATTAATCTATCATATCTGAATTCCAAAAGTGACTAATAAAACTCTACTTTTCCAGCAAACCTTTCACTTTAGGATCACTTAAAAATAATAATATTACTAAAACCATTCATGAACAGGTTCACCGTGAGCATACATCCTTGTTCGTCAATTGGATTGCAGCTCCCATTAAAGTCAGCGTGGTGCCAAGGGAATCTCGTTTACCAAGGTGAAATGACGACCGAGTGCGGTCGCGAAGGGAGCGGAGTCACGAAAGAATAATTTATACGCGGAGCAGGCAGATTATGGTGGTATATACAGTACGCTAGCCAGGGCGATATTCATTCCTTTGTGTCCGTCGAGAGCATGTATGTACGAGAGAGAAAGAGTGAGAGAGAGGGAAATGGTAGGAGAGAGGATTCCATGGCGACCCTTTTGTTTCCAATGGTCGTTTAAACGCTTTAGCATATACACCCTCGAAACACCTCACAGCCTCATTGTGCTCGGGCAAGAGCACACGCGGCCCGCACTTGGACACACTGCTTTGACCCACGAATCACTGTCTGCACATGTGTACGTCGGTGTGTGTGTGTGTGTGTGTGTACGGTGGCGTTGTCCGCAGAGCGACCCTCCGTTCTCTCATCGCTTTGGATCCCACTAACGAACAGGACAAGGGATTTTTACGCCCCACTCTCGGCGAGCCTCTGTCTGGTTGCCTCTCCTTCTTTTTCGACACAGATAAGTACTACTCCCTGCATTTCCGCTGCTCTTTAATGACGCCGGCCTATCTATCCCTCTATACGCTCTTCCCGCGCCTCGTTAAGTTGCCGCTTGAAAGGAACTGTCTCTCTGCAAACTCTCGCGTATCGCTCGCTCCTGTTGGATAAAGCATCTGTGCAGGGCCGAGTCGTTTCGCTTTGTTAAAAAAGAATAGGGCTTTTGAAATCCTATCGAATATCGCGAACTCTTAACTAGAGCGTTCAGCGAATCAGTTTTAGCGGGGGAACATTGATGCACCATTTATTTTTGTTCTGTTGGTTGGAAATATTTTGAATGCTCTTTGAAACTGCAGTAGTGCTTAATCGATTTATGTAAGTACTTGGAAGATTTTATCCACCAACGTCTAAGAACTCTAAGGTCTAATGAAGTTTTTAAATTTCCAATCAACTGATATACTTTGGCATGGTTACACTGCTTATTTGAATTCCAGGTAATGTGAAATTTCGACGAAAAAGTTTTGCTTCAAATATCCTTCCCATTAAATAATGTGTACACGAATTCAGCGCTGAACGATAAAAACGAGGTTGAGAAGCAAAGGCAGATTCGGTCACTCGGTCCAGAATTGAATCTCGTTAGCGATGCTTCTCATTGCGGATTTGTCGAGCGTTTTATTCTTTCCCACTCATCATCATTATCCCCCAAACTCACTCGCTCGCCGTGTGTCCCAGCTCTGCGCGACTAAAAGTTCATTGGGTGGATCGCAAATTTACGCGCAACCCTTTTAAACGTTCGCACGTGTGCAAGTGTTGAGCTCATAATCCTTTCGTTTCGCGTACGCTCGAATCCCCGGTGGCTGATATTTAAATTGACTCACCAGAAAGATTTCGAGAGGCACACACTCTCTTTTAATTGCATTTGCCAGGCTTCTTCCTGCTTCGCATTTTACTTTCGCGTTGCTGTACTTTTAATTAGAAAAAGGAAAGGTCTTGTTCAAAAAAGTAACATTCCCGGATATGCGTTTGCCGTGATCGCGAAGGGCCAAAGGCAAATATGAAATGGAGTGAATATTCCATCTCTGTATAAGATTCAAATTCGAAGTGGCGTAAACAATGCCATCAATAAAAAAAAAAACGTAAGACACTTTCTGTTAATTACACGTAGTTTGCTATCGAAATAATAAATGGTTTTATCTGGGAAATTCATTTTGCCGGTTGCGGGTTAGCTCGCTTGGTAATCCCGAGCGATGGGGGCTCGCGGTTTTTTACACTCCTGTAATTTTTCGAGCGCCAGGAGAGTTTGCACGCTGCAGAGCGCTTGTAAAACACTGGCGTATCGAATCCAACGTAAACCGGGAATGCGTATCTGTCAGCCTCGCTTTGCCCTCTACTTCCGTCGCGTCTCAAACAAAAAACTCCGATGCATAGTTTGAAAGCGCATGCAAAACTGAAATGAAATATTAAACCTTTGCCTGCGCGATATTTGAGTAGTTGAAATCAACTGTGACTACACACAAATCCGTTAAACTACTGTTACTCTCTCTACGACAGCAGGAAATAATGAAATTATAAAAGGAATCCGTAGCATCGAATTTACCAACAGAATGGTTGAGTATTTTCAACCACCGACAGACACTAAAAAGCTCCAATAAATCTCTTGTCGAGCAATCAAAATTTCAACGACGCCATCAAGACCAATAACTGGTCCTTCGAGAGCGATGAAATTAAAAATGATACATTCGAGCAAAGGAGTGTTTGTTCAATTAAAGGAAAATGTTTGCAGGGCACACAGAACGAGTGGCTGAGGGAAACCGAATTCGACGGGAATGAGGGAGCTGGCGTAGGTGTTTCGCGCGGCAATACATATACACTGGGAATCAATAATAATCCTATATTTCACTGGAAATCCCAAATCACTGCGAAAAAGCCGCTTCAATAAGCCAATTGTTCGCTCGATTCTACTTTTAATTGAAAGACCGGATGAAAAAAAAAAAACTGCGAACGTGACCTTTCATTACGTCTTTCTGCATACAATCGTACATTTTCCGTTTACTTTTTTTCACTTGCTGCTACTTTGCTCGACGGCAGAGCGATTGTAAGAGCTCGGGCCAATTAAATTACGGTCCCTTCTGCTGCGGTTAAGTGGCATCTCGGCGTACGGACGTTTCGTTCATGTACAAATGTACATGCTTTGGTAGTCGAGCAATTCTTTGCCGAGAGCATCGAGTTCTACGAAACTGTGGTTAGCTTTGCGCCACATGAGAACAACTGCGTTTCTGCCACTTTACACAGAGGAAGAGAAGAAGAGAGAGGGTGAAGATGAGAGGAGATGCTACAGACAAACTAGGATGCTGAAGGGGTTAATAATATCTCACTTTGCTTCCGCTTGATGCGGTAATCAGCGCTCTTGCTCCCGCCTCTGTCGACTTCAATTAAAGAGTAATATGATGCTACTGAAGGATCAGTATACCAGGAAAAATGCAAGCACATTTCTCTGACGTATTTCAAACTTTATAATTAATTGACCCACTTTCGAAAGCTTTATAAAAAAAACCCGCAGAAAGACATTGCAATTGACGAACAAATCCAATAAGCGAACAGAAAACAGGATATGAGATTTGCATTTTTAAATCAGGAAAGACTCAATAATAAAAAAAGCTTTGAGAGCAGTGAAAATTTCAGGTCTCTAAATACAAGAAGCAATACAAAGATTGTTTCTCGACTGCCAATCAATTGGTTGAAAATTTTACGAGCAACGTGGGACCCGCTTGTGTCAATATCGTATCGAACCAGCAATGGCGACGGGTTGTAGTCGAAATTCCAAATGAAATTATCGACTGCAATCCAAGTCTTTTCTCATTTTTCATTGGCTGTGCCGGATCAAGTTCGCCCGTATAATCTAGCGATCCCAAATATGAGGCTTCGTCGTCCATGGGGAGACGAATATGGATAGCAATCGCGCCATTTTTATGCTGCGAGCACAGCTTTCATGGGGAAGTGTGCGGTGCCGTTGCTCGGCGAAATGTCGTCGGAATCCGGGAAAACTTTTTCTGAATACGTTTCACCGACTGCTGACTGGCAGCCTCTCTTCTTTCCTGACTCATGCGCTCGCAGCAGCCGAAATCCGATGTCGGAAACGAGTGTGGCGTAGGATGCGCGCAACGACAGGCGACCGCACGAAATTCGTCCCACAGGATACGCGCCCTCCTGCATGGAACGACAGGATGACGCGTTTGTCTTGAATCAGTGATGTCAGTATTATCAAGAAAATGGTTGGACTACAATAATATTGCAGAAATTTTAATCAATAATAGAAATATTCAGTAATAATAGATATAATTAAATTGGCAAACTCGCCACCATGTATAAATTTCCGTAAGAAATTGTTATAATAATAATGATGCGTTTTCAATATTTTTATTAATGAATCAATCTCTTTGGAATCGTATTGGTTTTCGAAAAAGGATCGAAATTTTTAGTACGCTCGAAACAATCGGCCGGGTCATGTTACGGATAGCAACTGCTTGCTCGAACGGATTTAAATGAATATCAACGTTACGGGAGATATCGTTTTTTACATATCTACACCTACCGATGAAATTGCAAATCTCTTTTACTGTGTCACCGATATTCGGACCGAGCGCGGTAAATTTGGTTCTGCCATATGCAAAAAGACCTTTCATTAAATTCGGAAGCTTTTACATGGAATATATGATTTCGAGATTATAACCAGTTGAAACGCGACTTTGCGCGTATATTTAATAAGCAGAAAATGTCCTTTTTGCACAAAATTAGTTCAAAGAGTTGGTTGGATGAGAGGAGGTGTTAACACAAACGGCACGCGACGACTGACATTCCAAAATATGTAACACTAAGTTTTAAATCCCCCATATTCGCTTAACGTCAACTTGGAGACGTAAAACACGATCCTTTTATACGCTGCATCAAAAGTTGCAGATGATTAACAGCACACAACTCTCTCTTGCATTAATTAATCTTCAAGTGAAATTAATATGATCAAATTTCGAAAAATTTCTGAGACTGTCAACGATTTTAGCCTTATAAAACTTATAAGAACAAAATTGCTAGTGCTATTCATTGAATTAAATATCTGAAGCAGTATTTATAGCCCAATTATAAATCCGTAATTGAGTAACGTAGAACTATTAAGTCATATAATTAGTGCGATTGGAATACTACTCGTTCTTCAGAAAGTGGCATATTCGGCGGAAGCCTCGTACACCGTACGAACACACATGTTTGTATGCACCAAGAATTTCAGGCCCATCCTAAACGAGAAGTTGCGAGGCACAAAATTGCGCAAGTACATGCAAGGATATACTAACAGCTCGTTTCAGGCTCATCGTAAATTTCCTGGAGACTGTAGGAGCACTTTGCCGCTGCCACTGTGTACTCTTGAATCTTAGAGCTAATGAGGACTCCTCAAAATTACCCGTTTCTCTGCCTTCCTCCCGCGTCCTTAAGGGAAAGCCCTTTCGTTAAGACTGCCGGTAAGTAGGCTCGACTTACAACTTCTTCATAGAAAGAAGTCTAAGGGCCCGGCAGTCCATTTTTTAATGAATTTGCCGACCATCCACCACTAAACACCCCCATAAAAAATCAAAATCAGCACATTTTCTTTTACTGATTTCCAACTAACCCTCACCAGTAGAATTTAATACTTCCATTTTAATACTAATTACCAACAAACGAATGATAATTTATTCTTTCATCTTACAAGTTTTCATATTGCAACATCTTGATAATTAGTGTACTTTCCCTGGTTTAGTGTGTAAACCAGAGAAATACGATGCTATATAAAGCGAACAATTCCGACATCGCTGGGTGCTGAACGATGATCAGATTACCAATCCGGCATTGATGCAGGCACTACCGTATCTACTTATTATCAGCAAATCAATCAACCGGGTTATATTGCGCGAGCAGATATATAGGCTGCTGCTTTATCCGCTGCACGAACGAGCGTTTTGCGGTTTAGCGTCTGCATGTGTACGCTGTCTCAACGGTCAAACGGCAAAGTGCAACCACGTATGAGCAGATATACGAGCTGCTCGTACACGCACGAGATAGTGCAATACGAAACGAGCCAGCACAGGTTAATATGTTATAATCCATGCATATTCATACATCATTATGATAATCATTAGTCCCCGGAATTATTGGCCCACGCTTTATACCGTCGTCAGTGCAAACGCGCTCTCCGCATAGTTGCGGATTCTCTTTCTACGTAGAAATGTACCAGTAACGAGTGATTCATTGCAGATGTGCAAAGAATAGAAATTGGATTCAAGATTATTGCTTTATCGAATGAATCAAATACTGATTTTTGTATGTATTCGCAACGGATCGAGAGAATGATTTATTTGGAAATATCTATTTATCATACAGTGCTTGTAGAAGATACAAAGAGGACACAAATATCCTTTTATATTAAGCTTTATTCGGTTGTATGTTTTAGAACCATATTGCTTTGAGTACGAATGAAGGTAGGACTCTGTTTTAATCTCTAACTAAACCGAATACTGTTAAAAATAGTTTTGGCTGCTTCATTATTAAATCAAAGGAAAAGGACTAATATCTCTCTGTCAAATCAGTAAAAGATGAAAGCAACTGGACTTCGTGTCACCCTTTCACATATTTTTCATTAAAGTACAACTAATCCGTTGCATCAGATAATATTAAACATATGCAGTGAATATAAAGAAATTAAAGTAATGATTCAAAAGCTTTCCTGTCAAAGGTTTGATATCACTGTGTGTATCATTATCTCGTCATCACTATATTTGAAGAATCACCAAGTAAATCGACCGAATCCAATAACCACAGGGATATTTCCTGACCGGATAAACCGGCCTTTAATCAGAGACTTCGGAAAACAGGATCGGATGTGGCCGAAACCGCGCCAATAACATACGCGTTGTGTTCGCACGGCGACGTTATAATCTGGCTGTGCCTTGGACAGGACACCGAAAATAACCGGTCGTTCGGCGGTAAGCGCGGTAACACGCATGTAACAGCATTTCACCAGGATCATCCAGCAATGCGAGCGGCCGAGCACTCCGGAAAACAAAGTTTCTAGTCGGGAAAAAGGCAGGGACGAAAAAGTAGGAAAGAAAGATGCAATCGTTTCAGCGCCGCCGCCGCCGCCATCAATCTGTGCTCGCCGAGAGCTTGAAGGGTTTGCGGGCGCGTCCGTGTGAAAGAAGGGCGAATCTCATCTGACGCTCGCCTCGCCTAGCGGATAAAGAGTGCGATGCTACGGGAGAAGATGCGCGAGAAGAAAGCACGAAATGCTCGCCACTGATACGAACCGCCCACGGTAAAAAGGGAACACGCTGCGAGCTCTCAAGGAATCTCTCGTCGAGGAATGCGAAACTAGGCTTTTAAACGTAGCAGCCGTCTCCCGCACTTTCGCTTCGCGCTAGAAAAAGTTTAATGAAATTCGCGAGCAATCTAATTGATTAAACTTGGGATCGAACGCCATGAGTTAGAAAGAAATAATGGAAACACTGCTCTTGAAATACTACGCGTCGATGTATACACATTGTTTGAACTGACGCAGTCGATGTTGATTACACGCCAAGCAGATAAAAAGTGTAATGCTAAAAGAAAGAAGAAAGCACGAAACACTCGCCGCTGATAGAAACCGCTCGCGGTGAAAAAGGAATACGTTAGTTTCAAAGAATCTCTCGGCGAGGAATGCGAAACTAGGTTTTTAAACGAAGAAAGCGTCTTCCGCACTTTTGCTTCTCAGTAGAAGAAATTTAATGAAATCAACGAGCAATCTAATTCATTAAACTTGCGAGTATTTTGACGCGTTCGATGTTATTTACACAACGGACGGAATCACATTGCGAGGTGTAATGAAGGATCAGGCGCAAGTTTAAATATTTGTCCCATCGGAATAGCCGAACTTTCACGAATCTTATTTACCTTTCCCGATTCGACCCAAACTCGCTTGACATTATCTCGCCCTTCTCACCTCAACGTGTGGTGAGACTCTATTTTTAACTTTAACTCACTCGAAAAGTTTATAGCTTTGGTTTTTACCCGGAACTAATCCTAAAACTGATCTTCAACTGACCGATTCTTACAATGTGATTGATTGATTGATTTGTGCATCACCCATTTCTCTCTTTGAGCATAATACCTTGGAAATGAAAGAAAAGCCGAGTTTACTAAATTCATTAAAAAGAATGGCAAATATTACAACAAGAGACGATAAAATAAATTAAAATAGTAAAGAGAAGATATAAATTCATTATATTTATTAAAAGAAAATGAAGAACAGGTAGTACGAGAAATGGTATAACAGAAACCAAAGTGTCCCTTTGGGGCCGCCCATAAAAGAGAATGCTCTTCACTGAAAAACAACAATGCACAAGCCTGCCAAAAAGACCAGCGAGCACAAGCCGACACGCTGGACGTCCTAATTAAATCTTAATTACCCCAGGTTCGAGTGAAAAAAAAAAGGCTGTCTCGAGTAATCGCAGTCAGTAACGACGGGCGAAAAAACCAAGTGCTTCTCGCCACGTGTAATTACGATGGCCCACTTTCCCAAAGAAATCAATCAGTCCTGTCGTTACGTAATTACGGGAGAAGCCACTTCTTATATAACTGTCGGATACTCGGAGACTGCGATCAAGATCGAATGAAAAGGCGAGCGATATTCTCACAGGGAAGCTTGGTTGTTCAAGTGGTGTGAAGCTGGAGTGACCGACGCGCTCGTGGAAACGCAAGAAACCGTCGAGAGCGTTCGCGTGGCAAGATTGCATATTTCATGTCGCTACACAAGCAACAACACATCCCACTGATGCACTTTGAACGCGTGCACCTCTAATGCGTGCTAGAGTGGCGTAAAATATAGCACCCAACCCAGTACTGTCGCTGGCGAAGCGTCGTAGTATGTGGCAACACGCGTTATTCTTCGTACTGCGTAACGTTGAAATGTTTGGAAATACTGCACCGCTTTTTCGCGGAAGATGTTATGATAAACTGGCGGAGAAAATTTATCTCGAGCGTCTTTGCTATTGAATACATACTAGCTCATCAAAAGCGTTTCTTAAGTAAAGTATAAAACAGAATTTAACTCGTGCAAAGTAAATTCTCCATTTCGAAATACGAATTTTAAATTTTCTATATTACTATCTAATTGCGAATAAATATTAACACCTTCCAATTGCGGTGGTGTATGGTTTTATATGAAACTACCGCGCGAAGGCACAAGGCTGAAACTGCGATTGCGGAAGAGCTGTATTTGTTTAAAAAAAGATTGGTACTTTCGGCGAGGCAAGGGCGACCGAGTTTCCAAGGCGGTTCTGAATCAGTGCGACTGCGGTGGGAAGTGGGTCAGGTGTGCCAGGATGAAAAGAAAATGAGGGTTTTGTCGTGGCCGAGCGACGACGCCTTCATTGGCTTCAAAGGCAAAACACTCGCCGTGGGAGAGTAATGGACCCGAGCGCGTCTGGAGGCGGAATGAAAGGGCCATTGCTTGCCCCGAGCTTTCACCTTCCTGGTCAAGCAATCAAAGCCAACCCTTGCTTCAACCCCTTCTCCATCCCGCTTTCTTTCTTCCTCCTTCTCACTCTCATTATTCCTCAAAATTGGCAATAACCCGTTCGATTTCGTTTGACTTATTGGCTAATGAATAACTGCTTGTTTACTCTCCAAAGCCGAATGCCTTTACTTCGTTCTAGTTCGAGGTGACCGCATTTCTTACAGAAAACAGCCACTTAAGAAATCACTCCGATATCGTTCCCTATTTTCCGCCTAATTACGGCCTGATTTCTCCAAATCAAATAAACAATAGCCGAACGTTCTTCCTTTCGACTGGTAGACTCAATTCTACTGAAGCGGCTTCAGCAGAGATGGAATGAAAGAGGAACAGTAAACGTTTGCCAAGCCAACAGAGAGCCGAGCTGTGTTACACAGAGGTGTTCCAAGGACGTCTTCTCCCCCAGTAATCTCATTTGGCTTTCCATTACGTTTTGGTACACGTTTCGCAAATGATCTCATTAACCTTGGAGGTTCATTAGGGTAAATCATAGAATAAACAGTTAGTAGGGCCTGTGGCGTCTGGAATTGCGTTGCAGCATGTGTACTACTGCTGGCCCCTGTATTTGCGTTAATTCAATGTATTTCAATGGACAAGATGTATTATTGATATTTTTTCTACTAAGGTAATAAGTTTAAATCTGACACTATTATTTGCATTAACACGAATCCCATCTTAACTAAGAAAACTCCAAATTAGATGTATTCTTCTCTCCACGATAAATATAATTCTACTTCAGTTTTTTTTTATAAATTATCTAATTAAATAATACAATCAATGATAAAGATATGTATATAATAATAAACTGAATGTTACAGTTACTACTTTTGTTTCCCATCAAATTTCAGTGGCATTATTTCGCTCGACGTATAAGGTACACCTCGCAGTAGTATAAGTCAGGATTTGGTCAGACGCAATCAGAAGCATGTGGCTGGAGTCGGAAACGGGCATAGTGGCTGCGTTTACACGTCACCGACAGGACTCTATGTATTAGTACGTAAGCAGTGGCAAGCTAATTTAACTTTCCTTCATGTTTTTGTCCCTGGTGTGAGCGAAACTTTCCTCATAGTGAGCGAACTCGCTGCCGCTGGACGCCAAGCCTGACACACTTCAATGAGTGGGCGCTCTGATAACACTTGACAGACTAATTTAGAATTAGGAACACTGTAACGCTAATCATTTCAATGCTCCACAGTGCTAATATGTGTATTATAACCTGGCTTAATTACATTGTAATGAATTCCTATCATATTTGACTGCTGGGCCAATTTTGTATCTCCTGTCATTTTCCTACCGATGCTACTGTCTCTCATTATAAAGGGCTTATTTAATTGCACTAACTCATTGAGTTATCTCATCCGGTGATTAAATAACATTCGGATAATGTATCATGTGCATTGTTTAATTACAGCGATCACTGATTACTCTCCGCACGCAGTCAACCAGTTAAACATTTACTATTCAGATTGAATGCGAGCGTACACGAGGTATATCCATATATTCAAAAGTATTATCAATCTTCCGCGTATGCAAGATGTATATTTGATTACGAATCGTTATTTATACGACAGCAATTCGCAAATAACCGGAGGATATCGTGGTCCAGGCAGAACGAAAAACATTAACAAAAGCCAAAGTTAATCCAGTACTTAATAGTCTGTTTGATCCCGTCACGACAGCTTTTTTCCACTGACTGGCATCGAGCCGACAGAGTCTCGACTCGCAGGAAGTAGAAAAAATCAATCAAGGGGATTGTGCATTGGATTGCGCTATTACAGGATGCAACCTGGTTAGAAGTAGTAGTGGCGCACTCGCGAGCAGCCTCCGGTTGGGCTGCTGTCAGTGCCGGCCTTCGTCGTCGCTTGTCGTGATCGTCTCGTTCGCCGGCAGAAAATGGATGAAAAGGTGAAGTTTGTAATATCCGCTGAAAGCCTGATGAGCAAGTAGATGGATGGCGTTCGAGAGGAGCACCGCTCACTTCCTCTCGCTCTTTGAGCATGCGGAGGAAAAAGCACCTTCCCAAGATGGATAGATAGCGAGAGATAGAACGCTAGCTCCTGCCACTGCTGCTCTCTCCGAGCAGTGTGGTGGGGCAGTGAATATACAAGTTCCAGTTTTCTGTCTACTCATTCATCTAGTCGTCTATCCGGCTGACAGCTATGCCTGTTTCTACTAGGTGATATGTACGCCGCTATTTCCTCCCATCGATACGAGATCATTCTCCTTCGTACGATATCGAATCTTTCGACGAAAAAAGCACACTTCCTCTCGCACCATTATCGAGTTCACTTCCACTTGGTTATGAAACCATAATGGATCTCAGAACTTTCGAAGTGTCGCTCTTATAAGTATAGATAATACTGAATAAATCAGTGGAGATATTCTTCGACTTATGAAGGAAGAATGATTAAAGATTCCCTAAGGTTTTTAGGAATCAGATTATTTTTAAAAATGTAATCTATGTGCATAATGTCTGTAATCTATTATTCCCTAAATGTGAGAGATCCCTTTTAACCGTGAATACCATTGAGACTCATCGAGACGTCAGAAATCATACTGTTCGACAGTTATTAAACCACATTTTAGCAAGCACCCTCCTCAGAGTTAGGGGATGATGAATGCGTGATGTAAATAGGCATTTAAGATCTGTACGTACGAACGAGGGAATAAATGATTTGCGAGGGTTATTGATTCTCCAATGAAATACTCGGCATTAAGGTATTCGATATCGGAGCCCATCAATTACTCCGGAATCGAGTCGCTTTTCCTGCGACACCTTTTTCATCCGCAGTGAGCGTAATCATAAAGGACCCTTTGCTGCTTGGCTCCACCCGGAAAGAAAAAATAAGGCTACAAGAACGAAATAAACTGTATTTATCCTCATTTTATCGGAGATTCTTACTCTTTGCTTTTTACTTCAGATCTTGCACATTTTTCACCCTCATCACACACGATTAAATACTCATCTCGAGCATGAAGCACTAACGCGCGTATCTGATAATTCTTTCTTTTTGTCGAGCTATGTTGCACGAAGTACATCTCTCCCGAATGACTAAGCCCGCGAATTCCCCGATTTTTATTCTACATTGTTCACTCGCGAGAGAAGAGGATCCAAAAAGGAAATATCTGACTGAAAAGTTTCGTTCGAATGTAGAATTTCTACCAGCGCTATTGTTACATAGTCCATTGCTCGTGATGACCATTTGTAGATTCCGTATAAAGTGAAATCAATTTAAAATACTATTTCTACTTTCGGGAAAAATAACTGAATTAACGTAGGAAATAATCTTTCGGAAGTTTGTCGAAGGAATAAGTAGGTTCTTAGACAGAAGTTGAGAAATTAGATTATTAAACCATAAGGGAAAACTATCATTTCCTCTCTTATAGCCGAGTATGTTATACTCAGAGCTATTATGTGAATATAACAGTGACGAGCAAGCTCTACATCATGAACTTTACTTTCGATAAATCTAGGGCGATGATTCCAAGAAATGGGTGGTGCACGAGCATATAATTCTCAATTAATAGCGATTTTACACGCAAACTTGAATATCAGATGAAACTGTAAACGAAGCCCAGTAATTTGGGGACGAACAATTAATTCTAAGACTCGGGTGTCGCGAAGGAATATTGGAACCATTGATATAATTCAAGGATTCGATTGCAACGTCGGCGAAGGCGGCGCCGCGACCAAGTACTCGCGTGCAGCTTGCTTGATTGATCGTTCGAGTTAAATCTGGAACGCCGTTACCCTGTAATTACCGGGGACCACTGCGTCTCGAAACTTGGAATTATTCGATCGCTTAAGTAGTCGATGGTAATTAGAGACTTCTCGGCGCATTTACAAACACACACACACGCGCGCGCGCGCGCGTACGGCACTAGTGTGGAACGAGTCCGATCGTTGTTAGCAAATTCCTCGGCGATCACTATTGCGCGGCCATGAATCGATTTCCGCTGAAATGGAGGCTCGAGTGCTGTTAAGTTCCGAGTAACTTCGAGACTAAATCGAAAAGCCGTTGGCTTCGACACCTATTTCCGTGGCAAGGAGATATGCGTACGAGTTCGCACGATTCCTAAACCGAAATTGCATGTTTCAGTATGATAGCATCGAAGACACGAGCGCCTAGAATTATCAAGACAAAGTGGTCATTATTAAAACACTTGTACACAAGAATGCCAATAAAGGAGAGTAAGAAAAATTCTGTCTATCGAAAACAGATAAATTAAATTCCCTGTGATGATATTCAAATAAAAGTAGGACTTTTTACGAACGACTACGAATGCACGATAGTCCTGCTAACAGCAACGTTTAGTCACTCGGAATTCAACGAGCGTAAGAGGTAATTTAGAAGAAGTAAAACAAGCATTCGTTGGGTGGGATTGATGACAAAAGTAATTGGAGTCAAAACTCTAACTCTCGTCCGAGTGTTCCACTGCTGTTTCTAATGAACGGGAGTGTCGCACACTTCCCAAATGGAGCAACAAGCTTTTCGTCCAGTGGCAGAGTGGCGCGCATCGAGGAGCCGGTCAATTAAAATGTTAATCTGAGTGGCTCCTCCCTTTATCCCTTGCAGTCTGCCCTTACGTAATTAGTGGGAGCGAGCGGCCACGCGAGTCTCTCTACAGCGCGCTCCTTAGTGCTGCTCTCTAATGGAAAAAGTTGCAATGTCGCCAAGCCGAACTTGTCGCCCTGGCAGCGACAGTTTTACATAAGCCCGCACGAACTTTGCTCGTTAGTCGTCGCCTCCGAATACATCGGAATACATAAGAGCACTCCATGTCGCCACTTTCCAATCTCCGAGACACCACGTGTTTCGGGACAATGAAATTTCGAGCTCAAGCGCCAGTTGACCGCTCGAATCGTGTTGCTAATAGTCATTAGTAGCCGGCAATTTTCTGTGATTCCAATAGCACACTGCTGTCTAATGACACCGTTGGTCTCGACCACGCCCGTCATTACACGTGAAACAACTATTTTCAAGTCGTTATTGCGGCTTTCAAGCTGCTGCATCGTTCTAGTTACGACATTACAAATGTCTAGACTTTCTGTCTGCCGCGAGAATTTCTGAGAATGAGGTCAGGTTGAAGCGAACGGATCCGATAGACTGTGTCAGGCGTTACTTTCGACTCTTCATGCAGATATGGAGAGGATACCGCTCGAGTTTACCATAAGCTCGATTCTTACCGTCTGGTACATTGAACTCTCCTATCTTTATTATCCATTTACTCCGATGCCCTGGTAAACTGACGAACCCTTCAAATTCGGATTAACCCACGCAAATTTCCCGGTTTCCACAGGCAACCAAAATTAAATCGAAACCGCGCGGCTATTATCAGGCTATTTTACTTGTGTGGGCGACTGTCTATCGTAGGACAAAATTATCTCCTTTGACACGTCGGCGTAAAATAACAATAAAATAAATTTCCACTTACAAGAAATTTTAATGAAATTTACTCAAAATGTAGTTCTCGAAAAACCATTCAACACGTATTTTTTCAGTCGTCCAATTTGACTTTAAAGGTGTGAAAACTGGGGTGAAAGTTGGGGTGAAATGCAGCTTTCAATTTGCCAGGGTAAACCGTGTATTATTCATACTAACATCCCCGAACATCTGTCTATCATAGTTCAACTCCTTCCAATGTCTATATGAATGAGTGTTCGCTTGTAGAGGAAGCGTTTGCTATCCAGTAACTTGCAAACACACTGTCGAAGTCCTCGGAATCACAAGGACCGAACGAGTGAGAAAAGCGAGGGAATGAAGAAGAGGGAAAGAACGAAGAGTTTTCATAGTTTTCCAATATTTTCCGATCGCCCAGCCGAGTTAAAGTACGATAGCGCGGGCGTCGTTAGTTCGACGGGTGGAATTTCGCCGGGTACATACTTTGCATACATATCGCATATTTACCGTCGGCCCACTTGGCCCGAGAGTTCGCTTCAACCTTCTCACTCGCACTACGAAATGCTCGCATCAATCTCGCTCCTTCCGCGCTCTTCTTCGGGCTTCTTTCAATTCGATGCGGCCGCCGGAATTTCGAGTATCGGTCGCCCAAGCTTCGATAGCACCTTACCCCGCTCTTTTTCGCCCGAACGCGCAACCTGCTCCTGATATACGAGTGCACCTCTTTCGCATTAGACTTCGGGGGCCATTAGCTTTTGCACATCGCTATCACCCGACAGTCTAACACGCTTCCTCGCTTCAACCTGTATTCGACAGTTTCGGCATTGGAGAGAAGCTTGCGGGCTAAGTAGTCGAGTTACCATGAAGACTCCTTGATATGAACTTCATCGAAGTGTTCGATGTTGTAAGTGGATAATGATAGGGATTTTCAATGATTCCTTGGTAATAGTGATATAATCGTTACTGGAAACAATCGTTAGACTTCGAAGTAATTAGAATATCTATGTTACTTGTATTATAGTATAGATGTAGTATAATAATTAAAAGAAAATCATTCATCAAGCTGCACTGTCCTACTTCCCGTTCTATTTAACAGAGTTTTACGAACAACAATACTTTCACGAAGAAACTGAGAAATGCTTGTGCAATTCCTTTTGAAGAAACATTGCCTCAATGTTAAATCCACCCATTAATGGTTGACAAATCCTGAAGAAAGTGAATGTAGAACGCACAAGATCAAAATAGTCAGTCATATGTGGAGCGACCTAGTAGCCCGAGAACAGAAGGACTTTCATGAGATCGTGCGTCCCATTTACAAGCACATGGTTACATACTCGGAACACTGGAATGAATATTGCAAAGAACTCTTTCAAGCGAGTACATCCAGTCAAGTTTCCCTGTCTTGCGTTGTCCCGTTGGAGTATTTTTCAATTTTGAGCACCAGTTTCCTCCGACATTCCCCGAATTACATAAGAAAGATAACGCGACGAATGCGCCGCGCCATTTCGCGTCGCACAATATCCCGCGGTAAAAGCAGTTGCGTTTTCGATATACACGCAGTTCGCGTGCCCGCTTTCCGTATTAAAATTTTCCCAGGGTGGAAAGGATGAGTGTATGTTGCCGGCAAAGCTCACTTTTCTTTCACATTCGCAGGTATTTCTAGAAGCTGAAATTGAGGTACTCTCGACCAACCTTTACACGTTAAGCTCGTATTACAACCGTGAAATAAAGCTCTACCAAGTATCCACCTTTCGGTATGGTATTCTCCTGGGAAAGTCTGACTAGGAAAGAAAACATGGTGCAACTTCTCGACACTCCAATGTCACTGTTGTATCTTTTGCAGGAGTTTCAAAGCGGTGGAACACGGTTTTTATAACATGTAATAAGTATAGGATACGAAAGTGTAGAGATTGCTTTTGTATCGTTGAAATTATAGGATCGCAAATTGCAATCATCGACGCAAGTTTATGATTAACAAACTCAATGTTTCATTACTGAGAAGACTTAGCGTGAGTGAATTTTGACTCTCCCATTGTATCTAAATCAAAGAATAAATCAAGAACAATCCCGGTTACTGCAAAAGCTTCTATATGTACCACAAATGAATATGTAACTTGAGAAAATATTAACAACATTTGCGAGCAAACCATTTCGATTTCACCGTGTCCAGCAAACAAATACGTGATGAATTCGCGGCGGAGGAAGTATGGTGTTTGAGTGACATATGTTCCCGGATGCAAACACGATTTGAATACATCGGGGATTCGGCGATAAATCTATATAGAAAAAGTTAGTTTTTAATACAACACGCTGCCAGCATTTCCGGCGTTTTATTCGCGTACCCCGGTGAAATCCCCTTCTCCCTTTAATTTAAAAAAAAAAGAAGAATGGACAATTGCGTGGAGTTTCCGGTTATTGCTCGGATGCCTGACGGAATTGTATTGGGAGTACATACGCTGAGGCAAAACAGGTGTGTGCAGGAGTGTACATGAAAAAATAGCCGGTGTTTTATTGGCACACATGGGAATCCTATGGAAAAGGATTATTGTTTCAACGCGCACCGGCGCAACGCGAAAGGTCAACACCGGACTTTTCTGGCCTGGGTATTGTAAAACAATAGAATCACGTGTCACAAAAAATTGGCAGTCGGAATATTGAAATAAACTACAAATCTAAATAGTTGCATATTCCCCACTTGTACGCCCACTATTCGAGTGATTCTCACAATCAACTCTATGAAATCTATTGATGAAACTCCAAAATAAAAACCATAGTTACTCTCTAAAACTGTTTTTCTCAATTCTCAGAAATATAATAACTGAAACATAATAATAAATAAATTAAGAACGCCATCAATTAAATCTTTTTACATCAAAAACGATCCAAGTATAACCCACGAAGTCCAACGTGCGAGAACTCTTCGCAGCATGCGAAAAGGGTGGTGGACCCAACGAAAGAGTAAGAAGTGTTTAATGTCAATTACGCGTCAGCCAACGAGTGCTTGGAAGCGCGTTCGTGCAGGACGGCGTGTGACCGTGGGAGAGCTTCGCCGGTGCTTAAAAGCTCGGCGAATCCTGTGTGCCGCGTTTACTCTTAGCAGCGGGCGTGTGTAAGCGAGCGGGCGCGAGGAGGCAGAGACGAAGGCGGAGGAAGCAGAGAGAGGATGCAAAGCACGATTTACCGCGGTGCAGCAACACGTGCTCGGCGATCACGCTCGTCTTCTAGTTAACCCGACGTGGGGAGAGAAGCAGAACCCTGTGTCTTTGTCGACATTCCACGATGTGCGGCACATCGGTGGCTGGCGTGCGAACGTGCTCTGTGTACCAAGAGTTCGACGAGGACGGACACCCACTGGCAACCTCATCCCCCGGAACATCTACAGGTTGTTGCTTCCACCCTCTCCGCCTACGCCAACCCCCTCCTCGTGGTAAAGCGAGCCGGCATCCCTGCAGATATCCCGTTAATTCACGATTTTTCCCAGCTGAGCGCGGCTTAACTGATAAGACTCCGCGAAACTAAATGCTCTCTTTACGACTTGTACTTCTTTGGATCTCTCACCTTTTCACTTGTTTCACCATCCCTTTTAACTTGGACTTAACACTAGATTTAACATTGCGTTTAAAAGACTGATTTATTTTACTGTAGGTATTTAATTTTTTAAAGATTGTGTTTGATGAAATTCTCGGGAATGTAGTTGATGAAAGTGTAAGAATGGTTTCATAGCTATGTTTTTCACTAGACAATGACAGTGAGAGTTAAAATGAATGGGCACAGATGCTAATTGGCGACTGAAATGCGATTAATAGAATTTAGCAGGACTAACTGAAGCACCTTTGAAAATAGCACAGAATATGTAAGTTAAAACTTCGTTAGCCACAGTGGAGAAACTTCGGATAATACTGAACGGTGCACTGAACTTTCTACTAAAGCGTTGCTTGGTAAAGTTCATTGCAGGAAGAGTGGTCTAGATTTTTCGGATGTTCAACATCTAAATTAATTCGTTATTGGTACAAGTTGAAAGTAAAGGTGATCGGATCGTTTCTCGGGGATTTTTCTTCTTTCGACTTCGCGCGAATAACAGTTCTGGCTTTAGTGAAATACTTTTGCAGAATGCAACTCCGGATGTGAGTTGGTTTAAGTACTTAACCGAGGATTCGACTGCGGTGCATAGTTAATTGAATCTCGTTGTTAGTTGGCAAAACATCCGCGCCGGCTGGCAACATAGTTCTCGAATAAAGTTCCTCCCAACTGTGCTGTTTGCATTCTCGAGTTCTCCCTTTTGATGCTTTCGAGTTACCTCATCGCATGTCATAGGAAAAAACACTCGAGGTATTTTTAATCGTATCTATAACATTTTCAGAAAGTGTCAGAGTAATCTAAATCGGATACAAAGGAATCTCTAATTGAAATTTAAAGTTGCCAATTCCTCGGGACAAATCGTAACGACTGTACTCGGAACTCCGAAAAGAACGAGCGAGGAAGAATACGCTGCTGCCGCTGCGAAGTAGGAAGAATTAGCGGTGATATTAAAAAAGTTTTCACTACTAATTCAGGCAACTAAGAGCGGAACGCGAGCCGCGCGCTCGTTGAGGGAGAAGCAGGCCGGCAATTAAAAGTTCTTACGAGCGACAGTTACGCATATTATACACGCTTCATCTGGCGATTACCAGCTGTGCGCGAACGGGACTATTTTTCCCAGGCATCGATCATGCAAACTTCGAACGGGATGAGCAAGAAAGAGGGCGAAGCTGCTGCTTCCGGACTAGTTCGATTCGCACTGTGCATTCATAACGGGCGCGGGCAAGCAAGCGCGCGCGGAAAAAGCTCTTCCTCTTTTCCCAGCGTGGCAAGGCGGATCCAGTGGGGAAATAAGAAGGCGAGGAAGAGTTCGGCTTTTAATAATTCATCTGCCGGTGAATATTCCGCGGGAGACCGTTCGAGGACGAACGATCGCGGCACTCGGATAATGGTCGGAATATGTAACTTCTGGCGCGCGAAGAGCGTGCGAGAGCTCGCTCGAGTTTTGACGCACGAATCCGCCCGCGTCCCACCGACAGGCAACATTGTATGAATAATTTCACTTATTCCGCGAGCCCTCTAAGACACCTTCGTGTGCGAATAATGTTGTCGTTCTCTGTGGCCCGGAAAAAGAATGAGGTTTCGCTTCTGTCACGATGAATTATTTATCGGGGGCCGCGAGCAATTGTTATGCCGGCATTGTCGATGCTTGACGAGTATGTTTCTTCTCGCCTACACCGAGTATCACGCCCGTGATACTCATAAATAAGTGAAAAACTTGGGAATACATTTCGGCTACAAATGTAACGTAAAAGTACAGGGTTGCACCCTTGCAGGAGTATGAAGCACTCTGTAATAAAGTTGAAATGGAATTATAATAGTAATTAAAATTCCAACCAGGACGCAGGATTACTTCGGAATACGGGCGCGGTATTCTCATTTCCATAATTCTTTCCGTACGATTTTTCTCCACCAGTCCGCCAAGATTGCTAGGTTCCAACGGGACACTGGAACCATCTGACCTCAAAACATTTTGTTCTCACTGGATCCGCATGAGATGGCTCTCTATTAATAGAAGGGTCTTGGCAAATTAATATGCCTGACCTCATGAATAAATAAAGGCTGAGCCCGATTCCAATTTGGGACTCCAATGCAAGCTGTCCATGAGATTACTTGATTTAATTATGACTTGCACCGGCCGAGAATAAATAGTCATTCTAATTGAGGGCACTGTACTAAACGTAGTTAATTCTTGGGCATCCTAAGAAAAACCTAGAGTTTGTTATTATTTTTCAATTTCATCTTAAATCCTGTTTAATTATGCAATGTAAATGTAGGCAATCTGCTGGTATTTTCGAGGGAACAGAAAACAACTGATACAAGACGCTTACAAATTAAGGAAGTTGTAATCAAGGATGCTGAGTTACTCCGAAGACTGAAGGACTAATCGGATCAGCTTTACCTTCTCCTGCGTGATTGGACAAATTGTATTTTAGACCTCGAGCTAAACCTGTTTCTGTCTTTCGACCCTCCTCAGCTAGGTCAACAAGGGGGAGCTGAGACTAAAAAAACACGCTTCGGGTTTCATGGTTTTCGCTTTGCTAGCTGAGAGAGAAAGAGAGAGGTAGGGGGAAAGAAACTGATGGCTGAAGATGATGGATTGCTACCCGAATTCGGGTTAAACGGGCGTCCATTTTTTATCCATCGGATTCCGTTTCCGAATCTCTTTACTCTGTAGTTCCTTATCGACTTTGCAATAAACCGCTTACTCGGGATAATGGAATTTCCATTGGCTGGACATAAAACTTTCATTTCACCAGTTTTATGCTACCTCTTTTTGAATGGTCAATAGTGTATTTCTATGAATAATTTAAAAGTATTATCATTCCACGGAAATGAGATTTTTCTTTGACAACAAACTCTTTCTGTTTTATTTCAACTAATCTATATTCATGGATAAACAATATACTATTATATAACTAGTTAATTGATGGATAGTGAACATAATTTCAACTAGTATAGTAGAATAACATTCACACGAAAACTGATGAGAACAGGAACAATCTCATATCCCCTTAAGGAATCTGATGCATCATACGTGTTTCCTTCTGCCTAACTTCAAGGCATAATAGTTAAGCAGGAGATTCCGAGTATAACTACGTTATTCGCGATGGGGGTTCTGTTCGAAAGTAGCAATCTGCGCTACACAGAGAGGCCAATTTAGTCTGTGAATGTCAAGACAAGAGGCACGCATTCGCTTCAGTGTATCCTTTCGCACCTCCAGCTCGCACTTAAGTGCAACTATGGAGTCGCTGGAAGTCCTCGCGGGAGTGCTCCTGCAGAGGAAGGGAAAGCATGGCAGACTAGATACTCGGAATTTCAAATGGGAAATTGTGAGCGCCTGATCGATGACCGATCACCGGAAGTGTGGTAATGAAGTATCGCGATTGTTAAAGTGATTATCTCGCATTATGGTGTACGCGGAGATGCTCAAGTAATATGAGTCAAATAACAGTAGACTTTTGGTGATGTATACATACATGTATATGTATGTATACTTATGCACACTGGTCGCGCGACGATCGCGTCAAAAGTCCACTCCATTTCAAATTTTCTACTTCAAACACTTGTATCTTTTAAATCAAACTTTTTTGATATTTTTTATAAATGTTTGTGTCACGTAATTTTACTAATGGGTAGTTTTCCATTCAAATCCTATTAGCAAATAAAACACTAAAATTTAATATATGTATGTTGTTAGCATATTTCTCTTATAGGCAATACATACAAAAAGTGCCAACTTCGACGCCGATTATCACAAGTTTAGAACAAAGAATTTTGTTTAAATTGTAGTTCAGATATTTCTAGTTCGAATTTAACAAAATATTTGAAAAAACAAATCTACCGACAACTACTTTAACGCTATTTATTGCCACGTTTGAAGTACTCGAATAATTGCTAGCACGGTTCGCCGACACTATCATTATTCCTTCCATAATTTCGCATCGCCACCCTCTCACCTTTCGACCTATTTTGCACCAATGCTTTCGCCCCAGGCACAGCTGGAAAGAGAGACACAGAGCCTGTGAATGTTATACATCGTTGACTCGATATTCCAAGGGGTGACAAGCGGATTGACTTGCATGCGTTACCACCAAGTCAGCTGTCACTATCCAACCAGATACAGGCCGGAAATAAATTGTCAGTCCACGAGGAAGTGAAAACGTAGAGGATTCGCTCGATTAATAGTCGACAGTGACATGTTAACCTCGACTATTATTTCCAGCCTTAGTATTGAATACTACTGGCTCGTAAAAAGCTTGATCAGATGTGTGCACGTGTTAAATTCTAGCATTGAAATACTAATTCCCCGAGGAATGGTAGTTTGTCCAGTGAAATTATGATTGTTTGCACTGTCGGAAACGCGTGTATGTCCAAGAATGGGATACGTACATTGCGTTCGTATGACACAATGTGCATACTAGAATTTACGGAATGCTTGCTTTGCAAATACAAGCAACTACTACTTCGTGTCCGAGTACATTGTTCTGTACACGTATATTAAATGGAATATCACGTGGCTAGAAGACAGTAATAAATATGTAACACGAAAATGAAGTGCAAAACAAATTCAAGCGAACTTATATTAACGGAACAGTCGCAAGAATACTGTAAAATTCTATTAGAATCGATGATTTTAAAAATTTGACCTAATTGAACTAATAGACTTATTCCGAAACATCGAATTATTTGCACGTAATTTTAGCTGGAGGGCAAAGCATCACGCGTTACAATGTATCGTGCATTTTCTTTCTTGTAGAGCTCCCGGGGAATAAGAGAAAGATTCCAGGGAATTTGGAGAAATCGGTGATGCTCAGGTGCAACGGGGCTACACGCGCGGAAAATAGCGATACCCAGGGGCGCAATAGGGTGACAAAACACGCGCGAGTGTCTCTCTTCCCTTTATTCACCGCGAAGGAATACGCGCCTCGGAAAAAGCATTTGCCTGCAAAGTGGAACTCTGCTAGCTGTTTCGACAGAGTTTCGTGTACGCGAGGGTGAAGTCGATCCTTGAAACCACCAGCGAAGCTTGTCGACATTCTCAGGCTTTTGAGTTTCGACTTTGGATTAAGTTCGATGCAACCCCTTTTTCGAGCGACGTGCGTTTTGACGGAATGGCGAAAGGAGCTTTCGATGCTGTAGCAGAAGCAAGTGACAAAGTTACTTTCTTGTTCTCTCGAGAGGAAAGACCATTTACCGAAGAGCGGGTAAGCAAAATGTTACGCTTCTGCGGGCTCGATTTTGCCGTGGGACTCTAATGAGCATTGTTGGCGTAAGACTCTTACACAAAGGTCTGGGATTTATGAATAAAGACTGCACTGCCCTGAATTTCGAAACTTGCCGAGTTCATTACAAGGGGAATAATTACACAACAGAGCCACGGCTGCTTTCTAGATAAGTACATTCGATCTGCTTCAACTCCGCCTCGTTCTCTTCCTCTCATTCTGCCTATTTCATCCGTGCTCCAAAAGAAGTTTACAAAGCTCCTCTGCTGAGTTTTCTTTCGCAATACTCAAGAAAACGGGGTACGAGTTTGTAGTAACTTCGCGTAAAACCTAGTTGCAAACCTGTTTCTGCATTCTAAAAAATGCAATTCATACTTCGCCCAGAAGGGTGCCACTCCTGGAAGCCGCCCACTCTTTTTATAAAGTGTTACATTTACCTTTGTAAGCGGTACACAAGGACTTCACGCACTAATAATTGCGCACGGCTGTTTGTCAATTTACAAGCGCATTATTATGCGTCTGAAAGTATTCCTTTGAATGCAATACATTTTATATTGTAACAATTTCATAATATACACGATATCGTTGTGCAACACAATACTCTATTGAATACACTCTTCAGAGTACGCATCGTATTGTACAACTTTATAAATAGTATTGCGAATTAGAATAACTTGAGACAAACATGTACTAGCTTTCGATGCGATAACATCTTCATTCCGCCGATAAGGGAGATGTCAAATTTCGCCCGAACGTTATTAAAGCAACGGTCAACTAGTTTACCCCGCTGTGCATTAATTGCGCAATATCACATACGTGCGCGTCATGCCCGCATTGCTCATCCTCATAAACGACGCTTATTACATTCTCCTGTCAATTAAAACTTCAAAGACCACCAATGGGAGAAGCCTGATCGGCATGTGATGTTGTGCGCCCGTGCATTTCGGTTTCATTTAATCCGGCAATATTCTGCGTGGATAGCTCCGTTTTCCCACCGCTCCAACCGAACCCTTCGTTCCAAGCTTCTCTTAATGATTCGATGCGTTTCAATTCGATACGACACTCGCTCGATATTCAGTTTCGCGACAGAAATGTCAGCATTACCGGGAAATTAAAGTTAAATTGCGAACGGTGAAACGGCGGACCAAGTTTCCGAAATACGATTTCCGATACTCAATGTAAATCCCTTTTCCACAGGAAACACAATGCGCTGCTACGACGCTCTCGCGAGAATTGAAGTAATCCGATTAAAAAGCGGCTGCTTCAATTAGCATTGAACTGTTATCGAATTCGTGGTTAAGAATGCACCGAGGGTTGTGGAACATGCGTCGAGCAACTAATCCTCCTTTCTACTTGTTTTTCAATGCCGAAAGATTAAATCCTTTGCGATTAAATATCATTTTATTGAAATGTACACTCAATGTTACCGTAAGGTATTAGTTATAATAATCGATTGTATAATGCTACCTTTGACTATAAAGTTTTCTTCGGCCAATGAACAGGCATATTAAAAATGTACACTCAACTCGTATGAATATAAAGTACGCTTACCGACCTAACCAAGCGTACATTAAAGTATAAAGTATATAGTCGCATGTGAATTGACACTAAACCCGAAAATAGTACAAGTATATTACCCACTTTGTACTACCACGGCTATAAAATGTGAGCATTAATTTCAACATGAAAAATGGGATAGACTCGAACATTAAATACAAAAGAAACCCGATTGGATTTATTTCTATTAAATCCGGGTTTAATCAAAAACCACTTTCCACCGGTAAGAAACACATTTCCAAACGACTAGAGACAGCTCGGGGTGTTGATTTTCCTAATGAAAGTAAATCCAGCTTGAAGCATTCCAAGCAGGGGAGAAATAAAATGCTTGAGCCAAGGCTGCTGATAGGAGCTCTACAATGCAGGGTCATTCGGTTTAATAATGCACTTTTAATAGTTAAAGTTCTCGACTTAACGCGGCTCGCTCGTAAGCCAAGCTGGACGCGGCGGTTCTCGTAACAACGCTTTCCCGACGAAACTCGCCGAGCAGTCCCACCGGTATTCTTTTATGGTGTATTATTTAGCGAGGCGTAAAATGTTTATTAGTTCGTGTGTATTCAGCGACAGCTGGAGCGAAACGAGTGGTTTCGATTAATCGCTTTAAAATCTCAGCCAGGATTTACAATGAGATCGAATCCGTCATGGTCGTTTGGTAATAATGAAACGCATAGTGCGCGTTAAACATCAAATCCCTTGTATAATGAAATATACACCGCACTCGTGTATTCCGATTGCAAATACGCTGATGCATTATTGATATCAATGAGACCACTCTCTGCGCGAATGCTGCCGCTTTGAAACAATCATGAAGCTACGCGAAAGTTGTGCTTTAATGAACTTTAACCAATGACTGCTTTGTATTGCACTGACTGGTAGGGAATTAGGATGCGGTCGTCCATGCAAATAAACCGTATGTAAATAATCGAAACTGGAAAGTAATTGGTCGCCCGTTATTAAATGTTATTTCCAGTGGTAACATTTTAAACTCATGTTATTTCAAGAGATTGTTTTTATCGACCCTTCACAGTAATTTTCCACTTCTGCTTCTTTTTACCAACAAGACTTGGAATTAGTATATAACTACCTAAAGTAGTTTCTAGTAGGACAGGTTTTGGTTAATAACTCTAATGCCAACTGCTTGCTCTTCTCCACGGAAAATCCTTCGTTAATTTCTCGACAGGAACATCATGCTAATTAGAGAGGAATTGCATGAATACGAGCATGCTGTTGCTTAGAATTAGTAAGCTACCTGGAGTAAATTACTCGTGTAATTTTGAGTGGTACGTAAATATGTTAGAGAGTGGATCTAAACTTTTCTCCATTTAACATTAGATCGGTCAGGTTAAAGTTGCGTTGGTTGCTGGGGACCGGTTGCATTTGCATAACTAAAGGCTTATGTGAAGGGTGCACGTGTCCACCCTTAATCTATCGTCGTGCACCTGCGATATGCCCTTCCGAATAAATAGAATTGCATGCCTACACGCACTAACTTTCCAACAGTTTGTTGAGCATTAGTTATCCGGGAAACTCGCAGCTAGCAATTTAGTTATGAACCGAACTTTCGATCGATTTGAACGGAAACACTATTGGACTTTGGGGTTACCCTAAAGCAAATTTACCCTCAATTTCATGCGCCTAAACTTATTAATGTTCCCCATGAGAAAATTCAAGTGTTATCTTTAATTGACTGAAATAAATCTACTTTCAACTAAATGGAGTTTGAGAGAGTAACTTTCAAAATAATCTAAGCACTACAATACTACATTCCTGCAGAAATGTGCAAACTCTATTTGGACAAATCAAAATCTAACTCCGATTATTTTTGAAATAATTAGCTGCTCGATTGAACATTAATATGTAACTCGCATTAACATTATTTGCTTTTCCTTTGGTCGCACAAAAGATTTATCAAGTTCTCGGAAATACTGATTATTCGTTTAATCAAAAAGTTTAACAGCGAAAAAAGCCCCACCCCTGCCATCCGCTTTCACCAGTATTGGGATGAATTTTATTTTGAATTCCTGTGAGAAAGATCCAATTTTCCGTGCACTCATTTCCATTGGCCCCTCCCCCCTTCCCGCCCTTCACCACCTCTCTCATCAAATAGAATAAAAGATGTGCAATCCATGCTTTTTAGATAATGAGTCCATTCGCGAGTGGCGAATATAGCATTGTTATACATCGACAGTTACACCAAATTCTCTCCAATTTCGGTGCAAGTGAAATTGAACAAAAAATTACCCACGACTGCGTTGAGAATGAAAGAAAATGTTGTAAAAGAAGTTATCGCTAATAAAGATTGATCATCTACTTGAAATTGAATGGAATCCTTAAGTAGAACGAAACATATTATCACTGTCTGATTTTCGAAACGTTAACTCTCATCTTAACCGCGCGAGCAATCAAGAAAATTGCAGCCTCTTAATTCTTTAAAAAGGGCACAAAGACGGGCGATAAGACCCTGTTCTCGTGTTAGAGGAACTCGACGACCGCGGGACACGAATTCTCTACGATTAATTATACGTAGGAGGCCGAGCGCTTTAATTGCAGGACGTTGCCGATAGAAGGAAGCCGTATTCTTATTCCAATTACTCGTAGAATGAATTCATTCACTGTAAATGAACACTGATACCGCCTTTTCCCGGAGACTCAACAAAAACTCGATTGCACGACTGTCAAACCTCGTAGTTTGGTTAAAGAACTTTTAAAAGTATCCGTTTTCGCGAAATTCGAGAAATGTATCAACCGAGTGAACGTTCGTAAAGTAGAAAAGAAAGAAAGTAAGAACCACGCACTGTTACACTGCACCATCACTGTCAACAACTTCACAAAAGTCAGGATACGAGCGCCTGAAATTTACAGTCGCATCCCATCGGAATGAAAAGGCAGAGATATAGAAGAGCAGTGTTCACCTTCGAAGTCGAGCGAAAACTGTTTACGATTCCGTTCTCCGGTACCCAACCCGGCGTCTGTTGTTATTATGGCAGGACGGTGACCTGCTCCTAGCTCTTTCCAACTTTTTGCTCACTGAAGAGGAATGAATGGTTCTCGCATAAATTACCCGCCGCGATTAATCCTGTTTTCGTGTAAACAATTAGATAAATGTGCAACGATTTGATAATACTGCGTAATATAACATGAGTTTGCAAATGAGAATCTTTCCTTCTATTTTATAATCGGTTATTTGATAGTGGGTAACCAGGGTCATACTTTACACTTATGAAACTCTAATTAAATATACAGACAAGACCACGCAAACTTGACAAATGAGTGGCGTAAATTTACGAATCTACCGCTAAACAAGAATAGCAATTAAACCAATAATAGTTTGCGGCCTGAAAATGTTTCGATGAGAACACCATGCGGCTGAAACGATATCCGAGCGGTTTTTGGCTGAATTTTGAAGACGCCTCTCGTGTCCAACCGCAGTACTCCGTTTCTGCGGTTATCGGCTCTCCACGCTCGATTGGCTCGGTTGCACTTGACAATCTGGAAACTGCGAATAACGCCAAATAGAAATTCCCGGGGCTGTGTGAAGGCGCGCGCGTTCTCACGGTCCGATTTTGAGCGGCAGCTAGTCGGCGCTTTGATGACAAAACAATTGGCCACTCAGATTAAACGTGACCCCAGCAGGAAATTAAAACGGGCTTGGTTCGCCACCCACCACTTAATCTAATCTCCTCTCGTGTCAAAACTGCTTTCCGAGGCTACACGTGAAAATTTGTTTTCCTCAACCTCGAAACTGGCTAGTTTTTTCTTGATAAATCGCCAACGTTTTTATTCTACATTTTTGTACACTATTGTTGGAATAGTACAGAAAACATAGAAATACCGTGAGATAAAGTTTTCTAGAAATAAACGCAAACCCTTGTTGGCGGAACAAGCGTAAAGTTTCCACGAAATGGAAGTGCACGATATTTATTTATATGCGGAGATTGCATCGGTTTTCACTGCCATTGCAAAACATTTCCAAGCGAAAAAATTGAAATTTGCCAGTTTCGGGGTTGCATTTTCGTGTTTTTGTATGTTGCTTTTCAGGTATTGGTTACTCTGGTATTCGTGAGCAATAGCAGAGATGTATTCCAGTGAAAATACCCATTCGAAACTGCAAACGTCTAGCATAGCCTAGTTTTGAAGCTTCATTTAGTTCAATTTGTCCAGAGATTACTGTTCTCAATTCGAAAGCGTTCGTCACTCATTGCGAAGGTTCAGCACCAACTTCTCAAAGACCCGTAAACTTGGTGCAAAAGTTGGTGGCAAGTGGCAACAGAGCCGGGCGATCCATCCTTTGTTCACCTACACTATTTTCCGAAGTTTGCCGAATTGCCGGGCAATTCGACGAGCAAAGTGAAAATTCCCTTCTTACTTATCTCTGTATTGATTGGCCGCACTGAAATTCCCGGTCCTTTTGCCGCGGCCACGTCACTTTCAGGATACATTGAGCTTCAATTACTCGGGCATAGAAAATTTTACTCCAATTTCACACGTTGTTCCCCACGTGCATTTTTCAATTCCCGTCGCGTCGAACTCCGCCACGTACGAGAGCTTCAAAGCATTTTTCCTATACAAATTTTAAATTCCTGCACCCGAATCCCCATAAATTTTTTTCCAACGTATGCTATTGATTTCTTGTCGGGTTTTCAGCGGTATTTTTTTAATTTACCGATAGCACGCATCGCTGTAATCTGATTGACGATCAAGCCGTGAATACGTGAGCACGTGTAATGAGAGTACACAGTCTCGGTTTAATCTTCTTACAGTCGAGAACGAGTGCTTGAAAGAAAAGAGCCACGCTTGCAGTGAGTTTAATGATGTCGAAAATCGCATAGACAAACGCATTACACGTTCCATGTTTGATATTCCTCCTTTCCTATCGACAGTTCTCTTTATCCCTTCTTTAAGCTTCCTACAGACAATCGATATACAGTTCCTCGAAACGATGCAATCGCCATTCTGCAAATGGCAATAATTAACACAGTGTGTTATCGAACTAAACAATAATGAAACATTCCCTCAGTTCCCCGAGCATAACTCTTACGAAACATCACAGTTTCAAAGAATATCTTAATAAAAGAACTCTTCCATTCGATTCGCCATACTTAAATACTGAAGGAAACAAACGCAGGCTAAAATGGTCAACAAAGTGGAAACGGGAGAGGCCGATTGGCAGACTCTGCCGGTCTTTCGCGTGTAAGCAAACAAACGACGAGGTAGGGGGGTGGGAGGGGATGATGATTTTACTTGTGCAATTAACGCAATCGTTGAAGCTCACTAGAGCTCGTTATCTTCGTATACGCGCTCGCTCGATCCGTCAATGCCGAGCTGTTAGTCGGCGCGAGCACGAGCAGTGCCCTTCAGAGTGATTGCTTTCGAAGCTTGCGCTTCTCGTATATATTCGTGCCAAAGCTCCGGCTAACACCACACGGGCCACAGTATGCCGTAGCTGGTCTACAGTCCTCCGTGAGTTCGTGATTGTTTCGAACAAGTGCCACTTGCTATAACCGTCGAACGTGACTTTTCCCTGGCGGACGGAGGGCCTGAGGATCGCCCCTGCCACTGCCAAGAAAAAGCTACTACGCTGTGGTGGGTTGCGCTCTTGTGTAAACCCTCGTGGAGCCTGTCTTTCGCTCCACTTACCTTTACCCGGTCAGCTCGTCGTCTCGTCATTTACTCCCTGCGTTCCCACCCTTACCGGAGAACCCACTTCTCCCCGGCGAATAAATAACGGCCCTTATTATTCTAGAACTCCGCGTATTCATTATTCTATTGCGCATATTGACCCAATCGTAGAAATGAGTATGTGATAATTAACAGTGTATTTCGTTGACCAACTATTCTATATAGTTTTTTTGGATTTCGTTGAAAGTTTATTTATTGATCAAAATTACGTGGTATTGCACGAATTCGCGTATAATAAAAAGTGTTTGCTTTCACCTTGTCATGGCTTTCTATTCCTCGCATCTGTTATTCGGGTGAAATCGATTATTGTCAACTACTATTGCAATTCAATACCAGTAATTCGATTTTCAAACAAGAACATATATTAATAAAACGTGATTCTGAAAAGGGCTCAACATTAATAAAATCGGTATTCAAGTATTTTACTATCAGGAGTATTATTATTATCTAAACTTTTCATTCTCCCTTTTCGGATGAACTCTTCTTCAAAACTATTATTACACTTGTCTTTCGTAAGTGAAAGCGGTATTACTTGACCAGAGAAGCTTCGGGCAATTTAAGGGTGATAAAATTGCGGGATATTCGATATGAGGGCGTGAAAATAATCCGAGAATTTCCGGAGGAAATAGGCCTGGGATATGGCTACTGCTAATATGAGAGTTGGCTTGCCAGTGAGCCCTGACCCTCGCTGGTCAGCGCTTTAATTCCGTGCTGGTGGACCTGCTGTCGTCATCGGCCACGGAAGGGACCGACGACGGACGGTTTCATGGGTCACTTCCTCCAGACAAGGCAATGGATCGCCGTTTAGCACAGCTGCCTAATTATCTTCCGGCTAGTAAATGGCCTCGCGTGTCCCTAATGCCTCCATACGTACTCTACGCACCCTTCGCCTTATCCAGTAATCGCGTAGAATCGACACCCATCGACCAGGTCAAGAACTAATCAACTGTATTAATCTCTCCTAGTTTTATATACAAGCTATACTTTATCATTGTTTGTGAGATTTTTTAAAACAGTTTCATTGAAAGTATAACTTTAATTTAAGAATGGAAGTTCCAGGAAATGTTCTCGATATTGTAATTGCACATTTGCGAATGCTATTATATTATTATATCCGGGAGCAATGTAAGAACTATGCAACTCGAATAAATCTAACTTGGCAAGGAGAATATCACCGTCTCCTCCTTTCCTTTGTATGTTCCAACGATCATAGGATCCTGTTCACTTTTATGTGCCCAATAGTCGACAACACAGACAACCGTAAATTCTTCTCCACTTATATATCACACGGTGTGCTTCCGTGGAAATAAATCGCTGCATGGCGGAATGCAATGCATCGTCATAGAACAATACGAGATGCCAGGAGAAAACGAAGGAGCAGAAGGAATTGCGGTGAGATGGAGCACAATCTCCAAGAAATCCGCGGGGCCGCCGCGAGGCAGAAATACTCGTTGGCGAAAGGAATTCCATGCAGTTCTCGAAGAAAGTTGTCCCATTGCCTTCAAGTTTGCTTAACGACCACCTAAACATTTCCGACCAATGCTAAAGTCGCGAAATTATTTTGTTCTCTGCTCATTGCAGCATCCGCAACGCGGATGCCTTTTCTCATGATGGAATGAGTGGAAGACTGCTCCAGAATTAATTACCTTCCTGTGAATTTTCTGTTGCTAACAAGACCTACCATTTTCCAGGTATTTAAATTAAAAATCACAGTGTTACGACTTCTCTATTGTTCTGCTTATATCTCT
Organism: Ectemnius cavifrons; assembly: GCA_964023945.1. NCBI lineage: Eukaryota > Metazoa > Arthropoda > Insecta > Hymenoptera > Crabronidae > Ectemnius > Ectemnius cavifrons. The sequence continues at coordinate 3,712,922 of OZ030386.1, forward strand.
CGTCTTGCCTTCATTAAGGAATCTTTTTAAATGCGTGAATATGTTAAATATTACTCTTACATATTTTCCTTCCATTGTCAGTACGAAATATATATTCTTCTGTTCCATATTGTGGTACTTTTGGTAACGAACCGGATTAATATTAGTGCGAGAGCCAGATGAAACGCGATTGGACAGAGAATTAATATCTTCAGTAATGGTTGAGTCTGGTTTTGGTTCCAACGTGGGCAAAGCTCCACCGCGAACTTAATTTCATGGTCCTCTTGTCCGATGCCAGAGCAAACCTGCTAGGCTTTAACCCGTTTGCTCTCTGCCACCTGCAGACCAAATGCCCACCAAGGGGGCGGTAACTACATCGGCAACGTCTTCCAGAAACATCTGGCAAGATGCTGTTCTGTCCGTCTGACTTAACAGCCCTCAGGGGCTGCATAAAGCCATCGATTGGCTCTCGCTGCCCTCACCACTCTATTTTTCACACATCACAGAATAGTAAAACGGTCACTCCACCTTCAGCGTGGCGAAACAGTCAAACTATTTAAAAATACAAAAATTACTTTTACCAGACACTGTCAGTTCAAATCTAGAAAAACGACGCTCTTGAAATAGAAGATGAAACTTGTAAAAAGAGTAGGAGAGAAGACGTAAGACTTTTGATATCAGCAGAATAAGAAGAGTGGATGAAACAGTATTTCCTGTGAGAAGTATGTGCTGACAGGCTGTCCACCTAAGTCCGTCGGTGCGATATTAAGCGGGCGGCGACGGCGATACTCCATCGCTGGCAAATAGTCGCCTTTGCAAGGAGGGCGATCGAGGCGTCAAAGCGTTCCTCTCGCCGTGGTGAAGTCGCCTCGCCACGATAAGTTGGTCAACTGACGACGGCTCAAAGCATTCCACTCGCCGGGCGTCAAAGTTACTTTTTCCCCGGTCTCTATATCCTGTCCAAGACTCGCTCTCCCGAACACCCACTCTCTGTCTCCCTCGCGCTTCTACGCAAGATTGCGGCAAAGAGTAAATAGTGAGGAGGGCGGGCGTTGCCAGAGAATTCGGTGGCGAGCCCTTCCAGAGACCTCGATAATTACTTCGAGCGACATCCTATCGAGCTGCCCTCGCTACCTGATAATTAATAGTCGATCGAGTGGCGAGGACCGCTAGACAGACCAGACATTAACTTCGACATCGTAGTTACTACCGCCACGGAAAGATTTCAGACCTTCGATTACAGGAAAGCGCCACCTGCGACACGCGCTAAAAGGATGATTAACATCGACGCGACCCTCCAAGCTCTTCGCCATTACCAACCCTCGCTTGCCTTGAGAGGCAAGCAGCCTTTCCCAGCGAATACATTATTAACCAGATCAGTGAGTTGTCAAGTCCAGGAATGTAAGTTCGAAAAGTAAATGTCACGGAAACTCTGTAATATCTGTGGTTCTTTCACTGTTAATCCCTTGCGACGGTAGCTAGACTTGACATTGCATGTTACGAAGACACACCGAAGTCAAGGAATCTGTATAAGGCGAGACTTATTTGATTTGTAATATATATACCAAAGAGAAGATTTGATATTTACTTCGAATTTAAATCACACTTATAGTAGATGAATCCAAGGGCCTGCCAATGAGAGCAGAAAGAATCAGCAATCGAACATTACTCATTCCAGGCAGAGGGAGTAGGAAGGTAGGGCTTAGAAATCGTCAAAGACTAAGGCGAGCAAGTGGCGTCTGCATCGACGGGGGCAAAGAGTGCGAGGTCGTGCTTTCATCGAAGGCAATTGCGAAAGCTCGCTAAAGAGGGAATGACAGGCACCAAGGTGGAGAAAACGGGACGGTGAGAGAGAGGCTGTGTGTGTGTGGGTGTGTAGCTGAGAGCTCACCGATTACTTTGAGCTTGTTAGAGCGTGGAGGGCTCAGAATTGCCGGCCGACGGAATCTTCTCCTTGGATGTTGCTGCTCCTTTCGCGGTCGCTGCTCGCATCGCGGCGAGCTCGTTTTATTTGCTGGGAGCGGCTTTGTCAGGAGGCCTCGTGTCGCTGAGCGCGAGGGCTTGCGACTCATTGTTTGACCCCCGTGGATGCTAATTACGTCGGCTCGTCGCCGTTCTTTTGTCGCCAGGCCGACGGATTTATGAGCTTCCTCACGCTTCCTCCTGCGCGTTCCTCCTACAGCCGCGTTGCACTCCACTGGTTTGTCTTTGTGACACGGCTCTCCTCAGGTTTTCGGGAAATACTGCTGCCTCCCCGACTGCCTGATTACGCAGCGCTGCCTGTTGTTCTGTCCACAGCCAACGACGCAGTCGACGCGACGTTTCAATGCGTCCTCGCTCCCGCGTCATTTCTTGTTCTTGTGCCCTCTGCCTCTCTCTCTCTTCACCCGAGTCTCACGCCTTCATGTCTGCGCCTCTTGTAATTGTGCGACTCTGCACCAGCAATAGCTCTGCTCCCATTAATTTGGAGGCTCGACAGATTGAACAAGCTGCTTATTGGGAACGCTCGATGAGGAACAGATTAGCACCGAGTTCACTGTTCTCTCGTGCTTATATCGAGCAACGAGGACAATCAGAAAAGTACATTTTTAATCTTGAGCTCTTCAATATTTCTGTCTCTGCAATTATTCGATGCTACATTTACTCCATTTAAATTTGGTTACGGGAAAGATCGAATGACAGTCTTTGTTCGAAACCCGTTAGCCAAAGGATGCTGAGATTCCGGTGTATGCATATTCAGGAGTACGATTTTATATCTGGCTTGCATCGATCAGAGTGCAAGAGAGTTCGACCATTTTGTCCGAGGGTATCCGATGGAATTGGACGAGGAATAAAAAAAAGCCTTGATACAAAAGCTCTTTTCTGTTAGTATTTATATCGCTCGTTCCTAGCTGGCTGTTGGTTCTTATCGGCCACTTTAATTCCGTTTCTTCGTTGTCCTGCTATCCTGTTATTTACCTCTGCTAATACTCCTCGGAGCCGGCGGCGCTCGTTTGTCCCCGAATTACGGGCGTGTGATGCAATTCGTTACATAACTTCCGGCGATAATTAAGTTCGAGGGTGCCTGACAGTTTTATTGGGAGACGCGCGCGTGTGCCAGTGCTGTAATTTACATAGGGACGCCGCCACCCGGCCCGAAAACTCGTGCAATCAGAGAACCCACCGGTGCAGATTGCGTGGTTGTGTGCCTGCTGCCTCCAGGCCTCACCCCTTTTTCACCTATGCAAATATTTGTGTACCTTTGCGGAAAGAAACACGATGCCGCCTGGACCGCGAGATTTCGTGTGTAAATTATGAGACTCGTTCGAAGTAACCGAGGTTTTTGTCCCTCTTAGTACGAATTCTGTCCTTTTCACGAAAAACTAGTAAGATGAATTGAGGCTTTAAACATTTCTAATGATTCTATGATTTGAAAAGCTTGTTTTTTAGATACACTTCCTTGAATTTATCAAGATCGAAACAAAAAGACATTGTTGAAGTTAATGGCGAATGCTTGCAGGTTTTATTGTCTAAATATAAGAATTGATGGATAGAATCTACAAATTCAGTAGTAATACTTGATCGTTTCATCAATTTTGTCGTTGCAGTTATTTGCGAGGGGATACTGCATACACTACGGTTCTTTACCCGCTAGAAGCATTCCGGTCGTTTCACGAGAACCACGACAAATCAAACCAGCGGGACATCACCCGTTTATACCGGGAATTTCCGGAGTTGCGTCGACGTAATGCTGCATTACTAAACGTTGCGAAAGCTTTACGTCAGGAACGACACGCTAGAGGAATACGCGTGAATTACGAGCGCCTCTCCTCAAGCAGCAGAAGCTCTCAGGGGCGGCTTGCACCGTGAAGTACGACGAGGCGGTGGATTTCAGTTTTACAACCGGGGAGATTGCGTTTATTGCGCTCGAGGGACTACAGTCTGAGTTTTCAACGAATACGTTTCCGTAATTATCGTTCGGTTGAAAGTCCGCGTCAGCAAAATCAAGCCTGCTTCACACTCAGTGAAATGGTTAATACTAATCACCATTGAAGACCCGATTATTACGGTCTATACTTTAAATATTATTCAAATATATATCGTTCGTTATCAAAAAATCCAGTGTACAATAAACTGTCATTGAACAAATAGCAAAGTAGAAAATGTATGCGAATACATTTATAAAGAATCTTTCGTAAAGTGTCCAACCTTATGCTCACGATTTTTCTCTTTTTTAAGTGGAACAACTTTTACTTTTATGACCAACTGCAGCTTCAACTCAAGACAAAGTTCACGCAAAGTTTAGGAGGGAGGAAGCGCGCGAGTTTCGCCAGAGGGTGAAGCACTTCTGATTAAGATTGCCTCTCGAAATAGTGGGTAGGCGACGAGATCGTACTACCACCACACACAGAGTTGGCAGATGATGTGCGGGAAGTGCGCGGTCCTCAAGAGCATCGAGTACCAAAGCTAACGTGTTTGCATTTCACTTAACATCACTTACACGGCCTGTCTTCACGTCGGAAAGTTGATGTCTTCGCACCGCTCACCTGTCCCGACATAAACCTCGCCGCAGCCTCGGGTGTCACACTTTATCGCCAACTGCAATTTTGCAAATTGCTCGCTCATCAATATCAAAGGGTCTGCCCCTCCGGTGCAGGTGCCCTTCCTGATGCTTGATATGTGTAGGGCTTACCGAGACTGTCGAGCAGCTGTATGTCAAGGGAAGTTTTAGTGATACTGATGCAAGTGGATTAGCCAAGTCTATCCAACTGCTATCTCCTTAATGCTGTTATGCCTCGTTGCCGACCAATGACGTGCACTGTAACTTTGCCTGCATTTCAAATCAAGTCGGACTCTCACACGGCATATTTAAAGTGCTTAACTTCGAGGAAGTATAAGACAGTGGAGTTTTGTTGTAAAGCAAAGAAGATACTAGTGGAAGATTGGGTTGTGTTCATCCCAAGTTTGTCGATACTTTGAAATTTTACAGTTAAAGTTAAAAAGATAAGATTGATCTTAAAGTGGCACTTAATAACAAAATCAATGAGTTCGTTTTGTAGTGTTTGCAAGAAGAATGGGATTAATTATTGTATAGTTTGAAGAAATCAAAATAGTCTAGTTTTGAGGATAGGTTTTTCTAAACGAGCACGATTGAAAGTCTCTCATTTGAATGGTCAGGAGCGGTGCGACGACAATTAGGTAGCTGGCAAAAATGTAATGAAGGGACGAAAGTTCCTTTACAAGTTTACCGTGATGCATTGTCCTTAACGATGTTTTGCGGCAGGCAGCGAGCGCAGAAATGTTGGGCTAACTTCACGATTGCACAAATTCAGTTACAGAACTCCGAGGGCTGCGCCAGCAGGTGAGTGGAATAGTTTTGGGCGGACGTGGCGGATGCTATACGCTCATTCCCATCAAGCGCTGGCAACCACATTTGGCAATCGCCAGCCTCTTTCTAACGCCACTGACAAACCGGCCGCGTTTAAAAATCCGATTTCGTGTTTCGTGTTTCTACAATACTGATCAGATTGAGTTGGTAACCAACAATAGGATTTGTATGCAATATACTTCCAATGCTGTAGATTGTAATTTATAGGCGTTCGGTAACAAAATAGTAAAGTAAGACTATCACGATTTCTTACACGATGAATAAATTGTAGTTAATTGTAGTTGATAACCTGAATAGTAGTTTATTTCGACTAATGAAACGATTACTAGTCACTTTATGAAGAAACTGAATATAAGACATAAGGTTTCCACAAGTTGATGTTAATTCCAGCTGGGAATACTGAAAGTTTGTAACGTTACAATATTAACTGCAAAGCCCTCCTTCAAGGAAATTGAGAGTCACAAGAATTTCTCGAGCGATTTCTCAAAATGCAGTTAAAGAGCCGAGGCACGAATGGAAGGTAGTTCGGCAGGAGTAATTCGCTTCCATTGAAAGCAAAGCCACGCTCGGCTCATTAGCCAAGCACAAGTACAAGAACGACGCGAGCCGGAGGCGGCGGCGACGCCGGCATACCGGTTACCTGCTAACTTCCGCGATGGCTGGAGAATACTTAAGGTGTGCTAAGAGTCCTGACGGGCAAATTAGCGTAATGCATATACCCACCAATGTAACCTCGTCATTGGACGAAGCCGCGATTTCTAATTGGCACTAATTGCAACTAATTCCACTGAGGAAGTAGCAGACACTGTTTTGGCATCGCTGTTGAATCGACGAAGCAGAGACTGTTTTAGCCTCGCTATTGTATCCACCAAGTAGCAGAGACAGCTTTAACCTCATTATTGCGCACTAGCTTCCAACACACTATCACCAAACACGATCTAAAATTACGGTTGAATGTAGCCCTTTGTCACGATGGGTAAATTGATGTCTTTCATACAATTAATACAACAACGTGTTTGTGACAGTGCAAAATATGAAATTGCAAACCTATGATATAATCTACTTTTATAGTAGACTATAATGTAGGTCACTGAATTCTTGTAAGTAAGAATCCCTGAAATGTCTCACGGAACTGCTCGACGATCCTTTCCCACCGAAGACTGTTTATAAACTATTCACGATCAAATACCGAAGCTCTCGGGGTCGTCACGCTAATGCGATGATGAGAGTGACGCATTGGAGATATAATGCGCTCGTAAAAGACGGAAATAGAGAAATGGCAGTTTGCACCCTCGCCTGGATTCCCTGGGCCCTAATTTACGAGCACTTACAATGCTTTACGAGTGCCGAGAGCCACTTGATAATAATGATGTAATCGCCGAGGAAAACACATAGGACTTGGCCTGTCTACTTGCCCTAATTTCTCGAGAGATTCATCCCAGCTGTAATTCAGTGTTTCCAGTTAGCCCTTATTAGATTGCCTATTATACTGGAATTACTGTAGCGTGCGCCGAATATTACTAACTAACAAATTACTTCGAACCCGCTAATTTCATGGGAGTTTTGCTTTCCTTTCCTGTCTGCTGATTGGTGGGAGCTTCATAGATCGTTTACCACCCGCTATTATCATTTGCTAATTGAAATTTTGAGATTAATTAGCGGTACTGAAATTGGGGCAAAATGGATCGGAGAAGAGTACAGTTTGACGAAGGGCGAGTGAAAACTGTCGACAGTCGACGGACAGGAATTAGGGGAATGAGTCGGTCGTGCGAAACGAGGCTGACAGGAAGAGGAAGGGTTTATAGGTGGCATGGCACCGTTAACAGCCAGCAACATCCTTCGTGCTGGTAATTTGCGCTCGTCTCAAGCATGCCAAAGGTCGCCGAGGACACTCGAGGACGACGGGTGCGTCGCGACGCGGCGCGGTGCCTCGCGTTGAGTTAACGCGATAACGGCATCAGCAGACTAAGCACCTTTCGTGTCTTTACACCGACGCGTCAAGAGTACTCGCAGGATATGAAGGTAGCCAAGATTAGCGGCAACGGTATGCCATTACGTTCCGAGCTCAGTGACAAGTACCCTTCTGGTAATCGTGCGATAAGTCGAGTGCCTCATTGTTCTAGTACTGACTGTTCCTACGGAATATCAAACCTCTTATTATTAATAAGAGGATAGTAGAATCGAAGATTGATCGGCATCAAATTACGTTAGCAACTTCCATGATTTAGAATAATTATAAAGAAGTAAAAAGTAGATGATATCCAGTTGAAAAATCATTAAGATAATAAAAGTGATAAATGTGAATGAGTGCAGTTGGATAATAAGCTGTTTTATACACTTAACATTCGCTCATGTGTTCATAAAGTTCGTACGGATGGAATCGAGCTGGAATAGTGAGATGTGAACTCGTTACATACAGTTGCATTGCGATTTCACGACCGCTGACGAACTCGAGGGCCCTTCCATTGTTTTTGAGAGCACTTCCAATGAACTCGCCTGACGACTGGGATCCGCATTGTTTCAATAATAATTTCGGGATTAATTACACATGGGACTGGCGATTCACTGACGATGCCATGCGGAACGTGGCCCTCGAAATTAACCGACTAATTACTACTTGCAATCGTGTGTCACGAAATAGTTGTGGAGATATTATTGCAAGTTCTAAAATAAAATTGGAGCAAGATAAATATATCCGACACTCTCTTAAATGTTAGTTGAACAATCAAAGTCCGCAACAAAAAATATGAATTAGAAAAAAAGAACAGAATAGACCGAAGAAGTCTTAATTGAAGAATCCACGAAATCAGTACGGAATTCCGATGAGGTGAAAATTGGGCGAGTAAGAGTACGAAGTATACTAAATTAATGAACCCTCGTTGTAGCCGGAACGGTAGTTAAAGCAGTGAGGAATAATTTAAATGACCGACGACCCTTTCACCGCTGGTAGAAAACTTCCGAGGAGTTTTCTGGTAGCGACAAACCTGTCAGCACCGGCGAAAAGCCAACTTCATTCGAAGAGGCCCTTGCTACTTTCGATTGACTTAACAATCCTTAATTATTCGTTGAATAAGAGTCGTTCGAGAGCACCGGCATTCTCTCATCGAGCTCTGTTACTTCGACGAACAGCGCCAACAGCTTTAAATGTGAAAAACACGTCGATACTGCGGCGCGTCCGAGATATATTGGGTTATACTACTGCGGGCGCAGCGATATACTTCGCACTACTAGCGACTGACGCAATATACGTTCTACTACTGGCGCCTGACGCAATATATGTTCTACTACTGGCGGCTGACCAATGCGCGCGGTAACTACTTACACAGCTCTTACTCCTCGCTTGCGATTCTCACTCTGTACACGATTGTCACTTTCAGCGATGTTATTAAATACATTTTGTGAGTGCTAATCACCTACTAATCTCACATATATGTTTTAAGTGGTCATACGAGTTAAAATTGCTGTAAAACGATTTTATACTGACGATTCAGTGAAGATTGAGACATTCAATCATCACAGTTACTCCAAGTTTCAGAAATTCCTTCGCTATTGGATCTCCCACATTACATTAGGAGCTGACTCGCAGGATGATAAATCCACACGCGAACTCCCTTAACGCTTTCGAGCACGATCTCCTCGGGATGCTACGTAACAATACTTCCCGTGGATTTCCCTCGTTTCTCACTGCCGCGAATACGGCTATTTCTACTTAACGGTAAATGCCTCCTAGTGGAGCTTGGAAAAATGGCAATGCTGCCGAGCACCGTGTTATTTTCAGCGCGTGCACTTCCATCGTGCTTGAACGCCACTCGGTCTCTTTGGAAGCAAAGGTCTACCTGCTCGATCTTCTCCTTTATTATCTTATGGTAGTTCAGTCGGTAATTCTTGCAATTATTTCGAGTGCACCTAGTATACACTCGAGGCAGAGGACTCCCAGCTGGGAGGGAAACGGTGCCGGAAGGTATCAATGACTGCCGGTAGACAGCAATGAGGCAATTATAAGCAACAATGCTGACACAATGGGCAACATGGACATCGTTAGGGAGACAATTATCGACTGGCTCGAAGTGAATGGGGGATACGCCGCTGTGAGTATCGCACGGAACGAGCTGAGCCGAGTATCGAATTAGGAAAAAACAGGTTGGAAGCAGAAATACAGTCCGGTGAGAGGGAAGTTGGCCAGTAACAGAGAAAGAGTGAGCGAGACGCAGGAAAAGGGGAAGTAGGAGGAGTGGGTCGATGAGACTTCCAAGGCGAAGAAAATAATGAATGCCGATTTCTGTAATATCGGCGCACAATGTACGCCGAGGCGAGCGAAGAGTGCTCGAGCGCCGGCGACACCGCCGTCAGCGAAACGTGAACTAAATGGAAGATCCTCGACGTCAACGAGCAAAGCAGTGTGTCGCCGAGCTTATATGCACTGTTACCCGAGTATGTAGGCTACCACCGCTGGCACTGTGAAATAATAATCAGGCAACTAGAGCTACTTAATTTGCCAGCCTCTCCAGATATACATTTGAACGAGTATGTATGTGTGGTACGATGGATCGTCTTAATTAAAAGGGCACCGCTGGAAGCAGCGCCCTTCTCCAAAGATCCGTCGCTCAAGAGTTTTTTGTTCGAGACTACGAATGTAATGGTGCTTCATTAAAATAGAAAAGCAGAAGAACTTGCGGCAATCCCAAAGAGGGTGCTTTGCGAGTACGCTTGAGGTTAGCTTGCGTTGATCGTTGCTTTTCATTACCGTGGAAGTCTGTCCAAGTTGGATCAAAAGGACTCAACAGCGTGTCCAACAGGATCCCGGAATAATTTCACGCGCAAGTGGAGCCTGAAATCATGTTCCTCTCAAGTTGCCCGGGTACTTTGGGGTTATGCTCGCAGTTTATAGGAGGAAAGATGTTGGAACATTCTCGAATGAACTTACGAAAGAGTCACTTTTACCAAACTGCATTAAATTCCCAGAAAATTCGAGAAAATCGCGAGTGTCGAATGTTTCGTGCTTAAATAAAGCTACGAAACTTCAAATTCTCGTGAAAGGAGCAAGTGTTTTTGAGCATGTCACGCTCCAGTTAAGAAATAGCTGTGATTAAAAGCGTCGTGGAGCTAATACTAGTAACCTTAAAAATTATGTAGCTTCCAAGTTGGTTAAAATGATCGAACATATTCCTGAAAATAATTCTACAAAAAACAGGACAAAAAGTCTCCGCACAACCTCTGTGGTCATTGGATTCCTTTCAGGAAAGTCAAGCCTTTACAGATTTGACTTCTTCAATCTTTCAGGAATTTCTTAGCACGTAGTTGTGCAAGGACGAAAAAACTTGAGGCGTGTATAATTCGGACGGAACGTTCCCGTAATTGGACACCGGTTTCCCGGCGCACGTCGGTGTATAATTGCGTCCGTAGCTCCTGCTAAAAATTGCTAATGAACTCTCCACGCGTAAATCCAAGCGGCGTGCGAGCGCAAGAGGCCCCCGACATATAATCCCTGTACGCGCCAAGCCGACAGAGGGAAAAAGTACGTGCCAGCAAGAAAGGAGAAGGGAGGAGCGGGGGAAAAATCCCGCAGGTGTGCGAGTGCGCACGATGAAATTCCAATTGCACATTCGGGACTCGGCTAACTCTAAGTACGACCGTTCTGAAAAGTTGCTTCGCAATAATTTAAAGTTTTTTACTCGCCACGGTATCTACATGCGTATAACCATCCGCTCCTGGTATTTCGTCATTTGGAAATTGTTTCGTTCGTTTCGAACTATGTTAGGTTCGGTTCTGCCTCCGGGGGAATATCTGTTACGCCGAATTCCTCGACCCACACTCACAGAAATCCTTCCAGTCACTGCTTGCCAATTTTCACAGAATTCTCTCACAATTTGTTACTCTGAGTTCTTCATGGAAGATCAGTCAAACATTGTATCTCACTTGAGTGCTGGTCTTTGTACGACTATAAATTCTCTTTGAATTGTTGTGTATTTAAGGATGAAGATAAAAGCGACAATATTGGTCTTCTTTTTGAGATTCCAGTCAAACAGAACGCAACTGTTTGTACTGCTTTCCAAAAACTAAGCTTCAAAAGCATTTCAGTGTACCGACTTCGGAAATATTGAAAGAGATATCTTAGAATTTTCGATTGGTTCGAGTTGAAGCTTCAACCGCACATAGGGCAAATAAATTACGCCATTTGTCGTTCATGGATATCTCATGAATACCTTGTCGAGAAAAAATGCGAATAAATCAGGGTATATGACATTATTCGTAAAATATCCAACCTTTAGAGGTCAGGTTTAATCGAAGGACTTGGAAGACTGCGAGACGAGAGTTTTTCAGGCTGAGTAAAGTGTGAAATATCGTGCGCGCTTACAGGGAGGGCGTTTTCATCGGTGGTGACGACGTATAGGCGCGAGGTCGATTAATTGATTTCGAAGTTTTACAGGAGGCCACGGGCGAACGAGCGGCTATGTGCATCGGTGAGTGCCACGTAGCTCACCAGACGAGCGTATTCCAAGCATTTCACGCCCTGCCTTTAAAACCTAAACGACTCTTAAAGGAGAACGCATAGGAGCAGCGATTTTTCTCCTAAAGCCAGCTGGAAATGACATTTACGTACGAATAAACTGGAATTTAATTCTCCATAAACATTGTGGAGTACGTAAATCTCACGCAAGTCTATACTAATAGTTTGAAAGACTACTGCTATTAACGTTTCAAATATGTTAAACTACTTTAAATTTTGTCACACGATTGACAACTGACACACCTTAACTTGCACAATCATACCAGTGTTACATGATGCGTTCCTTTTTATAAATGCCATCTACCATTACGTCTCGGCGATGACATAACACGTAACAGGAGGGCTTCATATTGAGATTTCATGCGAGTAATTGAATCTGTATCCACAATAGATTAAATTCGCATTGATACGTAACTCTCTTTCTCCCTCTGGCAAGCAATAAAGAAGAGTAATTCCTTCTATAAACAACTTAATTATTCCCCCAGGGTTGAATCACGACAGCCGAGATGTGAGGAGCCGCGGCTGATACAGTTCATTCCGGGAGCAAATTGTTTCCTTATCGTCACTAATGAATTGACGAAGCAGTCCACTGGTGGGTATGGTCCACGTCAGTCCGTGTAATACCGTGTGAAATTCGATAATGAATCACGCACACACAGAGGAGAATGCAGCGGAGGGTTCGATCGAGCAGGCAAACAGCTGCTGGATTGGATCATCAGACGCTCGCATAAATGAATCTCGAAAATGTTGGCAAACCTTGTCAATCTATGATTGTGTATGACACTTCACAGGCAAAGCTGCGTCATAATAATGTCACATTTCATTGTTGTTCATGGTAGGAACTATAATAAATGTGATAATAGGATGACAGGATGATGCCACGTTGTTTTCACCGTCGGGATAACAAGGAAACTCCCCAGGTGGTTTTAAAGGAAACAAACAACGCTCTTTTGGATGCTGCTTCTAAAAGCCTGGCGAAAGATTAGCTTGGTGCAAGACATTCTCTAGTGTTTGCACTGTGGTACGCTCTGATCTCGAACTTGTTAACCTGCCTGTTGTAACTCGATTGCAAATTCAGTGGAGGTGAATGCATAATTAAAAAGAATCCCTTTTTTAATTATACTAGTTCGCTTCAACAGATCCCGTAACTTATCGAGTCACTCATTGATCCGTCGTCATTTTGATTGATCCGAATATACACACCACGTGGTGCATATATGACTCGACCCACATTTCCACTCACTGATCCATGACTGGTAGGCTCGATCGTGGCGGACTTCATCCATCAGGACATTTTACGTGCGGGCAAATCCCAAGTTAAATAACGAATAGAGCGCTATCTTCCAGATCGGGAAATTCGCCATGCGATCAAGTCGGGCTGTGAGTTAAGCTCGGCTTAAAATTCGTCGGTGAGATTCGCCGCGGCGCCAGCATGGATTGGAATCTGTTTGTCGAGAGGATCAAGCAGAAGAGGAGAGAGCTCGGCTGGTGTACACTGTTACCGGAGGATATCACTCCCCGATCGGAAATCCAACGCGACCTATCTCGCCGATGTGTTGCAAGAACGCAGCCCACGTTGTGCGAGGCAGGTCGAATTCTGTCGGGCAGTTTTGACTCATGATATCACGCGTCCCTGACTCCTCATTACCGCATGGGTTTCCGCTCGTACCGCCAAATAGCGTAATAGACAAACTTGTTTCCGCGACGTTGAACTCTGCCCCGAAATTTCACCGAGCCGCTTCCCCCAAGGGTCATGTGCTGCGTAACGCTTGGTGAATTCAAAGAGGTTGTATGGGTTCGCGTGAAATAATAGCATCGCCTTGCTAATAACTTGAGATAAGTGCGCCACCTCCGTCGAATAACTTTACAAACAAACGTGGACTACGATAACGAGCGCCAATCCCTCGCAAAATTCTACTGAGTTTCATAATCGCTGGAAGTTTTAATGATCTTTATAATTACAGGCTGAACTTTGTCTCTGTCTTGGGTACTCAGCAGATACAGCCTGGTCTTTGCCCTTTCTAGGAAGCTGATGTACAATGTGTTTAAGTGTAGTGTTCTCCGACACAAAGAACTTACAGAAAATAATCTGTATTTAGCGCCTTCGTTGATCTCTAATATTTCGTCACTCTATTTTATATTACTTTTAATGAAATAGAAATTAATAAAATATAATCCTGAAGAAATTAAGAGTTCCAAAGTAGCTAATGATTACTGCAAGAACCTCGTCGTACATTAAACAAGAAGCATTCCACATTTAAAAAAAATCAGTTAGTTGTACAATGTCACTCACAATGATACTCGAGAAATTCGTGTTTGTAATTTTGCTCGATACATTCTGAGTTTCAAGCAAGGTAGTTTTAACTGGCTTTGAGTAGCGGGCAGCGCAATTTCCGAGAGCACTCGCGGCTGTTCTAAAGGAAAGTTGCGGTCCTCTTGCTCGTGCCCACTTGTCGCGTGGGCGGTTATAAATATTACGGGATAAAAAGAAGTCGGGTGGTGCAATGCGCGGTACTACAAGACAGAAAGAATACAAGGCCCTCAAACGTTCGTCGGCCGAGTGGAGGAAGCTGGGATTTGCAAGGGGTCAGTCGGACAAATCCCTCTCTTGCGGTGAGTGTGGAATTTAAGAGCGTCATAAACGTCAGCAACCTTCCTCGCACCGGCCGCTGCTGCTTTCTAAACGCTAATAATTCGTCTCGTGCTAATTGAAGCGCCTTCCACTCAACTCCCTTGCGAACCCTACTACTTCCGTGCAACCCTGCCATGTACCAGAGTACGAACGAGCGTTGAGAATTGAGCAAAATAGAAGAGGGAAAGAAATGAAAGTGGACTTAGACTCGCGAGCATTTGGTTGTAGCCAGTTTTCTTGCCAGACTCGTAGTTCTACTTAACAACCGGCCATTAAATCTTTAGCTTGAGGAAGGGAAGCGTATTTTCTCTGATACTGGGTTCGCCTTAATAAGTTTGGAAAGTTTACAAATGGATTTTCACTTGGAATCCATGATTGCTTTAACTTGGGGTGAAGAAGAAGAGATAATCGACTCACGGAAACAATAGTTTGTACGAAGTCTTGATCTTATTAGTTAAATAATTCATATGTCTTATCGCTTGTATTTGAACCCGCGTAACAGAGATCGAAACACTGCACTTTGTCGGTGGGCCATGTACTTTGCGCATCACAGATGCACTTCTCCCAGGCTCCGACTGCAGTTTCCGTTCATTGGGAGTACCGCGGCCAAGAATCTTACAGAATACGAACTAGCAGAAGCCAATAGCCCAGCGGGGACTCCCTTCCATGCCCGTTTTGCTTAGCGGCGTTTCGACCAAAGGAAGGTGAATGTCTCTCGCTTCGCTTGCAACATCAAAGTCCTTCGCCGACAAAGTGGAAATTTGTCTTTGACTAGACTCATATGCGAGTCGTGCCCTGAGACGTGCTCCCGCGCGTACCACTCTGCATACGTAGCGGCGCCAGCCTGTTTGTCGTTTGATGTTCTTAAGTCCATTTGAATAAGAAAGCTCACACTCGATCAATTTTGCCGATCATTGATCCAGCCGATGGTATACCGCTCGGCGGGTGATCGCATACTGTTTTCCAAGCACGCACACGATAGAAGATAGTACCACCTCGGCCACGGAGTCTTTTCTAGGTGGGTTGGGACATTAAAACTCTAGGAGAGCCTGTCTATCTGGAGCACGAAGTAAAGTGGAACTTTCGATCTCAACGAAGGGATCGACTCGATTGAATGAAATTTAATGGCAACCTCGTCAATCTTGAATCACGAGTGAGTGGGTGGATCCAACGGTAGATCCAATTATTAGATTACCACTCGAGTTCACTAAAACTGTCTTTCCTTGAGGAATGTCGCCGGTCGTCCAAATGAATTTCAACTATTTCCACGAGAAAACCATATACAGGCTTTCTCCGAGAAAATGAAGATTACAAAAGAGAAATAGCTGATTGCATCTATTGAGCGTTAGAGCTTTACGTAGCTCTGTTAGTCGATTCAACAGCTGTCGAGAAAAATTTCTTAAGCTGCGCGAATTTGTTGGAGTAGTTCTCGAATAACGTCATCAGGAAGCATCGCTCCGTGACGAATGAAGCCTCGCCAGCGTTGGCACGGTGAGTGTGAGATTATCAGACTGATGAGGCAGAGTCGCATCACGAGAGAGATGGCAATCGACCTATCCTCTCGACCACATAAACCCTGCTTTGTACATGGTGCTCTCATCAATGCGAATTCTCCCTTTAATCCGATGGTACCCGAATACCCGCGGCCTTATTCCATTCACGCGCCCCACATCAGCGACTTACGATAATAGCATCCTGTGAAACCTTACCGCCCGAATGTACTCTCCATTCTAATGTATTTCGGTAGTATGTTAATGCATATGTGCTAGTCGTTCTAATTGCTTGGAATCCGATTACGATCAAGTTCTCAGAATCAAAATGCGATGACGTTGATATATAGTGGCTTAAGGGTGTATTCGAAGAGATTGCTGAAAGTTTAAACACTACAAACATAATAATATAACTGCGAAGAAGAGGTGCGTGATGCGGTGTGACTCGTTTACCGAATCCGATTAGAGGGATGGACTCTGCCAGCGTGCATTTTCCGTACACGGGGGTGCGCAGACCTTAGTAAGGCTAACGGTGAGAAGCGAGGAAGGGCCACTTACTGTCCTTCACGCAGAGAGCGCCGATAATCCAGAGCGGGAAGAGTGGCACGATGAGCAAGTTCAAGTGTCTCGCGTTCCCGTTGCACCGTAGACTCCTCCCGCAGTGCAGGCTGAGGTAAATCATGATCGTTCCACGTGAATCCTACGCGGCTCGATCATAGCAACTGATCAACACTTTCGAGGGAACATCATCCAACACTAGCACTCTTTCCACCGGCTACCAATTCCTTTTTGACGATGACGTTGATACCTTGGCCGCCTCTCACTCAAGCGGACCGTCACTCGTCCCAACCCTCATGCTGCCTGTTCACGGGGCACAACAAGCACACACTTCCGCATCCCGCGATCCGTTACAAAGGAGAGGGAGAGAGATAGAGAGAGAGAGAGAAGGAGATCGGTCTCAAAGGAGAAGAGCCAGAAAGTTCGAATTCCGGAGGGCTTCTTGAACGCTATCACGAAACCTTGGTCACTGACACTGGAGCGCCGAGAGAGTGCCCGAGCGAGAGAGCCACCCGGGGACTACGGCGAGCGCTAGGAACACACCGCAATCACTCTGGCAGACTGTTAGCGTGCCAGTGTTCGCCGGCGTGAAAGCCTTAGCGATTGTAGCCACGCGATCCTCGAGGACAGCACGCGAGCAAGCGGCTTCGAAGCGCGATCATGCAACATCACACGCAGCGTGCACTCGCACGCCACACTCTGACCTTAACAGCTACCGTTGACGCTTCGACGGGAGGCCAAACGAATCGGTGCGCGTGCCGCAATTCAAATCTTTTCTTGCTCTAGCTCATCATCACCAGGCGCGCTGACTGGTACGTTTCGACTGGCAATCAACGCGAGCACGCTAGTCAGTTGATCTCGACCGAGACTCGGCGTAACGCGAGGCGGAAAGTTTGGACTGACAGTCGCGGCAGGTGGCAAAGAAGGCGTAATACACTGTGGCCTGGGGGGTTATTGCTGGGTGAGTTCCGGAGTGTATCGCTACCGGGTCGGGCCGTGTGCGGCGGGCACCGCTACCGCGAGCGACGTTGATGTCGCTACTGTAAGCTCCGCTGCCACCTCCACCCGCACATACCACCACCAGCCTGTAAGCATCCCCCACTCGGCGCGCGAGCTTGCAACCCCTATGAAGTCCGGCGCTCGACGCCGACGTCGTGGCCCGACGCTCGGCGGCCCGGCGCGCGCCAGGAGTCCTGCTGATCTCGCCGCTGCTGCCGGTCGTCGTCCTCACCGTTGTTGTCGCGGTGAACGTCGTCCTCCTCGACGAGAACACCGCCGCACTACGTCGATCGAAAAGAGGGCCTTGCACGCGCTCGCGCTCGCGCACACGATTCACCTCGCATGCGTACTTCGCCACTGCCACTGAGAACACCCTCCGCCTCCTTCCCTCGTCCTTCTAGCAACCGTTAGGGCTCGATCGCACGTGCTCCCTCCTCCTTTACTTCCGTGATCGCGCTACTTATAATGAATGACGCCGCCACGCATGGAATACAGCTATCCGTAATTGCTCTCGTCTGCAATTGAACCCAATGGCCTCCCATTCCTCCTGATTGTCGAGCACTTTGTGGTTTACTCGGTCGCGCATCTTAATGGACGAATTTGCGACATTGTTGCGAATCGTGTATATTCTTGTTTGGCGTTAGAGATTATTGCGTCGAGGTTTGATTGTAGTTTTGTTAGATCTTGATAATTTTTAAGTCAGAAGAGACTAATGTAGTTCTAAGGAAATTGTGTGTTTCGTGGGTGAATAAAAGTAATAATAGAGATTCGAGTGAGTGTAGTTTGCGCTTTACGTAGGACCCCAGACCCTTTAAATGGGGGTGGATTCAGTCGTGCGGTACGGCGTCTAGGCCAGGTTGTCGCAAGGGGTAGCGTTTCCTCACGCGAAGGTGAATGGAGGGACGAACTAGAGGGGGGATTTATGTTAATTTGGAGTATTGCGTCGCGTCGGGATTTGAATGTAAGTGGGCGCGACGGCGCTTGATTATAGAGGGAATCGAGCGGAACTGGCCCCTTCGCCCTTCTCGTCAGAACCACCGTACTATCTTCTCTTAGAGCTGCCGTCTTCGTCGACGAGCTTATATCTGCTCCACTTTTTCTTGCCTTGCATTTCCTCGAATCAGCCGTGGATCATTCAATCCTCGTTCCCGATTTTTCTTTGACTCTTCCGACTGTACGCTTGCAACCCATTCTCTTCGATTTACGTGACCTGCGACCCAATGACACTTCGTTCGGCGGTTCCCGGCTCGCAGCGACGACGAAATTACATCGACGTGGTGGAGCGACAGACTTATGGTAATTTTCATTGTGTCGCCGGTTCGCGACGCATTACTCCCTTGATACCTGGCACATGTACGACCGGCAACCAGCTGAGTTTTCGTATAATGAAATGGCTTTTCTCCGTGTTCCTTTGTCGACCTTTCCTCAAGGCATGATGCTCCTCTCTCCTTGCTCCACTCTCCGCGCCCTTCACCCCTTTATGCACTCTTGCATCCGGATACTTTCGTTGTCCTTGCCGACCCTTGCTCTTTGTCCTCGCCGCCCTTCCACCCACTTCACTTTTCACCGCATCCCTCTCATTTCGAGATTCCGCATTGCTCTTGTACCCAGCTGCTACCAGCAGGAAATCACACCTGCTAACTTTTTCATCGGGCAATCGTCAATTGTTGTATGAATGTGAATAAAATGTTGATTCTGGTAAGTTTCGCATTAATTCTCATGGTGGAGGTAAGCGCCAATGGAAGCGAAGGTTAAGATCCCATCGAAGCGATCGGATTTCAGTGGCATCGTCTGCGGGCGTGTTCCCATTTCACTGAGTGCACCTTTATTCCCTTCTTTCGCCCCCTCGTTCTCTTATTCCAGACCTGTCATGGAATTTACACTCTCAATGCGCCAATGGTATGAACGCAATGGAAATTGTATAAAGGCTGCGTGTATTAGGAGATTTCTGCATATAAATGCAAAGGTCGGGCTTTGGTAGAATTAATGGGATGTCATTAAAGTTGGCGAATGTTCGTTTCGCTCACTCGTGCGCAGAGTACCTTGATGCTTAGGAAGCAGATTTGCCAGCTTGTTCGGAATGGATAAATATCGAGGCTCGGCTGTCTCTCCGCCTCTTGATTTGCAATGCGAACTTCCCTAAACTTCCTTTCTCCCAGCCCTTTCGCTCTATCTGGCTTCTCAGGCTGAAATGGATTCGCTCGAAACTACATCAACGGAATAAGCTCCGACGAGGATATAGGGATTACGTGGTTTACATGTATCAGATGCGGGCTCCGCGGATCGAGAACCGCCATCCACACAAAAGAATCCGGCAAGAACGGGCGTTGAAAGGATCGAAAAGCCGATCCCCCTTGCACATATAATTCTCGCACTGATGCAGCCTGGCAACAATGATGAATGAAGGAAGACCAGTGCCAGTGAGAGCTCTTTCAATCCGAGCCCGCTTTATTTGCATTTTTCCCTAGATACTTATCTCCTCGTCGTGAGCATCCGCCCGGCATATTGCGTACAAGGACACACATACACAGAGAGAGAGAGAGAGTCGTGCGCGAGCGTGCGCCTCTAACCATGTGTCATCCGCGTTTTCCGCAAACGAGATGAACTCCCGACGGAAGGTATGATGCCAATTTCAGGGAAATCCGAGATGCCTGTCGGTTTAGCGTGTTCCACATTCGCGAGCGGGATTGGATTTTTAACAAATCAAAGAACGCAGATTCCCCCTGTATTACGCTAGCGGTAAATTGTTGATCCAATTTATTCGAAATCCTATGCACTTCATGATTCCTGTTAACCATGAATACGATGGATTTTGTGCGTAACACTAACATGCCTCGTCTCCTGCCAAGTTGATAGCTGATATTCCAGGAAAGAGCCGTCTCTCAAGAAAGGGAATAAGGGAAAAGATCGTTTCCCGTATATCCTGTGGTATATGCGTGCATTCCTATTGCAGTATGTATATTATATTCCTGTCAATGGCGCAGGAAGCTGTTATTGAAACTTGATGTGATCCATATCTTTCCATCGACCTTTTGCGAAAACTTTTCTTATTATTCTTGAATCTTCAATACGGAGTTAATCTTTGTTATTCCATGAATTGGAGAGTGAAAAGAGAATATCTTCATTTCCGTTTTTAATGAGAATTCAATCCATGAGAAGTGAAATTGTTTGTTCCTTTAGAGTTTTCAATATCACTTGTCGTAATCATTAAGCGTTTCCCTTATTCTTGCTGTTAAAGGCAACTTAAAGCAAGATTTCCGTTCTTAAGTAGAAATAAATTCGACTGTCTTTCTCAGTCGGACAAGCATACTAAAGAAAGTGGTTAATTGCTCCATTCCTTAACGATTTCCTCGACAAACTAATGCCTTTCCTCAGCTATATTACCGCCTGAAAGCTTTATTACCATAACACTTGAACTTTATCGTCCTGTTCCGCGCCTTTGTCGCTTTTTATGCATTCATCTCTTTTTCTGCATTCGACCATCCGCGGGACGCGCGCTTCTCCATTTCGCCGAGGTGCTTCCACCGTGAAACTTAAACCGTAACTCATGCATACAGAAAGAATTCCGTGGGCGCAAGCAGCCTCGAAGCCACCAACTCGGGGCGCCGGCCAAGCAGGCAGAGGCTCAGCTAGAATGAAAAGGGACAAAAATTCCCTTGATTCTGCTTATTCTCAAATTTACATTTTACTGTTACTCTGCCTTATGCGGGATTAATAGGCACGAATTCAAACGGACTATACCAAGCAGCTCGCAATGGCTGGGAAAGCCGGCTGAATCAGCAGATTAACAGAATCCATTTTGATAATTTATACTTTCGATTTCGAGGTGGAATGCTTCATTTTTCTTCGCTTTCGTATACCTCTGCATTAAATAATCTCGTGCAAACATTGCCAGATATTGTTACAAAGTCGTAAACTGTCAATCTAATAGACTTATAAAAATTGCGTTCTTTACCATCGAATTAGAGTGTAATTGCATGTCTTTGACTTGTAAAAACTGTGCTTGCTTGTCAAGCAATCATTCGTAGACTTTCTCTTCCGTTTCTGTTACCTTATACGTTCCCAGTGCTGTTTGGTGAAGCATGGCTCGTTGATTCGACGGGAGCGTGGCAAATAAATCGCCTCCGCTCTGCCGAGGTTAATTTATGTAGCTAAGGGACCCAGGTACACGTGTCGCGTGGCAGATATTAATTAGCCGTTTCCCGTGCATTACATTAATGCAGCGATTACTTTACACGCGCGCGAGCGCGCCCAAACGTGCTGCATTGCAACTCGAGTATTATAATGGAATGCCATCCACCTGCAGTTTCAATTATTGTGCTCGGCACAGCGCCGCGATTCGCACGGATTGGCTAATGGCGCCGCGAATTCATTTGGCTAAGTGGCAGCGAGTCAAGTGCACAATGAAATCCAATAAATTTAAGAAGGTCGATAGTCGACCCGGCTCCATTTTTATGGGAATGGAAATTTCCACTGATCTACTGCCGACGCATATGAATGCGATGGTAAGCTCGAAAGCTTAAAATCACTGAAAATTATTAAGTTACTTCAAAATCAATTCTTTGGAAATTGTACTATCCTTTATTCATTTAAAGCTCTCACGACAATGAATATTCAACTAAATAATCAGGCTATTTCGCTATTTATTTTCGGCACCTCTTACTAAATAAATCGCTTGTCTAACTATTTTTTTTTTCACGAGATACATAAACGAAGTAAGCCTTTTGGACGTTTGGTGTCTCGGAGAGGGACACCGGTGAGATAAAAGACAGATGGGAAACGGTTGCAGTGGAAACGATAGTATCGCGATATCAGAAGTGCAGAAACTATGATACAAATCCCACCGATACCGCAGTTGTGACAGTGAAACATCATCACTGTTTCCCGAGGAAACATATGCACATCATCGAACTGAGCGCGCCGCAGGGTTCTCATTCCTTTCTCTGAGGCAATAATTGTTTGATCTTCACAGGCCACTGTGCTTTTCCTTCCCTTTTCTAGTTACGTGTATTACCCGAGGGGGTTAGAATAAAACAACTCGCATTCCCTACTCTCCTGGCCTCTCATTGCCTCTGCCCGAAGGGCAATGGGATAACAACGAGACAATCGTCGCGAACAAAATGTGAAATTACCACTGCGTGCTTCGGATTGATACCGCGCATGATGGGAACTGAAAGAACTCGCTGGCGGCGAACCGGCACAAAATTGCTATGAATTATTCATATAATTATGAATCCCCTACCCACAACCGCCAGCGGATCTGCATTCGTCCGTCGTTGCTCGACGAATAAGTGCTCGAATTACCTTTACTCGCACTGAAACGTCTGCTTATAAACGCCAGCAACAGCAGATGCCTGACTCGCGTTTCTCTTTCATGTTCGAAAGAAAAATACAGGTGACATATTGTCTCGCCGGAATCAATCTCGACGGCAAGATTTCTCTCCCTTTTGATTAAGGGTCGCGGGACTTTGGCTGTTTGCTCTGTGACAGTGCAATTAAACGGAAGCAGTAATATCGCGATGTAGGGCGGCAAAGGGGTAAGATGATTCAGTGTGTGGCAGTTGGCGATACTCGAGGATTACGGCACCAAGGAATTACAGAATGGGCTGGGCGCGCGCGCGTGTGTGTGTGTATACAGGCACTCTCACTCTAGCGAAGTAATAAATGCCCGAAAAGAATGAAAAAACGAGGGAAGTAGTAGCGGTGGCGCCCTGCTTCAGAAGGAAAATAGAAATGCTCGAAGAGCACGCATGGAAAACGAAATGAAAGGGCGGCACCAGCAAGCAGAGACCGAGGCAGTCGGAAACGTGAAGGGAGTAAGAGAGAAGGAAGCTTTGCCAAAGTTCAAGCCTGGAACCGCGGCTATTCGATGGAAAAAAGCGAGTGGGCTAGGCCACCGTAATCAGTATTCGATTAAATCCTGTAGCCGTAATAACAGCTGTTTGGGCTGCGTTAGGCCCAAAGGGAAAAACAAGACTCTTGGCGAAATGTTTGGCCCAGATAACGAGGGATTACGGTGGATTTGCTTGTTTTACTTTACTTACTTTATTTTAGTTTTGCATTAATCGGCACTGCGAATCTTTATGCAGATTTTTTGGATTCACTAAATTAATAATGATCCTAAAGCACAGACATTAAGAAACTGTTAATCAGTTTCGAAGATGTTTCTGTTATGAGATAATGATCTTGTGCGATCGTGGAAATGCAGATATTTAAAGAATTGCATTATTTAGAAGTTTGTGGTTCATTAATGAATTTGTTCGCGTAAGGGGGCAAATTCTAGTCGTACCTTAACTATACGTATAAAAGGAGTACTTTGTCTCCATGCACAGGGGACGCAAATTTCATTCGCCACTGTGCGTTAATGCTACTTTAACGACTGAAAAGTACCGCCGGTATTTGTTCGGCCACATAAACTAGCAGGAGTTTCGGGAAAGCTGCGTGCTAGCGTCCCCTCCTGGCGATATTTATTCACTCGCTTTTAGTTGCTTCGATTAATTAGTCTGGAATTAACGAGTCCCGTAGCTGCTGGTAGCCTCGAATTTCAGAGTTTGGGGACTCAGCATTCTCTCGTCTTAAACTCTCACTTGGGCTGTGGAGTTAATTCTAGTTATTCGAATATACAGTTTACCGCAAAGATTCAACTAGAAATCGGAGGAAATTGTCGTGGCATTGGGCGATGAAATTGGATAATAAGAATAGTGTTGCGAGACTTTTCTCGATGGCACATATATGCCTGACCTTTTCCCTCTCCAACTTCTCTTCTTGAGGCTTGCGGGAGGCGAACGAGTGGGTGAATCGAATACGCTTCACAAACAGATATACATGACGCAAAACGTCTCGAGCAGAATTGTGGTAAATATTGTACCCATGCCAATGTATACTGGCTCGTTCCTAACTCGATGCTATAAAAGTCAGAGATACAGCTACATTCTATTTAAAGAAAGAGAGATTGAAGGCAAACACCGCTAGCTGCCTTGCGATACTGTTTGCGGACAGTGGATTTACCTTTTCATGCACGCGCGCACTCTCCGAGCAAGTAAAAACTCGAAATCTTCAAGGACGTAAGATAATGGGAGAGTTTAAATAGCGCTTAAAAATTAAAGTTACAAATTAAAGTTACACGAGATTAAAAGAATAGTAGTAGAACAATGTAACTGTCTAAATAGAAGAAACAGACCCTTCTTTTAAAACCAAGAATATCCTCTTTCTGAGGAACAATTTACATATGAGGAAATTTTTTAAAGTGCATAGAATCTACTTTTCGATATTTGAATTTCCATAAAGAAGATTCTATCTCTCAGTATGTTTTACAAACGAATTTAAAGACTTCCCCATGCGCATTCTAATTCTAAATCCTCGCTATCACAATATTCCTTGGTGGTCCTAAAATCGAGGGTGTTGACATTTGTATTTGGTTGGAGATTACCGGACGCGCATTCATATTTCTTCGGCGGGATTCTAGAATGGTGTCAATGCATACGAAACTTCCAGTCGCTAGTTCTTGACCCGAATCCAGCGGTGGTTGGCTCAGACCCGAAGCGAAGGAGGAACGGAAGAGGAACGGAGGAGAGTTCCGGAAGTTTCAGTAGACACGACAAATATCATCTTCAGGGACTACGACGATTTTTTAGCTCTCGCATCCGCGATTCCTTTCACGTTCGGATATACGGTGTTCGTCACGTCCTAAGGTTTCCGAGGAAAGCATCGCGCTATGTGTACATCTATGCACGTGTGTGTATACAGAGCGGTAGACGTACGGAGAAACGGGACGATAAGCGGTCAGCGTGACCTTTTCTCTGACAATCTCTCGAGTTCGCTGGTGATCTTACTGCTGACCCATTTGCCAATCCTCTCGAAGTAGTCCATTTCAGCATGCGTTCCCCCAATTTTGACATAATAAACCGAGGAAACCAAGGCGAAAATTGCACGAAAATTCATTCAACTTGAACGAATTAATGTAATAAAACGGGAACAGGATTAATTGAGTCTGTAATATTCCCTTTTAATTCGCATTGCTACTCAATGGGATGATTGAAGAACAGTTACAAGCTCGAAAACTTTACCGATCGTATCAATACGATAGCAAGCTATGTAGCTATTAATTTCGTTAAACCGGCACCGATTAACTCCAACGACTATTCTATTCAAATGGGACGCAAGTTCCAGCGCGAAACGTATCATTTCCTCGAGAATAACTTTTTTAATTACGACCGCTCACTAACGCCCGACGAATTTTTATGACGGTTTCAACGCGCCCGTGTAATTACTTTTCTCGAAACAACGCCGTATTATTAAAAAAAGCTGCAATACGTCGGCCGCTACACTTCTCCATGCGCATCATACTCCTGCCCGACCCCTTTAATTTCGAGGATTTCTTTCGCGTCCTGTCTCTACAATATGTTCTGCATACGAAATTGCAATTTCGGTGCAAATTTAGCATGCGTTTTCTCGAAACAGTACCGATCATCAAGCTCAAACGAACGCAGGGTAATAAATAACTGATTATTCACTCTAGTGGAATTCGATTGTTGCCGCCGGCTTGGGGCAATTTCGCGGCAGAAGCTCGAGCGTGGAAGCCTTGTAAAGGGGAACTTTGGGCTGGAGTGAAACTGTGGCGTTACCAGGAAGGAAGGGAGGGGGGACGAGTGATCCCTCTCGGCTGAAATTGATAAGCTTCGTTATAACGCCCTACTAAGTCTGTGACGCTTGTCGAAGTCCAGGCGATCGAGCTCTGCGATGCGGTCAATTAAAATCCCCCCCCCCCCCCCTGTTTCTCGATCGACAGGGTAGTTTCACGAGGGTGTAGAGTATAAAGGAAGCAAGGGAGAGAGAGGGAAAGTGGTCTGGCGACAAAACGTTCGATCACCGATGCAGCCTTACCGCTCGTTGCATTATGTACGCGCCGTGAAAGCTCGGCAAGATATCGCTGGAGAAGACTGCACAGGTAATCCGGAATCAATGGTCAGGTGAGCCCAGCGACCTTTCGGCCTTTCGTCCGAACAAAGCGATAGTCTGTGCCGAGTTTCCTCGACGGGTGCAGGCGACGAGGCCCTCGAAACGGGCGATCACAATGTGTGCCGGCCGACAAAGGGGTAGAAGCCGTACTTGAGCCGCACAATAGCTAAAACGACAAAGTTGAAAAGAAACTCAGCCACACTGTCGAGCAAAAGAGAAGGTGGAAGGGAGAGGACGACACGCACACCCACAAACACACACAAATAGTAGCGGCTAGCTTCCTGGCTAATTGCGCTGTGACGAAGTCGACGTCTCGAGGAACAAAAAAAAGAAACGCCGGCGTCGCGCGCGAATGGTGATTCCATTGACTGCGGCGCACGGATTCTTAAACCGTCTCTTTCTATTCGCATCGTTTGATTAAAAGCACCTGACGAAAGTGCCAGCGCGCAACTCTCACCGCTCCGAGGATCGCGCGCATATATCGTCCTTTCGCGGTAGAATATCCTCAGCAAATGGGCTTTCCTGTTAGTTAGCCTACTTTTATGTTTCACTGAGTGCGGAGCGCGCGGTGCCTAGAGAGGAACAACCACTCCAGTTCGAATATACAGAGTAGTCGGCTTAATTAAGAACCACCTGCATGAGGATTTTCGACGGACTACATAACGAACTCTCCTCCTCGACGCACTGATTCTTCATTGATGAGGCACGGATTAACAACTCAAAGCACAAAATATCGTCCGACGAGCGCCCTCGTTCTTGAACGGGATTTTACTGATTTCTGTCTCTGCAACATTTATGCTCTAATGCTAATTCCACTCCGCGACAATCTATTTATGATTATTTATAATCCTTTCTAAGTTAAACTTTTGAGCTTTGAATAGGGGAGAAAGTCATAGAGCCTTTGAATGAATGTCTACAGATCAAACTTCTTCCATCTGAATTTTCAGAAGGAGTAAGCATTATTTGAGTCAGACTTCATTGGCTAAAAACAAAAAGGTATTATGCGAGTGAAAACTCTCCTTGAAAGAATTAACAACTTCCAAAAAAAGTTCTTGACTTACTAAAGGGGGTACTTATCGTATCTAAAATCGTGAAAAAGGATCGTCGTTAGTTAGGTTTTACAAGTAGTGGAATGTAGGTACTAGCTAGTGGATAAAATGAACCAATTAATCATGTGAGATTCACTATTGCTAATGGTCACTTAATCCTCATGCTTGTGAGGTTGACATGGCTCTGCTTCTAAGCGTGAGATCACTGAAAGTTGGCTCGTTAGCGACACAAGTTTCTTTTGCTCCCTATGGTTGAGCTTAGTCCTGCGATCGACGAAGTAAAACTCGCAACTGGAAGCAGCGACGCTTCCATAGGGCGGCTTTGTTTTGTCCGATGGTAAATAACGTGGTAAGCGAGACTCGGATTTTTAGCACTATTTTTCGCAAAGGGTCGCGAGAACAATTCAGCAGAGTACTGGAGAGTACACGAAGAGCATTAGGGAGTGCGAAAATCCTCTAAACGATTGGTAATACTGGTGTCGAGCCATTCGAACCGTGGATTCATGAGCGCCGTCAGCTTAAAAGGATTTTCCACTTTTTGGGCGCGATAGCCGCGTTTCCATTGCCCGATTGAATCCATAATAGCCCCGAAGCATCTTGCTATGACTTCATTTCAGATACTCGAAACTCTCATTGCGAACCAATGCTTTCTGCCATTTTCCTCGCACGAAGTAAAAAGGTCTTTAAGAAACGCGCTGCAAATACATAAAACTCGTACAAAATTAAACTGTCATGCAGTATTTCTACAAACTGTACACTGATATTTCTTGCAGACATAATCAATAATAAAAGATAAGACTAATACAGAATGGAACATGGCAAGAAATAAAAACATATTCACCGAAGTGATTAAATACAATACTTTCCGAAAGCATTGAGAAATAATTCTCAAACACGGCCGATGGAAAACATTGCGAATGATCTAAAACGTACGGTTGGCAATTGAGAGTATTAAATGGATGTACATGATGATCCGAGAAGTCGGTACACGAACTCCAAGCAGAAGGGAGAAAATCAGTGCGAAAAGGTTCTTGTGCCAGTGGGGGGACAATCGCGCGCTCATTGTATCTGGCTCCGGGGACGATAAGTGACGCGCCTAATGTGCAAGGTAGTGAACAAAACGGGCCATCAAGCGTCATCATCGCGTCCCTCTCTCACATTCGGTATTTCAATGGGAACACGACGAAGAGAAAAGGGTAAGGGCGGCACAGAGAATAAGGGAAAGGGAGTGAGAGAGAACGAGAGAGAGAGACTAGAAACCGCGATAATTAACAAGTTCTGGAGTAGCGCAATGCCTACTGGGTCAAAAGCTGAATCACTATTCGCCGGGACTTTTCCTTCGCTCCACGTTCCCGACCCCTCTATTTATTCGACTGAAATGAACCTCTTCTCGTGTGCCGTGCCTGTACCGGCGCATTTCTAATTTCTCCCCCGTGCACCGCCTCTGCCGCAGTAACAACAGCAACAGCAACACAGAAGAGGCACACGGGGAGAAGCAGGTTTCATAGGCGCACCAGACAGCCGCCAGCAGCGCCATTGATTGCTGTTGTATTCTTACTCGATAGCGCGGTGCCCGTGTTACTGGAAAATTAGCAATGACTTGCCTCTAACCACTGTGGCAGCGAAACCCTCGCTCCCTAGTCAGGGAAAAGTCCAATAGACACGAAGGAACGTCAGGCAAATTAGATAGTCATGCCCTCGAGCATCAGCATTGCTTTGCTACGAAAAAACAGTGCTGGTGCTCGGCGTGTACTAGTTTCTCGACTGGTTTTGTTTTTTTTTTCGAGTCATTAATATTACTAACGATTGTACGGTCAGAAATGTCTGGTTTCCTATGGAATTTTTAATAGCAATTTTATGGGGTTTGAAAAATGAAAACGATTCTTAGATTATATGTTCTTTCTCGAGCTGCAATTGCGCTCGGAAGTGAGTAACTTTTGCTAATAACTTTTTGATCGTCTCTTAGAGTTTGCGAGTTCTTATGAGTTATATTTGATTTGATCATTTCCGGGCGACTTTCTTGACTTATTGATACCGAGAAGGATGGCTTCTCATCAACTGGAAAGAGCGAACTTCAACTATTAACACGGGTAATCCGAGTTTCACACACTTCAGCGTTTGTAGGAGTAAAGTTCTATCTGATAGACGCAACTTCGTAGAAGAAGCTGTAACGTAAACTTGCTCGCATTTAGTAGACGATGTTGTACCATTACGAGTAGACGGGAGATGGAAGGATTCTACATAAAGAGGCAAATATTCACCAGCAGGGGATGATGAAGGAAGTAGACTGGAACGTGATTAATAACGCACTGTTCAATCCCATTGCAATTTGCTCTACATCGATCAGACTTTACTTCAGAATCTCAATTGTTAGTCATTTAGCACACTAATAAATTGCCGTATCTTTCGCACAGAAATAAATAAACAGTAATTATAGTAGAAAAGCCATAATCGAAGATAGTTATTATCTAGAAAAGAAACTTTTGATATGATATTCGAATTCACTTAAGCTTTTTCAGGGACTAGTAATATCGCGTTTCGTGTTCGACACGAGCGAGGAATCGAAGACGTCCACAATAAATCACACGGACGCATTCAAGCGCAGGGACGAAAGGGGACGAAAGAATTGTGAGTTGGTGGGCATCCCGGCTTCATCTCCATTTTTTCTCGGCGACGCCGGTCGATCGCAATAAAGCAAGCCGCCGGGAAACGTGTTCGAAATAAGCAATGCACTCACCGCACTGGCCACGAGACAAGCGCTCGTCGTTTACGCCGGAAGCACGCTCGAATAACGCGGCTGGAAAAATCCTATTGGATTTCTTCTTGCAGCATCCGCTGCTGAAAACAGCAGAATTATTCCCTCTTCCCGTGCGCTTCGCAATTTGTAGTATTTGCTATCGGCAAACGCAAGGTGGCATATTAAAAACTAACGATCTCCTTCGATCCCGTCGACCTTCCGATATTTCATTAGTTATGCAATAAGAACCCATCGCGGCGATGTCATACAGATTCTTGTACCTTGAGAAAATGGACGGTAAGGAACTCGTGGACGAAGCTTAAAGAAAAACCCTTGGCTCTCCTTTCCAATTGGATGGCCGTCGTGACGGCTTTTCGCGGCTCCTTAACGAGACGAGTACGTCAGCGAGTAAAAATACAAGCGAGCTATTTAGAAGACTGTCGCGCGCATTTGTTGCCTGGCTTAAGATTCCCTCGAAATGAGACGTCATTATCGCCGTGTCTCTCCGGGCGGCCGGCCGTCGAAAGTAATATAGAGGAAGAAGCGCGGGCACCGAGATTTAAAAGAGGCTGCTCTCGCGCAAAAAGCGGCGTCAGAGCGGCACGGGGTGTTTCGCGTTTCTTAAACAAACAAAGTTTTTCTCAAAGCCCACTTCTTGCAGCAACCCGTTAATTATCCAAGGTCCTCGTCGCCGGTCTCGGAGGCTCGGCTTCGCTTCCTCAGCGACATGGATACGCCGGGACTATCAGCCTTCATCACGCTGTTTCCACAACGTGCTTTCGGACTTCTCACACACAGATATAGCTGTATATACATATACTACGCGAGAGCATCGGTCCTTCTTTCGGCTGTTCATGCATTTATGTATGCACTGCGCCAGTTCGGCTTGTCGGCCCGGCTCTCTTCCTCCTGTTCGTTCATCGATCGGGTAACCGAGAAAAATTAATTGATAGGCTTAACACGCCTGCCAGATTGGCGGGGGGTGGCCAAGAGCGAGGGAAAAAAAGTGTTACTCCGTGGAGGAGCAGACGCTTCGAGGGCGGAAGAGTGACAGGAGGGCGGAGGAAGAGGCGGTGGAGAAACGGTAAGGAAGAAGAGATTGCTCGAGTACAATGCTGGCCCGCGTTTTCTCGCTTCATAAAAGTTGCCCGTCTCCCTGGCGCGCCTTTCATAAAACTTCCGTCCATTCCAGTCGCCCGAGAACGTAACTAGAAGGCCCGAGATGGGAGTAGTCGGCACGATTACCCTCGATCGGGTCAATTGCCATTGTCCGCGAAATTGGAAGTGTTCCCGGGACCCGGTGAATGTAGCACGCGGTGGTGAATGCGCTATGTTTCATGCAACCATCATCCCTCTGTCTCTAACTCTCGCGCCGCGCATCCCTTGATTCTCATCGCCACTACCACCCAAAATATGAATTTCCCAATCGATCCTCAGCGGAACGAGAGAGAGAGAGAGGGAGAGAGAGAGAGAGAGAGAGAGAGAGAGGGGGGGGGGGAGCCTCTTTTTTCATGATTACAGTTCTGGCATACAAATTGAGATGCCCTTTTCGTTCCCCGGACCAACCACTCTCTCTCGTTCTCTCCATTAATCTCGCGGTGGTAGGTATTAATCAAGGATTGGGTGGAAGTGCAGCCCTTTTGTAGTTAGAACCTAGTTCTTTCCATCGTTAGTATACTCTGTCGAATGCAGAAAAAACGATAACAAAATCAATACATTTGCAGAATGCGTGAAATTTTTGTACAACGAAAAAAAGGGAAGATCGTTCTTCCTGCTGCATTCAATTGATTTCATGTCTCAGTGTTAATATCGAAGATCGAGACAATAATTCCGTGTCGTCGAAGAACCGTAACACTGAGATTATTCCCGGTGGCAGTTTTGGCAAGGCACGTTCTTTCCCAGGCGGCGTAGCCACGCAAAGAAGAGCAAAGGATCACGGGTGAAACGGCGACAAGGGAGATTTGTGGAAGACGAATCCTGACGTGACATCACCGAAATGAGCTTTTTACGAGGAGCGTACGGCATTGCTATGACGCTCGAAACGCGCATACGGACAAAGGCTCCAGGACACGGAAGTTTACGTGGCTCAAACTTCCCGGACGATCGCGTGAAAAAACATCGGCGGTCGAGAGCACGGGAATTTCTTTCCTCGCCTTTCTCTACTACCTTTCATTTCCCTCCCCCCCTTTCCCACCCCCGCAGCTTCTTTTCTTCTCGTCCTGTTTACGTCTCTGTTATTGTTGGACCCCATATTACAGCATTAGCCCCGGGTGAAAAGCATCTCCACCGAGGAGCTTTGTTAGTTCTTCTGTAAACGATACACCTGGAGCACGAGTTCGACTCTGTGCCACCAAGTAATAAAGACACTGATTGCTTTTATCCAGTGAGCCAGCCATTATGCTTCAGCGAAGGAATGAGGAATTTTGCGGGACTTTCCTCGCCCGCTTTTTCCCATATGTTCCCACAGGATTTTCATAAAAAGTGTCATGGCATTATATGCCGCTTAATAGAGTCACCAAGTTCCACGGTGGCATTGACTATATTATACTGGCTAGCTCCCCTAATTCTGTATAATACGGAAGGCGTAGAGGCAGAGCACAGTGTTCGCCGGTATATATCGCAGGGAAAAGGGGGAAGCCTGACTCCTGCTTCTCTCGCGAGCCTTTTTTGCGGTCGCGCGCCCTACCACCTAGTAAAAGGAAGGGTGCTTTTCTGCGCGCACGAGTACGCGATGAATTATCCCTGTCAGGAAAAAGACTGCGAGTCAGCCTGATATCCCCGATATCAGTAATTAGATGGTGGGCATGGCGTCGTCCTGATAATTAGCGGCAATTGTTTTCCACCTTTTAACAATTATCGAGCATCGACTTTCGGCCCTTCTCTACCACCGATATGAATAAGTTTCAGAAATATGGCTGTCTTACAAAAGTAACGTCTTTAATGGTAGATTTGTATCAGGTTATGCAATGGATAATTAAGCATTTGGTTAATTGTCTTAGAACACTAAGATATTTCGCTTCACGTTGTTTACGTGAGTAAATAGTGATTATACTAATTCTGATGTCGAACGTAAGCCTGTTTGATTTGATCGCACAAGGTAATCCTGATAATCCGATTTAGTATTAGGAGATCATTATCGAAGGGTAAGGTATCATGTATCACTCGAAGATCCGTATCTCTCATCGCTTGTATTATGTTTCACTATGAAAGTGATCATTGATACATGAAACAACACTTAACACAGACGTTATTATATCAAGAAAACGCATCCAAACACTATTACGCTTTGCAATAATGCCGGACACAGGTGGATCGTTTCTTTAAAACAAACATTAGTAGCAGTTGTTATGGTTTAGAAGCTTGCAGTTCTCATCCGGTGGGTGTATAGTTCTTTCTTAACGATTTCGAGAGAAAGCGGTAAGAGCCAACTAACTACTTAACTTCGGAGTGCTCCTTCGGTGTCTGGCAAGCTTCTGATTGTTTCAGTCCAACTCAATGTTTTCTGATTAGCTCGATTTCGAGAATCCACACATCATTTCACTGACAAAAATCAATGCGCATATAACAACAACACTCGAAAAAACTCTGTAAATTCAATGAAATTCTTTTTGAATCGCGTCGCTGAATACACTCGCGAACCGATTACTCAGTTGTACTTGGTGGCAAAGAGGATGGAAGTAGCATAAGTTGGCAGTAGTAAGCCAATCGAGCACTTAACCAAGGATTGTTGCGCGCTTCTCGCGTTGGCTAGTGCGATCGGATCAAGCGAGGCGAGTTTTAAGTCTGGGGGTTTTCCCGGCTTTCAACTGGGCGAGCAACGGCTATGGGGTCACGTCTCGAGATCGTTTTCCCTTCTTTTCAGCTTGCCACCGCTGCCCTTACTTGCACTCGCCAGAGCCCCGGATATAAGTGTTTCTCTCAGCCAACCTACATGGATAAACTGCTCGAGCTTGGCCTCGACTATACACCTTGCTTATGTTCTTTACAACTTCAGTGAAATAACTTGCAGTCTACACTCTCCTCAACGCATGACGAACTCTCACGCTCCCGCGTTTTTCTGCAATTCGACCAAGTAAACACCACACGTTCTTCAGCGTTCTGCCTTTATGTCCATTAAGCTCGTAATTAAGAGCTAATAATTAAGATTTCTGAAGAACTACTTCAGCCATAAGAAGTGTATGCGAAAGCAAGCTTCAAAGCAAAGCTAACGCAAACCACACCGGTTTGGTTATTGCTCTTCCTATCAGAAATGAAACTTCAACATAGTTAGATTGCTGGAATAAACTATTATTTGTCTTTGATGAATATTGATTTAAAAATCTTTGTGGCAGATAAATCATTTCCTGAAAGAGGAGGAAGAAGAGTAGTAGTTTCCAGCGTTCGATGGGAAGCTTGCATTCTCAATTGTATTTCTATCGCCTCGAATCGTTTATCTACAATCTCGCCGGCGGAAGAGAATAACCTTTCTGTCTAGCATCTAAGTATTTCCCTGCTTGATTCTACCATAATTGTATCCCGGAAGTAAGAGCGTCGCCGCAGTTGTATAGTCCGAGCAACTGTTCGCGAATTATTACTTAGCTCGAGTCTATTTTCGTCAGACGGCCCATTAATTCACAGTCGCTCACAGGATTAAGTAGTACAAAGGGTAGAGGATGCAGAGGGAGCGGCAAATAAAAGCTGAGAATTGTTACTATCCGGAGTGAGTCGCGGCTGAAGTCTGATTAATGAATGAGCTCCCATTTTCTCAGGGAAACTTTATAATTGATTTATGATTGAGTTACCAATACGCTGAGATTTCACTTCGTAGCAGGCAGCACGTGACCTAAAGTAGGTCTCGTAATTATTCATGATGCTTTCTGCACTCCCAACTTCCTTTAAACGATAAAACTTATTCAAAATAATAAAAATATAACGTATACTCTGAAATCTAACTAATAAATTTAACTTTGTTGACTTAAGTTAACTATGAACGATCACCGTTCAACCCCAGTGGAATCCCTCCGAAGACTTGTTTATTTAATTTAACTAGCTATATGTGCGAGGGCGTACAATTTATCTGAGTCCATTAACTAAATTCGTTTGCATTGTGCTTTTAATTCTCGGGATTCGTTGAAATATCGCCGGGGTCGCGAACTCGTGCCTTCTGTGCAAATTGCGGAGATTGTACTTTGCGATAGGGGGGGACGAACACCGTGTTCCATCCATAGTCAATCAGCAGGCATTAGTTAAGATCGACAGAGAATCACGAATTAAAAGTACATCGCTCCTCTCTTTCACCCTCCGGCTCTGGACCAATGGGCATCGCAATCGTAACGCGTGCTTCCCCGTTCTCGGAGCGAGAGCCCTCATTAATATTAATTGTTTTACCGGTGGCACCGGTATTATCGGGGCAGCGAGCGAAATTGAAAAATGCAAACGCCGCCGCCACCAACACCACTGAGGGGCGACTGAAATTGGAGCAATTGGAGCAAATTCTACGTGGAACAAGGGCCCCGTTTAAAATACACCGCTCGCTGTTCTTTTCTCTCGGTTGCTTTGAGAGGGAAAGAGACAGACACAGAGAAAGAGAAAGACAATTCGTCATCATTTTGCAGGGATTCCAGCAATTGTCAATGCGAAATTGGTCAATGCGAAATACATTGTGCGCGCGGGTTGATGTAGGGCAGCCGATTGAATAAGCCTCAACTCCTCGGCGATATGAATACCGCTACTTTTTACAGGGCTTCCACCGTCCCTTGCTGCTTTTAGAGGACAATTTACATTTCAATCGGCCGGATAGTGCTCGGTTTGCGAATCATTTCAATGAAAAGGTGCCCTGTCCTCTTTCTCTCTCTCCTTTCCTCCCTCCGGCGTTATTTAACCGCTGAATTCAGACGCTTGTATTAATCACAAAGCTCGACGCATTAATCATGCCGCTGAGCGTTAATCGTTCTTTTCGCACGCAAAGTCTGGAATTTTTTCCAGTCCTGCGTATCGCTAGATGTATTATCTCGCATTAAGAGGAAAAACGCTCTCGACCTCAGCTTTCGTTTTATAATATTGGATTAATATAATTAGTACTTCAATCAAGATGGTAAAAAATGACTCAGTAGGAAAGTATTAGAAACTATATTTCTAACAAGCAATATCATATTTTAACGACATATATAAATTCGTACATGAGGTTTTTTATTGATGAATTGCAAGGCCGCAGTTTAACTAATAGAAATTTTAGTGGAACGACAGCACCTGGGGTTTCCATCAAATATCGAAATTGCGCCCAGAGTTTAATACTTTTAGCCGGCGGGATATTTTTTCAAGCCGACCCAACTGGTACCCGACTGAAAATCCATGTCTATACGTATATATAATTGAATATCCAGGCTGTATTGAGGGGAATTCGCGTGTGAAAATAGCGGGGCATGCGAGACGTGTATCGCAGAATGCATTTCACAGCCGGTAATTTAGCGGGGATTCTTTATGCTCCAATAGGCCGCTATGAAAATGATTCAATAAAGCTACAGTGCTAATCCGAATGTGGCGTCTGTTCCAATAGGAAGCTAAATTTTATTGCATATTTTCCACTAACTCCAAGCTACCACGGTTTTTCTTCATTCTTCCTTCCATTCGTATTACCATGTTTTATGTCATTATATCATGCAACTTCTCGTCGAGCGCGTAATACATGATAAGTACTAGGTAAAATCAAGCGTCTATTGATACCGGTACGAGATTGCTGGTGATTCGTTGGCAATAACTAACCACGCTGAAATTGTTACCTTCCCTGCACTTTTCACATTATACGCCCGAGTATGGAGACGTCATTGTATAAAGGAAGTCATGCAAACGGTGTCAGTGATGTTAAATGACTAAAAGGCGTACAATGCGCGCTTTATAAACCGTCCGTTTTGATATCGAGTTATATATTTATTTTGAAAGTGAAAAATATTTCAAGCTACGGACTATCAATTCGACAATTTATGTATTAAAACTGACTAAGTGTCATTCTAATCACTCCAAATTCATTGCACGGAAATAGAGAAAGCACGGTCTCGAATAAAAAATGAGGTTCTATAAATATGAATCGTTTTCATTTTCAATTTATGTGTAGTTAAGTACCTTTTCTCCCGTTCTTTCTTCGTGGGAATTAAAAATGTCCGTTAAACGAAGCTAGATCGCCGCGTTATGCGTTAGAGTTTGTGGAAGGGATGACGGCGCGCAGAGAGAGAATGCGAAAAAGCTCGGGCGATTAAGCGTAGCCGGTGCTATATTAACCGACGATAAATTGCCGCGAGTACGCGCGCGCTAGGCATACGGCAGAAAATAATTGTTGCTCGCAGCTTATAATCGAGCGACCCGTAATTATTGCCGCCATGGCAATTTATCGTGGCGTTA
This sequence comes from Ectemnius cavifrons, assembly GCA_964023945.1. NCBI lineage: Eukaryota > Metazoa > Arthropoda > Insecta > Hymenoptera > Crabronidae > Ectemnius > Ectemnius cavifrons. The sequence goes on from OZ030386.1 coordinate 3,750,574, forward strand.
CTTCGCCTGCTAATTCGACGGTTTTCCCCCAGCCCTCGGTAAATGCTGTTGAATTGGCAACATTACCGGGAGTGGAATCCTTTGATGAACAGTACAAGAGCATGACGTGTCAGTAGAATGAAGCGCCTTGCTCAGACCAGCTGTCCCAGCTTTACAAATGATCGATTAAATAGTATATTACGATTGAATTTTTTAAATGGAAAGAGAATCATGTTGTTCGGAAAACTATTTGGCACGTGAAGTGAAAATTATTGCTATCTATTATAAATAGTCGTGCAAAATTAGTCTTTGAGAAATGCATTTTCAAATATCAAGACTAGAAAATAAAAGTAATTGCATTCAACAATGAAATTATCGGATGTACTTTTATGCAACATTTAAAAGATCCTCTGTCCTTTTTCAAAGAAATTAAATGAAATTTCCGATTAATTTTCAATAACGGATTACAAGCACGCCCGTACGAGTGTCACGCTTTCAGATAACGTACAGCAGAATATTGAATATCCAACAAGTTTCACATATCATTAATCGGTCGGGAAAACATCGCGCTTCATGCAAATCTGTCCAGGAGATATTCCAACAATGTTGAAATCACCTGAGGCAAAATCCGAGATCGAAACTAAATATTAAGCTTCGATTGACATTCTGGAAATTGGGTGTTTCAATTGCGACGACACAAAAAACAGCCGGCTCCCTATTCTCCGATTGATTTTCCACTTGGCGGCTTAATGGAAATTACTGACGTCTGACTCACGTAAACTAATCATCAAGCCTCCTTGCGTTCGTAATCAAAGCCGAGGCGGTCATCATTACGGCTATGAAATCCGGGTTAACGAGATATTAATTGCGGATGATCCACATCCAATCATGAAATCGCGTTTTACGGTGACAGTGCCACCGCGTAATTAACTCTTCCGTAAAACAGCCTTCTCCAAGTAATACTCTCGCGGCGCGTCTGTACAGGTTAGGTGGGCGTCGAGTAAATCCCATTGCCGACGTGTTAATAGCGTCGGTTGGAAGGCCGGAAGAAAGGCGATGATTAAAGTAACGTCAGCTGCAATGCCAGGCAAAATACCGGAGAATGTAAAATGAAACGGTGCCTAGAACGCTATCGCAAGCCACCTGCCCGTTAACGCCGGCCGGCGTACAAATTATTCTCTCGCCAGTACAGTTTTCCAGCTACACCGAGAAAACAAAGCGTACGGATCATTTTGGAACTGCATTTCTAAGCGGCGTCTAATGAATTAAATTGGCCAGAGTAACAGTTTCCTTTCGGTTTCTTCCGGCATTCTACCAAAGCTTGCTCGAGCTACTTTCCTCTCCGGCGAGTTAAACGGATGAGCTTGAACACCGGGCACTACCTTCCGGACTATTAAAGCGACTGACGAACTCCCCGAGTGACGTTTCACCGGCTTATCTTTATCACGGAAACCCGGGCAGAAGGGGAAGCGAGAGGAAGAGGGAAAAGGGCTGTGTGTAACCCTTGGTGCGTCCGAAGTAATTGACTATTGGAACACGCCCAACCGCTTTAAAAGCTCGCGGTAGACCGAAAATCCCATTTTACAGTTGCCGACTCTTGGCAAGCAAATTACAGCGTTCACTGTCTCTCTCAGTTACCCTCTCACTCTCTCTCTCTCTCTCTCTCTCCCTCTCTCTTGCTATGTGTTTCTAGCGCTTGCAAATGCACGTATTTGCTGGTTACAATTACAACGTGTCTCTGTTCCACACGAAACGTCCGTTTCCATTGCATTATGATTATGAATGCTGCTTCCGCCGAATTTCTCAGAAATACGTCCGCGCACCTTCGACGGAGACTGTGGTTTCGCGGAGATGCGATGCAACATCCTGTATAAATAGGCGATGATTTCCCAGCCGGTCTAACCGGGCTTGTGCACGAATTGCTAATTTTCTCGGAGCATCGTTGGAGCTGCCAGCGGAACAAAAACGGAAACGCAGCTGGCAGCGGTGGGTGCGAGGAATTAGTGGGATTAGCAAGCAGCGGCGTCGCGACGACGACGTCGGCGTCGGTCGGCCCGGAGGGAACGTGCTAGGTGTGCGGGCTCTTCTCGCACGCGACGCTGTTCGACGCCTTGCCAAAATACGGTTAGTGATATTAATTCGGAATCGCAGCCGGCAAAGTCACACCAAAACTCCTCGCGTGATTACGTGTAGGCGGTTGGTTCTCGGCGTGTGCGTGGAGAGGGGGAGAGAGAGAGAGAGAGAGAGAGAGAGAGAGAGAGAGAGAGGGCTCCGTGTAATCCATGGCGTTGCTTGGAGAGTAAATTTCATTGTGCGAGGTGTAACTCGAGCGCCCCCGGGGCAACAGAAACACTACAGGATAACGTCGGATTACTCGCGATTGAGTTGGAGAGACGCGAAGGAAGTTTTGACGGTGAACATTTACTTTACCACGCGCGCAAATGCTCATGGAATGTTTGCTCCATGAGATGCGAGAGGGAAGTGAGAGTTGGATAATTACCGATCGCTACTCGATAACTGGGAAAGCGGAAAGGTCAGCGTTAAAACAGACTAAAATGAAACAATTGTACACGAAGGAGGTACGTACAAATTTTAGTTACATATTTACCGCTTCCGTTTATAATGGCACTTAACTGTAACTTCCCATCTATTTATTAACAAAAGTTTAATAACTAACAATACTATTTTTCTTGTAAACAGGAATATACTGTGATGCAGTAAATAACACGTATATAAATAACCGATCTATATCGATAAACGTTTAGATGTATCTGAAATTCAGGGATAGCTATAATCCCCAGACATATATCTTGAATCTCATCCTCTCTGTAGACTCGTCGACGCCCCTCGAAACTCCCTATGACAGGCGCTGGCGTGACAAGTGTCCTAACTACAATGCCACCTCTGGCACTAACTTCTTTACACAGTAATTTATGAGCACTCCTGTCGCTGCCAGGTTTTTGCTAGTCGCCCGGGCGAAGCGCTCGTTGAATACGCGAAGGACGAAGGACGCCTGCGTGGCTGCGTCTATTTGACAAGTGACAGGCGGAGTCCAAGCGAAGGGAAAGGACCGTGCCGTCCCAAGCGACAAAGGAAGCTTCTATCAAAGCAGAGAATTAACAAGCTTTAACGCTTTAAGCAGCGATTTACGCCCGGTCGGCTGCCGCTTCGTACCCTTTGTCTTCTCTCAATAGCCCAAGCTGCATCTTAAGTCGCTTTACACACTTCGCACACTGCACATCCTACTTTATGTGCACTCTGCATTTTTAACTACAATCGGATTACGCGATAAATAGCGCGCGCGCGTGAGCGGCTTCGATCTAGAAGAGTCAAACCTTAACTAAATCTAGTTTAAATTGAAGTGTACGTATCTGTCTTTTTTAAAATAATCCTCATCAATCTTTCTATATGTAATTTGTTGGGATGTGTTATGTTCACAAGTGGGCCATGAGAATGTCTGTACTGTGAAATAGTTTATATTAGGAAGAGGGTTTGTTTCTCATCACAATGCCAGCATGCATACGCAGATTTATTGTTCCAGGGGATGAGTGGATGCACGTGATATTTCGAAATCTTTCTACAACGCGGCTGATGATACTTGGATGGAACACACCGCGCCTCTGGCAAATATCTGTTCCTCCCTTAGCATGCACGCGACGTTCTCACATTTTCCCTCGTTCGCTCGATCTCACGCTTTCTTCTTGTGTTTACGAAGGTTCTGCAAGAGATTCATAGTTTGCGAGACGGCTTGTGTCACGTCATATTTAATCTCATGGATCTTTTTGTTAGATCGTTATTAGATTGACGGAATGTAGACACACTTTTTATCCTCGTCAATCTCTGAATCGTTTAAGAAAAATTCTATTACACGCTTGCAACTAAACATTCAATGTATTATGAATGTTTTCTAAAACTTCGATTGATTTATGAATTCAAACTTCCACAGGATTCAGTGGAATCGCTTTTAAAAGGAAGCATCATCGAAGCTTTGGCCTCGTTCGGACTTTATACCGTTGTCGCGATCAATTAGCGGCCTTTTCGCCGGCCGCTTTAAAATGAACATATACCATCCGTTCGGCCGACGCTTTTCATGCGGTGATAAAACATGTAGATCAATCAGAGTATAACTGGCCGTTCCGCGAGGATGATCGAGCTCGTTGGGGAAAACGCGCGGTAAAAAGCGCGGACGAAAAGGGTGAGCGTGGCACGAGTAAAAAAGAATACATATTGACATGGCGTAGCACAGTCGAAAATATCAATAATGAATTGACGTGATCAATCAGCGGGGCGAAGCCGCACGCGTCATTCCAGACGCGCTCGATGAATCCACCAAAAGTTCTTGATTTGCTTTCGGGCGCGTGCAATCGCACGTAAAGTGGGCTGCCGCCGATTGGAGGTGTGTGTAACACAGAGTGGGAGTAAATGCGATATGAAATTTGCCAAGGCAATCATCCCCAAAACCACTAAGGACTTTCCCCTCCGGAAGAGTGCAACGATTGCGGCTGAGCTTCCGCGGAAAATAGATCGCGCTACTTTTTCAATCGCTTGGGAAAGGCGTATTTGTGGAAGGGAATTATTGTCTTATTGTTTGGCGTAACTACTCCATTCCTTCTTTTCCCTTCTCCTCATTCTCTCCTACTCTCCGCGTGAGGAATCAGGTTTAATCCTGTGAGAAATGTTGGCAGTCTTTCGCGCGAACTAGACTTCACCGAATCGAATTGTGTAATTTTCTCGAGCGGCAGATGTAAGACCGGTGTGTAACGAAGCATTCGACGAAAATTGTCATCCCCCACTCCGCCGCCTTACCCAACCTGTGCTACTGCACTATGCAGCAGACTTTCGCTCGACTAACCGTCTAGGAAAGTTTAGACTCTCCCCACTGCTTTTTTTTCTCCGCGAAAATTTCGAATACCACTCTACGTTGCGAGATAAATATCTCTGCTTGTTAGTACCGGGATTACCTATCGTGTTTAATAAGCTTTACGCCCGCCTTTTCCACCGATAATTCAACGACGCCGAATGAGAAGGGCGCTGGGGTTACAGTAAAGAATTACGGAATAACAGCCGCGTTCCTCCACACCGTTGAAGTAATACGTGTACTCGGGAAACACGATAAATCCGAGTATGCTAATTTCCACGGGTCTACCATTGTTCTCGCGCAATTACAAAAGCCACTTATTCTACTTCCTATGAACAAGCGGTGGCGAGAAAAGATTGCAGGGAAACGACTATGCGTTCTGTGCACACAGCTTTTGCTCCTCGTGCAAACATTAATTTCCGGACAGAAAAATATGCCCTGGATCTTTAAATCGTACGTTAAAAGTCCACGAACGAATATTACAATTTATTTTGAAGGGTTTGTGAATATCAAACTAGAAATATTCAACTATTTTACCAGTATCACGAATTCTGAGTAAGAGTTTCTTATAAATCCAAGGAAAGGCAGGCCAGCAGAGATCTGGAGAGCTTGTAAATGTAAGGAGAGCTCGCATCTAATCGAAATAACACCGGCGAAGTAGTGAACGCTCGAGTTTGCGAAGCTTTCAGCGGCAGTGAAACCTGCTCGCGGCAATATCTCGGCGTGGAAGAATGCGCGCGTCGCAATGAGAAATCGGCAATAGGCGGTGTGCGGTAGTACTCGCACAAAGAGTAAAGATCCAGCACAAAAGGGTAGCGAAACAGAGTACGATCGGCTGCAAAGGTACTCGAAGTGCGCGCCGTGCGCAGCGACGATGGGAAAGGCGGTGTACACGCGTGATTGAAATTTTCGGAGGACATTGGCCGGTGCAATCATCCACACTCTCACTCAGGGAAAAAGAAGGTAGAAGAAGCGGCGGCTTTCATTTTTTCAAGCTCCGATAATTGTTTTGGTAGAAACGGCGCGAGAAAAAAGTGAACGACGCGAACGAAAGCCGAGTCGCGACCGATGAAGTAATTAATTGATACAGTGCCTTTCCAACGGTTATCACCCTTTCGGAACTTCGGCATGCATGCATAGAACGTGACGTACACACGGCTCGCTAGACACATCGAAACCCCCTCACACATACACAGATCTGCCATGAATTCCCATGCTGAGTCTGTAAGACTCGATATGTATGTCAGCGTGCTTCAATTTATAAAGTTCCATCCCGCTCAACTACATCCACGGCGGACGCGACTGCTCGTTTGCACCGAAAGGCTACGGTTGATTGTCGCGCTTTTTTATTGAGCCGTCCAATTTTATCAGAGCGCTAACAGTAACGCCCGATTCCCACACGTCAGCGGCCCGAAAAGAACGTCCGCCTTGTCTATTGGGCTGTGCAGTTTTTTGGGCGACGTCGCCGGTATATTGTTGCAATCGGGTCATGCCTGCCATTTCATTGCGAGTTGGGAGTGAAGCCTTCGTAAGAAGGTCATGGATAGAGTATATCGTTATATTTTAACAGAAAAATAGTAGTAGTTTCACAGTTAAAATAGATAGTCAATAATCCCGGTCAACGAGAGCTCATAAAATAGTACTCGACGAAAGTCTATAGCGCGTTAAGCCGATATCCTATCGTGCCGGGGATCGTGCCGAGTGCATATGAGTTAATCCAGACAGGAGCGTCCCGATAAAGGAAAATCCGAGATCTATTATTCGCCTGACGCCCGAAGCCGATAAGAATGGACGTACTGCGATTACGTCCATTCACTGTCTCCTCTTGCCTTTCCCTCGTATTCGGAAAGAAGCAGTGCCAGTTCTCTCCTCTTAGTACCTTCTTCACTCCACCAACCACCACCCTCGGCCAACCTGCTTTTATACTTCCTAACATCTCGTTCTTCTCGTCCCACCCCTTCCGCCCCTTACCCGACCCTGGTGCAAAAGGAGCTCGCGGCACGTTCCACGAAATTCCTTGCACAGTCATCTGTCCCGATCTGGTGGGGAAAGGCGTGTTTGCCCCGGCTACCTGAGAGCCGCACTTTAATTGATGGCGATTCTAAAACTCCCGACGAAATTAAATAGTGGGGGATTCAAGTGGAGAGAAAGTTAAATAGAAATTTTTCTCAGCTAATGTCGTACCTAAGGAATTCTCCCTTTGAACTAATATACTTTATGAAGTCGGTGTGTGATTTAATGAACCACAAGCACCAAGTGCAATATTGCCAGGAATGGCTACAACATACACGTCCTGATGAATAATAGTGTGAATGATTATTATTGACTTTGAAAAGGAACTTGTCAATTCGTGACATATATAAAACGTTGATACGTCCAGTGATAAATATGCGATATGTGGGTCGATTGGAAGAACGTTTTTCACGAACGAATTCTCGACACCCATTACCAGCAATCCCCGAGAGTATTTCCAGGCAGTACATTTGTAGTATTACGTGAGATCATTTTTGGAATATCAGCCGTTCCATTATTCCTGGTAAGTGTGTCGTCATCCGCAGTGGCAGCCGGGCAGGCAGGCAGGCTTCCTTCTTTCGAGGTGGAAGCCCGCCGGGCTTTCTCTCTCTAAACACGTCATTTGTATGCGCGGCGGCTGCATAAGAAATTCGCGCGAGTGTTTGTCTTCGCCGTTAGGAAGCAGCACGACCTTTTTTCTCTCCGCTTGCCCGCTCGCTCTCTCACTTGCTTCGTCAAGCAGAAGTGAAAGAGCCTTGGCCAGAGGCTTGAGATACCAGCCGGAAAGAGATAGCTGCTCGAAAGACACAGCTACCCGGTAGGAACGGTTGGGGCAATAACCACGCCGAAGCAGGGCGGCCACACACACACACACATACTGAGCTATCTTCATTTACGAGGGGGTCACGTTACGATTTTACGAACCATTCTTTTCACCATTCAAACTATTGGAAATATAAAACTAATCTACATCTTTTTGCGTTGAATAAGATTACCTGTAACTTTCTTTATTGTCTCTGTTATTGCTTGTGCAAAAACATAAACAATAAAGGAATTGTTTTATATATAATATTAAAGATGGGGAAAAAATGCAGTAAGAGGTAAGCAAGTACGTCTATTAAACAAGAATTAAAGTTTACGCAACCATACCAAGACATAATTTCTTACAGGGGGATTATCAAACTGAGGGAGAATAGTCGTTCTCGAAGATTGATGAGGTTTCGATCGCGAGCGAGGGTATGTTGGTACAAATGCACAGATACGGAAGAGAGTAATGATTGTGCTTGAAATAATGTGGAAAGATAAGTGGTCGGGGGTTTTAAATTGGATTTCCTTTGTGCGCCGGGGCAATTATTAACCAGCCACACTGAATAGTACTTTTGCTTTTCGATGATGAACGATTGACTCATGTAACATCGTTTGTCAGTGCTATCCTTGTCAAGACGTAGGGAAAGACACAATGAATTTACTTCCGAAGTGCCATATTGTTTTCTCAATGGTTTTGATTGATTCCAGCAAAAACTTTGCAAATACTTTGTTTCATATAAGTAGCGCTACTCTTCATTAATCTTATTTTCATTCATGGACAATGCTATTCCTGAAATATCAACTTTTACAAATGCCCTTTAAAACAAAGAGTAATTGAAAGTAAGTTATATTGGCAGAAGTACTTCATTTCTTGCATAATAATGTACAGGTAATTCTAATACGGAAACGGAGTTTAAATTATCATCAAACAAATACTAAAAAGTTCTTTACATCGTCTTCCCTATAACAATTCCAAACCTTTTACCCTCGCATGTCCGATTTAAATACTCAAGCCATTATCACTAGAACTACCGAGATTAAGACGAAGCTAGTTGCAAAGTATGCCCATTGTAAAACCAGTCATTTTGACTGGTCCTGGTAGTTCTAGTGTTAAGTGGGAAAGGCTAAAATGTACAAGAGAGTAAAAGGCGGGAGAGAAAACCTGAACAGGGAAAGAAATGAAAACTGAAATCGAATCGAATTACCATGGGCTCCGGAGGGGCAGTTCTCTGCTCAAGCGCGAGCGTTAAAGCAACTAGTACCTACAGGGTGCGCCGCGTCTCAGAACACCCGGCCACGAAAAAAGGAAGATGTTACGACCGTCTAACGAGCGGCCTTCGTTACGGTTATTATACCCATGGTAATTTAAAAAATGCCTAGTGGCTGTATAATTACACCGCTAAAATTAACCATGATTGGTGTTTTCACGGTGTAAAGGTGCACTTTTAATTATCGCTAAAATGTTGCAACCTCGCACAGCCAACCTGCAGCCTGCCAAGTTGCAGGGAAAATGTCTTGTCCAATAATTAGCCATTACAACCCTGTGTAGTTGCTTTGATGCGAAGTTCTACTATGTTCATGAGAAACTAAGTTTCCCATAATGAAGTTCTGACTATTGCTACATGTTAAATATTGAATATATAGATTGTTGTATTGAAATAATAAACACAACTTATTTTTGAAGTCCTTTTGAAATAGAATTTATTAATTCACTAGGACCTGTGACGTCATCTTATATGAAATATGTCAAGTAGACATAACTGAAATGAACGGGTCGGATGGTGAAGATTGTGACGAAGCCCGAAGCAAATTCAAGGAACACGGACGAATTGGAGAAAGCCGGGAATCTACTGATCAGTGGATGAACTGACGTCGAAGTCGTGCACAAGCGAATAGAGAGAAATTACCCCGAATTGAAATAGCAGCTGCCACCATGGCAGCCCTTTGATTTCAGGACGCGGATGCCGTGATCGGCTACGAGTTTCGCCAATTTCCAGTGCAATCCTGTCCAAGCGACCGGCGGCACAGAAAACGGACTGTTTCATCAAACGTGAGTATCTACCTCTTGGACTCCTCCAGCCAGGAATTCCGAGTTCAGCACCACAGAAAGAAAGGAGCCGATGAACCACGGCAAAAAAAATAGAGACGAATCGATAGAAATTGATGAGATGGGGTAACAGTCTGCCACGCGCCCGCATACACGTGGGTTGACAAACACAAACCCTCTATTGGCTCACTCTGAGAATAACTCCAGTCTCTCCGGAAGCTGTTGGAAAAATGAGGAGCTGGGACTAGCGGTAAAATTTAGAAATTGTGATAGACAGTTTTCCAATAGAGATTAAGATCCCCTCACCTTGGATTATGTGGATTGATGACTTCTATAATTAATTGATATCAAGGAGAGCCTGGAAACTTTCGAGCGGGTGAAACAAGTGATAATAACTGAAGGTATAGAAACCCGAGGGAAGCCAGTCTCCAGGGCATCTCTCCGGGAAGGAAAGACAGAAGAGAATGGGGTGAAAACTACAGGGGCGAAACCCTGCAGCTTCAATTGAAATCGTCTGAGTGGAGGAAGACGAGGATTGATAGATATTGATCGAGAATTGGACTGATATATCAAGGCTGGGATCAATATGGACCAGAAGGTAAAAGCGAATTTCGAGCTGGCTGTGCGCACTTTGTATTCAGGTGAACCGCATTTGTTGTGCTAGTAGAGCAGTCTGCCGACTGCCGCATTGGTCTGCAAGGCCTGTCGGCGCAGTCGGTGATAAAATTCGACCTTTTCGAGCTTATCAGTTCTGAAACTCCGGCAGACACAGCCGCCGCAGCCATGACGGCCTGCCATATCAAATGCGAACGAAATGAACATACTCCTCTGAACTCTAGAGCGTTCCGCACACCTGAGTCTCTTTAGCCGTCGGCTTTCACGGCTTTGTGATCACGCGAAATTCCCTCACACGTATTTCCCGACGTTTTTGGCCGCCCAACACACCCCTGATATGTATTGATTCATGGAAGCTGACGGTTTTTTAGTTGGAATTGGCAAAATTGATTGATAAGTTAGCCTGCGGTATTGGAAAGCTCTGAATACTGAGGCTAACTACCCTGGAATTCTATAGAATATACAGCAAAAAGGATTATCAAAAATCCTATATTCACTCACATGTATTTGTTAGACACAGGAATATAAAATTTGTGCTGTAATGGGATGTCTTGTATGGTATATTTTATTATTTACTTTAACTGAAATCTATAAATATATACTCTTGACTAATCTCTTGTATAAAGTTGGCATATTGTTACTTTAATGGTCTTACACCTATAGAAATTAGAAACTGTGTAAAAACTTTAGTTGTACTTTTAAACCATGTAAGTGGAATATGGATTTCATATTACAGTATAATGTCATTACAACTATTATCATAATTTAAAATTCATATTGCTTAAGAATTTTGCAAGTATCTACACCAGAGTATGATATGAAATCTACAGACAAATGACACACCTCATTCTGTACTATAACTAAAGTTTAGTTGTGCAGAATTCTAATTAAGTTCTCCAAGAAACCAGCATGAACTTCAGTAGATCGTCCTTACAGTTACTGCAGTAACTGTAGTAACTGTAAGACCAACCTGTCTAACCCAACTAACAGTAGAACTAAGTCATACTGGTAACATTAGTTGAAAGTGTGTGTTCAAACACATATAAGAGTCTAATATAAAACAGGCATAGTCTTTGTAAAGTATAGGTTTTATATTATAGAAGAAAGAATTCATAACTACTGATGAAACAGCCAAAAGATGTAGTTCTTGCACTTGTAAGTGCTATTGCAGCAATTGCAACAAGATGTAAAAAGGTGACCAAGGTATTGTGTCCACTATAATAGCTTTGGCTGCATAATATCAGTTAAAGAAGCATATCAAAATGAAAACATATGTATAAAAGTCATGGGAGAAATATACATGTATCAATAGAGCACAATCTTTATGTTATACTATAAAATAAGCATAATCAGTAGGATAACTCTTACACTAAAGAAATTCTTCAAATTTAGTCAATAAGAGTTATTCTACTTAATCCACATTATGAAGAAAGTTCTTACAATAACTCTTGGTAAGTGATGGTGACGACTGCTCTGCAGTCGTCACCATCCACCACTGCAGCTCTTGGTGATCACTGGCTGAGACCACCGCGAAACATAATAAACAATGAGCATAGTGACAAAATAATGATGACTATCCATAAAAAATGGACAGCCATGGTTTTTTGACCCTCTTCATGGGCCACTTCGATGCGATGTCTTCGGGTTAAAACCCTCCAATCAGATTGCTCGAGAACACGTCCTAATATAATTAGAGCAAAAACAACACGAGAGACCAGCGTACACTATCCGCGTATTTAGTATCCAACCCAAAACTAGCGATTACGACAACAGCCACCTGGCAATGACTGTTATCGAAACGCACATTTAATGTGTCTCGAGCAATAACCAGCAACCCCCCACTCTATCCCCGAATCAAAAGAATTTACTGCAGAAACCCCTAAATTTATACAACAATAAAATAATTTTGTAACAAAAGAATTGTATTGTTGCATAATTTTATTGGATTACACAACAACAAAAACTGCTACTATGATAGTAACCTTAACAGCCCCTATCATAGCTTGTGCAATTTCTGCGGTTGCATAATAAATTATTCAAACCAACCAACGATGGGCTTCTTTCTTCAGACTCCCCAAAGTACAATGGGAGTCCAGTCTATAAAGTAACTTAATATAATAACGAAACTTAAATATAAACGCCATTATTACCATAACGCAAGTTCACCCGGCCTTTACCTACTTATGCTAGATCATGCATTCCAGAGTAAGCTACCTATACCTCCCTAACAGTGTCTAAACAAAACTCTTTCATACAAAAATCGCATATACAGGCATTCAAGTTACCTTTTTGGCTGAAATCAACTAGCAAGCAGTAGCAACCATTGCGATAAAATTGATTAAGATTCGTTCAAGTGTTTAGGTAATTCTTAATGTTACTCTATAAGTAGGTAATCTATAGTGTCATATCATAATAATAAGTGAAAAGGAAGCTACTGAATTTTAAACAAGTAAAAAAGTAATTTACCGAATTAGCTGACTATATGTCAACCATTTCAATAACTTACCATTGCAAAATCTGTATACATATACATACATATAAGTTCCACTAGCGGCGTACAAACCACGCAAAATATTTCACACTCACACATGTGGAAAGTACGTCGTGCACAATCATTACCGCTTGCCAATTGCTATACAATGAAATATATACCATGAACCATGTCCTAGTCCCACACGCATACGAGTTGCATCCGGGCAATTCAAATGAGTGCGGGCATACCACAGACATGGCTAAATAAAATGCCTCCGGCCTTCTTTCTCATTCTTCAAGTGTGCTGAAAATCCTAGCTAAAAATCTCTGACCAATCATTATAAGTGATCGATTAATAAAAATAGTGATATTCCTCTAAACGGGCTACTGACTCTACTTCAAGAAAATTTTAAGGTTAGTCAGAAGGACTATACTCTCACAGAGAATTGAACTCTACTATATTTTAAGAACTCTACTAGATAAACTCGAATGAACTTTTTGTTCGTATATTTATACAATAAGATGCAAGTAATATTGCCCCTCTGTTAGCCCTAAAAAGGACCTGGAGTTATATTACTCACACCTTTATAACAACATATTCATCCAAATATCAAAGTGACTCTACTATATTTAGGCAGACTTTACCCTTTTAAGACTGGCTATCTCCGCCCATTTCCCTTGGAATGATATTCCGCGCAAAAATCTAACATTCTACAACGATTCTTTAATTTAAGATATCTGTTCGTATTTACAGATACAGAGATTGGCTTAAGGAGGCTTGCAGACGTAGTTGAGTACATAGATATACAACTATTATTCACGCTACACTACGGGAATCAAAGGGAACTGGACTCTTGCAAAACGGCAAGTCAAGGACTAGCACCGATCGTAAAGGCTATACAGTCAAGCAGAAACCACAAGTTGCTTTGGAGACTAGCGTGAACAGAGCGCCACCACCGCACATAGTTTCCTACACACAGCGGAACTGGACCGTAACGGTCCTGCCAACATCATATAGATATCTCTCCGAACACATCTCCCATTCGACCAACAAGCAGCCCCACTCAACAAGACCACGAATACAAGGTAAAAGACCTTGACCAACAGTATCACAAGTGGGGAGGGCGACTCTACTATTACAACATATGTTCATCGTTTTTGATACCACCGAGGTATCTACATCATCTTGAACTAAACACGGTTCCGTGTGATATGTACAACGCGCGCACATGCACCGAAGCCACCAGTATTTGCAAGAAAGAAAGCACGAAACTTCTGGCAAAATTAAGTGCGAATCATTCTGCTACCGTGGACAACGGGCGGCACCTCTCGATGCCACAGCTGTACATCATCAAAACGTAAAAAAGAATCCGATAGCAAATACTCTACTACCTCCAGCAGTAGAGGGATCGCGGATACTCTTTTTTTCGTCGGCAAGTTTCCTTTCCAATCTCAAAAACAAACTCTAGTAGCACTGTTATATCTAATAATAATACTATTACTGAAAAATTCTACTATATAATGTATATAATATGAAAAATTGTATGACTTTAAAACTGTATGAAAAAGTGTATAACAAGGAAGTGCTTTAAACCGCGAATTCGCAATATTTAATTTCTCGATCTTATATCATTATAAGAAAACGTTCATAAATAGTCTGCCTCAAAGGGAATTATAATCTGTCTAATCATTTAAAAATCCTCGGATGACTCCTTTGTCAAAGCTGTATATCCTCACGTCTAATTGAAATGAATAGAAAATTTAATGAAAATGAAAGTGTTGCATGTATTCCCGATAGCTTTGACTCCAGAATCTACCCGTCGCGTAATGTTTTCTTGCATTTAAATCTCATCTACTTCAATTAATAACAATTCATCGTATAAATATTCAAACCGCAACACTAACAAAAACAGGAGTAGAATCACAACAATTTGTTATAATTTCAATTACTTAGATAAAACCATTTCATTCAAACAAAGCCAGGCTACTTAAAAGATGTATTATATTGAATTTTTCGTAATTTCTTTTTGTTTTAAAAATAGGTAATTATTTGTAAAACGCGAAATGCAAGAAAACCCTATCCTAACTAATAAAGACACCATTAACAACAATATCAAAATATATATCATTAAACGAGTATAATGTACCATCTCCAGTACATTATACTCGCTGTCACTATGCTCACTTTGCAAAATAACAATACAACCAGTTCTCCGTGCTGGTTCGGACCATTCGTCCTATAGCATGATGGAGAACTGGAGGAACAATGAAAGCTGAACTCACCACTGCTCTTTAGCTGGTAAGCTGCTCGTGCAGTCGCGATTCTTCAGTATAGCTCAATCTGTAAAAAAAAATACCATTTCATTAGCAATCTTCTCGTACATATAATAAGTGGAAGTTTAAATGTACTGTATTTTAAAAGAACTTTATCTTATTTATAGAAAAAAGAGACACAATAAACGTACCATATAATCCCACGGTGAGATGCCTGATGGACGCCCTCTCCGCTGCCAACTGGACACTGACTCTAATATTCCCGGAAAACTAATGAATCTTTGTCCACTTTTATTTAAATCCAATTCCCGACTTTTCTCGTACTGTTTCACTCGTCCGGCGCAAACCACTGATTCTATGTCCACGTGCGAGCAAATACGTTTTTTAATTCGCGAACGGGGTTTAAGTCACTCCATATCGGCGCCTCAACACTGATTCGAACACGGGCGACAGCCCGGCCACGCGGGGCCCACCGTCGCTAATTTCGGGTAACACTGATTCTAAGTTCAAGGAATCGTGAGGGCCCTGGACGATCAGAACCGCCAGGATCACACGGAGATCCTGACCACGGAAACATTTGGTTTGAAAAACTCGTCGCGTGACTCTATTCCCGTGTAAGAACGAAAACGGGATAAAATTCTGAAATATAAGATTAATACAAATATGTGTGATGATATATGAGCAATATGAATGATTCTTCAAATGAAAATGCAGTGTGGCGCACATCTACCAATTACTCTTTAAATGTTCTATTATTTCTGACAATTTATCAAATTTAAGGTTAATCGAAACAAATCAGCTGGATACTAAAGCTGCTTTAGAAAAAGTCAGAAATTTCTACAAATATAGTTGATAGTCGAATATTCAAAAGTTAACCAAAAAGGCACAAGGTATGTACACGAGAGCATGAGACAAGATACGATTTGCTATAGCAAGTGTAGCTACATGTCCCCAGTTGTAAGAAGTAAACATGTACTTCTTGTACATGTACTGATGTCCACTATAATAGCTTTGGCTGCATAATATCAGTTGAAGAAGCATATCAAAATAAAAACATATGTATAAAAGTCTCAGTAGAGATATAACATGTATTAACATATATTAACAAATCACAATTTTTATGTTATACCACAAAATAAGCATAATTAGTAGGATAACTCTTACACTAAAGAAATTCTTCAAATTTAGTCAATAAGAGTTATTCTACTTAACTCACATTGTGAAGAAAGTGCTTACAATAACCCTTGGTAAGTGGACCAACTTATAGCAATTACTATAATAGCATTGAATGCATAATATCAGTTGATAGAACATATCAGAGTGAAAATATATGAATAAGGGTCACAGTAGCAATATACATGTATCAGCAGAGCACAGGTCTCATCTTATACCATAATTGTTATACTAAAGACACATAATTAGTAGAATAACTCTCACACTAAAGATATTCTTCAAATTTAGTCAATGAGGGTTATTCCAGTAATCGAAATTCTAAAGAAAACAATTACAATAACTCTTGGTAACTGACCAAGTTATTGCAGTCACTAGAATAAATATACATTGTTTATTAAGAATGAAAGGCTTGGGTTATATTTGGTGTAAAGAGAATTTCTTTACACCCTGTTTTGTAACTGAAGTTAAAGTGATTTCAGCTCGTGATATTTCATGATTCCTATCGAGCAGCTATTTTTCAAGAATGAAGCACACGCGATTTACAAGGTACTCGGGTGGCGAATGGAAAGTACTCGACGAGTATATGGTGTGCATAAAAAGACACGTATAAAACAGGCTTTTGCTCTCCAAGGTCGGCAGGGAGAAAGGGAAATTTGTGTCCGCCACCTACACCGTGATAAGCTTACACTTTAAATGGCATTTTTACGATATCATTCGAGCATGTTTACTCCCTCAACGGACTCTATCGCACCAGTTCTTGTGTGCGCAGACATGTACCAACTGCAGACAAACAAATTATGTATATCGCGCAGCAGCGAAAGTTGCGAGCATTTCTGAATTTTTCAATTTATATCGTGTGCACTCTGCATTAAAAAGGCAAGATCCAGTTTTCTCGCCCGTGAAATGCCAGTTTCCTAGTTCACCAAATATTTTGGCTGCAGAGTTGCAAGCATTTCAAACCCAAACCTTTCATACTTACAATTAGTAAATTATACGAGACAAAGAAATTGAAATCGGTTTCATATGAAGTAATGCTGTAATGTTACTTACAATGCGTTTATATTTAGAGTACACGCTTTAATGAAACTTGTTTTTCACTTTCAAAGCGAAACTAAAATGCAGGACGTGTACTAAACAAATAATATGGTGCTAGACAGTCGTAAAAAATCGTGTAATATAAAGCTAATTAGAAACTGTACAAAAACCATTCTAAAGACGAAATAATAAAATGAATACGAGAATGAGATATATGTTAGCATCAGAGTAACTCTTACTCAAACAATAACTCTATTATATTATTGGCATGTGCAGTTAAGACTGGCTGGCGCAGTCGCACAATGCCAATTGACAATAAGGCTGAATGCGTTGTGCACATAATATGAATAGCGCAAGGGCTTAAAAGCAAATAACCCATGCGACGCATTGCAAATAACAGACGGCATACGGGATCATGTGTACTCACGTTAAGCAGCAACTACCGTCGCCCCGTCTCCCAATAGTACCGAGCGTTTATGTGCGAATAGAACGTAGTCTCTATGAACTTTAGCTCGCAAGCCACTCTTGGCGCATTGGCAGACTATTTCTCATTTAAATGGGATTCCAATATCTACGTTCAGCACCCGAAAACTGCTAAGAACTGGAATAACACTCTGCCAATGATTAATCTAGAACATTCGAAGAACATTCGAAATAATACTCAATATGGCGGAGCGTCTACTTACGTTACACAACAGCTTGTAGCTTCCCCTAACAGGCATTCAGTAATGAATAGCTCTCTCCTGCTATAAACTGCAATTCACATTTACGCCAGACACAATCACACGTGCACTGAAACACTGTTCGAATATTTAATTACATCCCGGCACAATGATGAGGTACGAAAACCAGTGAAAAAGGCAGCGTCACAAAGACGTACGTCTTACGTTCTTCGTTACACTTTGGCCATCTTGGATTTAGTATGGGAGCGAGTGCAAAAATCGATATACTGCGCATACATCGATGTACTCTCTCCCTCCAAAGATCCAAGATGGCCGCGGAGTGGTGACGAGTGTGACGTATGATTCTTGCGACGCCTCATTTTTCGACTATTTTATTATGTTCTGTGCTGCTGTCTCATTGTCAGTTTGAATAAGTAGTGAAACTTTATACCAATGCGCCTGGTATTCGTGCGAGATGAAGTTTATAGCCGCAGTGGTCTATTGAAGTGTAAATGCTGGATGCTGTTTGATGCCGGCAGCTACTTGTTCACGTAAGCATACACTCCTGCATGTTGCATGTTATTTCGTCGTATGCTATTGACTCGCGCGATTACGATTCCGTGCTTGTTACGAATTCGACATATTGGCAATCGAAAGACTCTTTTGTTGATTAATGAGACAGCTGCATTAACTCTTGCACTGTGGTATTCGACTGCAGTCAAAGTTTTCAATCGTTCCCGAGTGAACAAAAGTGAAGATAAGTTAGTGCAGCAACAATAAATCTCGAGTTATGCAGTACGATATACATACTGGCAACATGTGCTTATCAAAAGCTAAAGGCTTTGTTGAATAATTGACTTTTTCGATAAATAAATCAATTGTATATCATATGGAGTACCCATAGAAAGCTTGTGAAAAAAATGGAGTCACACACCCACACAAGCATACATGGCCAAGATTGCCCCGCCCCCGCGGCCATTTTGGATTTAGCATTTACGCGGGAGAATATTAACAGTTGATAGTTTGCCCTATATCGATGGTACCCCCCACAAAGAATTAGGATACAAAATGGCCGCGGAGTGATTGCGAGTGTAACGCGTCATTGTCGTCAAACTATACTTTATACCAATATTCGTGTGTCGAATACAATTATAGGAACCTCATTAAGTAGTGAAACAGTCTGACAGTTTGTCTGAAGTACGTAGAAGCTGGAGCTCATAGTGGCTGCGAGCTATTCATGCATAAATGCCGGATGCAATTGGAAGCTGGTTGCTGTTGCTTAGCGTGAGTTCAATTTCTGCATTTCTCGTGTTATTTCCAATCTGTCCCATTGATTATTCCCCCAACGATCAGGACTATGACGCGTAGTTGCGGTTGGCGTACCCTTTTGACCAGTTTTCGTCTGTTTAATGCAGGTGTCGGCGTCTCATTAAGTCGTGAAGCAGTCTGTCAGTACACTTGGAATACGTGAATACGTGCGAGCTGGAGTTCATAGTGGCCATGGTCTATTCATGCATAAATGCTCGCTGCTATTGGAAGCTGGTAGTTGCTGCTTCATGTGAGTGTAATTTCCTTCTATGTTGCATAATATTTCCAATGTGCATATTTGATTATTAGCTTTTAATTACTTGTGCTATTCATATTTTGCTACCAATCCGATTGTTCTATTACCATTTATGTACATAATTCCTCTAGTTGAATGTTTGATTGATAATTATTAGAAATAGCATTGAAATTGTAAAAGTTAACCTTCTTGCAATAAGAGCAAGAGAAACAATTCACTTGTGTTTTCAATTCATTTTGTAAAGTTCATGTTTTACAAAGATTGCTTTTGAGAAATCATTGAAATGAGTACTTGATAATGTTTATATGCAAATAGTAAGTTGTATACTCTTGATATTTGTTTAAATCGAATGTTTTGTAAAGAGCAGTAGAACAGTTACAATATGAGTTAGTCTCCCTTCATTGGGAGCTGTAAAACTCATTGAACTTTCCAAATAAAAAATATCGTAAAGTTTATGGTGTCATTACCAAAGGTATGTGTGGGTTTCACGTGGTTCTATAGTATATAAAAGGCGGGCGTGGTATATAAAATTTCGATACTCAGCCCGAAACGATTCCACAAGGAATATGCGGATATCTACTGTCTTCGAATCACGAGCTTAGTCTTCTCTTTCATGCGTCTCACGGCGAACAAGCACACATTTTTCACGGTCTTTTGTGCACATTCGCCTCTCTAGATACGGTCATTCTTTCCAGTTTCCCTTTACTTCTCTCAACACGGTATCAATAAACGACGGGAATTTCCCAAAGAATTTATGTAGTGTTCTTTAAGGCCAATATTCATATCATGTATTACAAGAGCCGAGCAAGTAATAATTTGGGGCACAAAATAAACGGGAACTCGATGTTCCTCCCATTAATCTTAAGTTCCAAAGAAATCAATACTTCTGCTGGCTGAACGATATTGCATAATACAGTTATTTAATATATTGTTGATCGGTTCTTTCATGCAAGAAAAGATCAAATGTCATTTTAATTGACTTCTACATTTACTCGCAGATCAGTTTCAAGAATCGTTACAGCCTCGTTGATTTTTAGAGCCGAGAAAAAGACAAAAGTAACTTCGGGCGACCCCAACTGTTGCCTTTTGCGACGTTGGGTGTCGTATTACATCGATAAGCCCACGACGCGTGCCGAGTGTGCCGACGACCCCCCTTACCCATAGAATTTAAACCTTAAAGTGTTTCCTCGAAGCCTACACGTTCATGTCTAAAGACGTTTCAATACTTTAATCTCGTCATGATTTTTCTACATTACAGTTTCATATTAGACTTCCCTGTGCAATTTAAGTTATTTAATTACAATTTCGACAATTTAGTATTTTAGTAATTGCTTAAAACAATGCGTGTGGAAACACGAGTATCCTCATGACCGATCAACAATGTATTAACTAAATACTTATTTACAGCTATGCATTTGCATTCACAAATATTTATTGGAACAAATATTTGGTTTAATTACTAATATGAATAGCACAAGAGAGGATACCGGAAATGTTACGAATATACCAATGATATAAATGGCACATTTTATCTCACCGAATTTCAGTGATACTCATTTTTATGTATTTCTGTGAATTGCTTATCATTTTTCCGAATTCTTTCACTGCCTAAGTTCGCGGAGAAATTATTATGGAGTGGTGAGTTCCGAGAAGCAAAGACGTACACGTGTGTCTGTCCTCTTGTCGCCTATAGTAACGCGTCTTTTCGCCAGCAGTCGAGCGAGGGGCTTTGTTCGATTTTTTGCTACGTTCGGGTCTAATTTATGCGTGCCCCTCGGCTCAATGTGGCGGCCGTCGATGGGCACTTGAGTAATAACGTTTTTTGTGTTCCTTCGACGACGTTTTCCGGTGAAGGAAAATCGCATTACATATTACGTACAATATGTATTAAAGTCTATCATTTATTTTTTACAATATACGTATTATTAACTGTACGCACTACCAACAGTGCGATGTGACTACGAAACGTGTTACCACGGTCGGAACGGATTTATAGAAGTAAAGAGTGTCTGGGAAGCGTGCACGAGGGACTTAGACGAGTGCTTAAAGGGGTAGCTCGGTAGGTAGTCACTGGTTGGTGCTACGCTCTGTCATTAGACCTTAATGGGCGACAACGACGTTTAAGGACGTTTTGACAAACAAAACGAACGCAGTCGAAGAACGTGGAGCGGCTGCATAGACGCTGGGGATCGCGTAAAGGACGGTGTACTGTGAGGGGTTGTTTCCACTGGCGTAGATTCTAATATTACTCGTCACAAGTCAGATTGGAGCACGGAAAAGAATGTACCTTATCCTTTGAAGTCATTAATTTTCGCCGTCGCTCAAACAATTTGATATTCAGAATATACGTACAACAAAAGTCAATTTACTGCATATTAGTGCTGATACAGATGTGTATCTGCAATTGAATACAGATACACATCATTAAATTAATTAAAACTGAACTTGATGGAAGTACTACATGTTTCAGAAACTTATCCCAATAACTTTTAAATTATTTTAGATCCAAATTGTGCAAAATGGCTAATAGTTCCTTTGCATGTAAGAAATTCTTTGAGTTTGGCAACTGTTCTTAGATAACTATTGCGCTTGGAGCGAAACTCGAGTAATCTTCGAGTCCCTTTGAGATAATTCAAAATATTTAGTCGGGAGTGGGCTTTGCTAGGGGCTAGGAAGTAGGAAGGCATCTCTGTGCCCTCGGTGGCTACAGCAATGCCCGGCAGAGACTGCGGTTCGCGTTTGTATAGGGTTCGCGCGCCGTGAAACAACGAGGGTTCTCGCTGGCAAAACGTGAAGGCTGCCGGCCTGGCTCTCGCGTAGGTTCGCGAGACACGAAGCGCCCGCGGGCCTTCTGGCCACAGTTGGAAGATGGTATACCTATACATAGCTCTGCTCTCGAGCCGGCCAGCCCCCCCGTCTCTATTGGGCTTAAGCTGAACTTCCGTGAGGAAGCGCGGTCGAAAGAAGAAAAATACCCAGCTGCTCCGCTGCCCGGTTTTTTAATCGCTTCGCTTCGCTCGGCATCGCGAGCGACGGCCAGAAACTTTCTGCTTGTTTTCACAAGAAAGGCACCCGCTCGACTACTCTCCTCGGGAGAACGGAATGGAATAAAAGTCGTAGGCTACTTGGAAGCATCAGCTTTCGATATACGAATCCATGTGAGGGTATTTCTATGCGCCCTAGTACCGCACGAGTATTCTGACATAATGATCGAGTATTAAACATTACGTCGCGCTGCGGAGAGTTATAAGAGAAATACCGTGGTCCCTTTTCTCTTTAATTAGTGTATTTTGCAATTTAATTACACATAAATTATAGGAGGCGAAATATAATAATCGCGCAATGTCGACGGAATTTTGGGTCGACCTACGACGGTATACAAGACGGGAATTAGTTTACACGGGTTTTGTTAATAGTGGAACTGTGAAGGATCATTTTGCGTGGATGAAGAAATTCGAAAATTATATTACTGCCTTTTAGTATCGGTTAAATAGGATTTCGGGAAAACGGTTTATCGATAAGAACAAACGATCGAACTAACGCGCACAATTAATTTCATCAATATTATCGGTATTCCTCCGGCTACCTTTTTCTCGTTCGTTTCCATTGTGTAATGCGTATAAATTAGCCGGGATCGGCGTGGTACGGGTTTCAGTTAACACGCGTGTTATCAGTGTGAACATTGCTTGTCATTAGGCGGTGGATTTCACTTCGGTGAGAGGAAATACACCGAATCATCAAATGGGCGCCTAAAAACCCAGTTCAATCATTTAAATCGAGTATTCAGTGAGTTCAATTTCAAAGGGTTACTCGCATTACTGGTTGCTCTCATTAATACTAATTAAAGCGGAACTAAGTCTACGTTAGAATACCGGTGTTCTCAGATTTACAGTAAATCCAATTTAACTTAACAAAACCCTTTCGTTTGCACGAGCCTGTATATTAAATTAGAGAACTAATGTAAACTGAACTTTTTTGTACGGTAATTCTGAATACTAAAGCAACACGCGATGATACGTTTGGAAAGTGTAAAAGCCAAGTCCTTAAAGTTGAAACGGTCAGTCGTGATACGTGGAGAAGGTAAGGGAGGCGATTGCGAGCGTCTTTAGTGCAGAAGGTCCAAGAGAAATTATGAAAGTTTGCCGGGGAACTTGCTAAACTGACGAAGATTTCAGAGTTGCACAGCGCAACAGAGAGGTGCGCGCGTCCAGTAAACGAGTCGGTACTTCGAGACAAAAGTGCGAGGTAATGGGTGGACCCGGTACGGCACCACCGCAATTTCACACAGCGACAGATACCAAGAGGACTAGAAAGAAAGAGCAAGGGAGGAAGAAAGTGTGAATTCCTGCAATTTGCAGGAGATGGCGGGCATGCTCTTTGCCTTCGCGAATATTTTCTCGCCTGTTTCGTCCTAGTTTACTGCTTGCTCTCACCTATTATCCTTGCCTTTTTCTCGCCCTCTCGGCAACTCAAGCGACGCGGAATAAAGGGAGACGTGTCGCTCCAACAAGAGGATTACAACAGCTCTGATTAACTGCTTGCGCTCTAAAGATTTACCAGAAATGTCCGAGACCCTCCTGCAATAGCTGACTAGTATTTTTAATATACCGACCTCATTTTTCGAGCTGATTATTTAGATGAGCAAAAGAGTTCTTCATCAAACGGACAGAAACGTACTCGATCTCGCTTTTACACTTTTCTAGAAAAGTAATTATCGCGGGAAAATAAAATACATCACAGGTAATGTTGCGGGCAACCAGGAAAGGCAAAATTCGTGGTGCATAAAGTAAATGAAAAAGAGTAGAGTATGTGAGAAAAGTTAAAATTAAAATTTCACGCTAATATTTAACACCCTAACACCTTGACCTCTCCAATAAAAAAATGACGAACTCCGCTACGAAAAGCTGGCAAAGGCTAAACTTTAATGGCAGAACGTTTTATTGTTTTCGTTGTATTATTTTCCGATACTGATTTTGCAAGTTAATAAGAAATAATCGCTTTAACAACGCGACAGGATTCGGGGATAATAATAGAGACAATCCATCGCTTTTTTTCTCACCGCTGGCAACGCAATCTCTGATGCGAGTCAGCTCACGTCTCGAGTAAAGTGTCACGCTGTCACTGCCACACGAGCGTTTCCACCCAAACGAATGCAAGTCCAAATCCGAATTAAGCCTTAAATTTTTCACTCCTTGCTTAACGCACGGACTCGAGTCTGTGCTATGCTTGATGCTAGTTCAGCATCAATCATGCAGACTTCATTTCCAGCCCGACTTTTGAGGTCACTCGTCAATCTCGCGTTTTTAAAGTAATGTGTCCGTCAGAAACGATATAAAATAATTGTGAAGGTTTTCGAAATAAGTAAGACTTAAGACATTTCAGTACTTTCAAATCACAAACTCCATGTTCAAACTGTTTTTCATTCGGCCCCAATGAATTTATCTGGCTTCAATTACAACATACTCTTCATTTTTCGCATGATAATGATAGTTGGAATACATTTCGGGAGCTTTCATACACGGGGGATTGACAGCTTTCATTAGCTTGTGTTAGAAGGGGGACATAAATCGAGGACGCGATTAAATAGACAACAAGACGCGCGTACACTCCGCTCGCAGTAAATCACAGCAGCACACACCGAGTGGAGTAACTAGGCATCAAATATTCTATAGCTCATTATAATATATTGCCACTAGGGTGAATCTGGGTCACAGCAGCGTGGTCCAGCAGATGGGACACGGAGTGCATAAATCAAGCCTCGTGGTCGCGTGCATTTTAAGAATCGTTTTAACCTGCCAACTCTATGAAGTTCGCAATTGAAACTACTCGGTTCCTTTTTCCTCAACGCTGTAAATATCCCTTAATGAGAATCGTGAAGAATTCGCCCTATTAAATATAAGTGCAAATCATGGCATACTTATCTATTTGTGAAGTTGTGTATTGATTCTATAAAGTCAACGTATTTCGCCTTTAAAGACAAGAGGCACTCATCGCGCTTGCACTATCCTTTTCATCTCCGATAAAAGCATTAATCACCCAGTTCCCCAAGCCGGGCAATGTTGATCGCGTATCGGGACAGTTTCAAACTCCTCGGGATTAATCCGGCACTCGCGCATTAATTAATCCGGCCTTGATATACGACTGCTTGCAACTCTGTCGCGCGTGGTCTTAACAAGGATGCAAGCTCGATTGATCGTAGAAATCCCCCATGCAGTTCTACCTTTTGTACTGTTCTTCTTCAATGGGTGCACTATGTGGCTGGAGGCTTTTCCATTGGAGAGAAGTTCGAAAGCGCGCGGACACTTTTAATCCGTAAAATGGAGAGTGCGCGGCGCGGTGCGGTGCGGCGCGCGCTGTCTTTTGAACGCGCTGGCAGCTCGAATGCGGCTTCTAATTAGAAAAATAGATTACGCCCGTGTGGCTGTGTGACACGCTCCGGTCGTTAGCCTTTATTTACGCCGTTTAAGCCGGCTGGCTTGCTCGAAGGGAAAGAAGAGGACGTGAATCGCCGCTACGTGACGCGCGTACATTTAGATTGTAATCGGCCATTTTATGCGGCAGAACTGCGAGAGCTTTTACTGCCATGTACAAGCGAGTGGCCCATGCTAGCCAGCACTCTCCTCTCTGACACTGACGAGATATGGAATTATTGTTTGATAACGTTTACCCCGCTTCTGTTCCGCATGAAAACCACCGGGAATAAAAAGCAGACGGCTGTAAAGGTCGCGAGTTCCTTTCTATGTCATGGTTTGTACGTTTTCCGCATGTACTTGCTGAGAAAAGAGCGGAATTGGTTCCCTGCGTTTGACGTTGAGTGACTTCTATGGTTAATGACTGCCTTTTTATTCTAATAATAATCTTTGTAAAATGTATCCGTGTTGCCACTGTTCGAATGAGATTTTCTTAACAAAATTCATAGAATATTTTGCGCTCGCGTGTCCCTATTTTGTCTAAAGTTTATAACACTCAATTATTTTCAGTCGAACGTTTCATTCTTTCTAAATTTTATGATTTTCAAACTTGGAAGTTTGGGATGATACTATCTCGAAGCCTACTCAATCTTCGTACACTTTACAGAAGCGTCTGACAGATTTATGACAGATATGCGCGTACATTGTCAAGATTCACATCCTTTCCTTTCCTTTGGCTAAAGAGTCTCGGACGATTTTGGAGGGTACAATGACTGGCGATTTCGAGAATTCGATGACCCTGTACATCGGCACAGAGGCGATAATGGAGCCCTGGTGTAAACCGGGCACGGGTGTCGATATAATCCACGAATGCGCGAGCAACTCGTTCGCAGCTACTCCATTGCAGTTTCGAATATTCTGCCCTCCGGCGGACACAGCCCCCGAGCGCAAATGGGATTTTTTTTCGGTGCACAGAGCGCCGTTTGATCGCCCTGTAATTGCACGTGAAAATTACGAGCATACCCTGCTAACATTCTCACTCTGTTTCCCTCTCTCGCTCGCTTTTCTACAGGTAGATTCAAAAATCTGTTGCGAGACATTCACTTGCGAAAAATAATATATTCTTTAACTTTTAACTATAGAATTTAGTTCTTGTCTAATGTTAATCATTAATTTCCTGCATATTTCTACATACGTCTACTGTACATGGAAATTAAAAGTTATAATGAAGTGTGTATAATCAGTTGCAAAGAGCTACTAAAGTATATTATCACTTGAATTTAATATAAATCTTCAGATTATAAACGGCAATAAATATGAGGGTAAAGAATGTTGAAAGTTTGCGAGAAGTTGACCCATTTACCGCAATAGAAAATTGCTTTACTTTTTTGGATAACGCTGTATGGCCGCGGGCGATAGGAGTATGCTTTCACGCGTACGTGAAATTTTGCTGGCCCTGTTCTATCTCGTGGCAGAACAAACTGCCACCCACGAAATAAAACTACGTCGTTCGTCTCTCTCCGGTAGATAATTATCGTACGTAATTTCAAACAATCACTGCATTACCGCGTAATTTTCTCTCGTCGCGCTCGGGACACAGTTCTGTCGCGCAGCCTTATTACGATTTGGCCAGTTAAAGTTTTCGTCATTCATGCATATTTTCATTGTACAGCGTTTCTCTTATTTAAACGAGCGTAAATGTATTCGAATTCTTCCATACGAGCATTTAATATCATCGCATTCCAATAGAAAAACGAACAGAAACTTAAGAACAATTAAATCTATCGTCGGATCTGTCAATTTGCATTTAAATAACCCATTGTACTAATACTACAGTCTGTACAAATGCCTCTTATACATTGTACGTGTACAGTAATTGCAACCATATGTCTGTAATACGTAAAGACCGTAAACATCCTCGATAAGCCTAGAAAGAGTGCGATATATGGGAGAGCCTCTTTGTCGGGCGTCTAGTGAGAATTAGGAATGCGCGCAAGGTCAGGTAGAGGATTCCTGGAAAAAGGAACCGCGGTAGACTCTGATATGCAAGCAGGCCGGCTTGCTCGAGGAGTGGGGTTTGCCGTAGTGTCTTAGAGTGGGGGGGACCATTCAGAAAAATCGGAACGGGCGGCTCATCACTACGTGCTTTGACCTTCGACGTGATGGTAATACGTTGTGATTGTGTGTTCAGTGCTGCTTTACTATACAACCACGTGTATTAGAGTAACGCGTACAACGCATTGCTATCCGATTTCTTCAGTTCTTTTCGCGCTTAAGTTTTAAACTGTAGATTCATGCTTTTACATTCATTACTAGTGATATTGTTATACGAATCTGAGGGTATTTCGAGAGGGTGGGGGGAGAGACATGGGATTTTACTACAGTTATCCTTTTCGCTGGATTTTCTATAGTATCTGTTTCGAATAAAGTAATTTGTATCGAATTGCGTGATTATATTTAATCTTGCGGATTATTCTGGGATTTAATATTTTCTTAGAATTGATTTCCTGAATACACTGGTGAAGTCTGATACATTTAATTGGGTTTTGGATTTCAGGTTCCAGTAATTGCAGCGTAGTTGAGACGCGCATTACGCTGATTCAATTGGAGGGTTTCTACCCATGGGACGGATTACCCCAGCCCAATTGGCGAGGGTTTGCTTCCAACGAGCTTCCACATTTACGCTGAGAGGAGGTATAATGTAAGCATACGTGCACCGTGCAATTTTAACTGAGGAGAGGTAAAAATTCTTTTGCGACGTATATGTTTACTTCTTGGTACTGGGGACTTGTAGCTGCACTTGCCATAGCAAATCATATTTTGTCTCATGCTCTCGTGCACATATCTATATTGGAAGAAATTTATGACCATTTCTAAAGCAGCTTTAGTATTCAGCTGATTTGTATCGATTAATCTTCAATTTGATCATATTCTTATAATGGATAAATTCCAATTGTCAGAAATAATAGAACATTTAAAGTGTAATTGGTAGATGTACGCCACAATGCATTTTCATTTGAAGAATCATTCATATTGCTCATATGTATATCATCACACATATTTGTACTAATCTTATATTCCAGAATTTTTTCCCCGTTTTCGTTCTTACACGGGATTAGAGTCACGCGACGAGTTTTTCAAGCGAAATGTTTCCGTGGTCAGGATCCCCGCGTGGTCCTGGCGGTTCTGGACGTCCAGGGCCCTCACGATTCCGTGAACTTAGAATCAGTGTTATACGAAATTAGTGACGGTGGGCTCCGCGTGGCCGAGCTGTTGCCCGTGGTCGAGTCAGTTTTGACACGCCGATTTGGAGTGACTTAAACCCCGTTCGCGAATTAAAGAAAGTATTTGCTCGCTCGCGGACGTAGAATCAGTGTTTTGCGTTAAAATGAGAGAAGTGACATAGTAAGTATGGGCTTGCACGTGCAAGCCCCATCATATTTCCTCGAGATTAGAATCAGTGTTTTTCGGAAACTAGCGGCGGTGGGCCCCGTGTGGCCGAGCTGCCGCCCGCGTTCAAATCAGTGTTGAAACGCCGATTTGGAGTGACTTAAACCCCGTTCGCGAATTCAAAAAAGTATTTGCTCGCACGTGGACGTAGAGTCAGTGGTTTGCGCCGGACGAGTCAAAAAGTACGGGAAAGTCGGGAATTGAAGTAAAATCGAAATGAAGAAAGATTCGTTGGTTTTCCGGGAATATTAGAGTCAGTGTCCTGTTGGCAGCGGAGAGGATATCCATCAGGCATCTCACCGTGGGATCATTGGTAGGTTCATTAATATACATTTTGGAACTTACTGTCCAATGGCATATTATTACATAGAAGGAATCAATCTAACTTTTCTCTGCTTTCGTTGTTACAGATCGCTGATGCATACTCATCCGTCGCGAGTTGCTCAGTGTCGAGTGGCCGTGGAGAGGAACTCCATCGGGCACCTTACCGTGGGACACATGGTACGTTTATTGTGTCTCTTTTTTCTTTAAATAAGCTAAAATTGTCTTAAAATACAGTACATTTAAACTTCCAGTTATTGTATGTACAGGAAGATATCTAATGAAATGGTATTTTCTTTTACAGATTGAGGTATACAGGAGAATCGCGACTGCTACAGTAGCTTACCAGCTAAAGAGCAGTGGTGAGTTCACCTTTCATTGTTCCTCCAGTTCTCCATCATGCTGTAGGACGAATGGTCCGAACCAGCACGGAGGACTGGTTGTATTGTTATTTTGCAAAGTGAGCATAGTGACAGCGACTATAATGTACTGGAGATGGTACATTATACTCGTTTAATGATACATATTTTGATATTGTTGTCAATGTTGTATTTATTAGTTAGGATAGGGTTTTCTTGCATATCGCGTTTTACAAATAATTACCTATTTTTAAATACTATAAAGAAATTACGAAAAATTCAATATAATACATCTTTTAAGTAGCCTGGCTTTGTTTGAATGAAATGGTTTTACCTAAGTAATTGAAATTATAACAAATTGTTGTGATTCTACTCCTGTTTTTGTTAGTGTTGCGGTTTGAATATTTATACGATGAATTGTTATTAGTTGCAGTAGATGAGATTTACATGCAAGAAAACATTACGCGACGGGTAGATTCTGGAGTCAAAGCTATCGGGAATACATGCAACACTTTCATTTTCATTAAATTTTCTATTCATTTCAATTAGACGTGAGGATATACAGCTTTGACAAAGGAGTCATCCGAGGATTTTGAAATGATTAGACAGATTATAATTCCCTTTGGGGCAGACTATTTACGAACGTTTTCTTATAATGATATAAGATTGAGAAATTAAATATTGCAAATTTGCGGTTTAAAGCACTTCCTTGTTATACACTTTTTCATACAGTTTTAAAGTCATACAAATTTTCATATTATATACATTATATAGTAGAATTTTTCAGTAATAGTAGTATTATTAGATATAACAGTGCTACTAGAGTTTGTTTTTGTGATTGGAAAGGAAACTTGCTGACGAAAAAAAGAGTATCCGCGATCCCTCTACTGCTGGAGGTAGTAGAGTATTTGCTATCGGATTTTTTTTTTACGTTTTGATGATGTACAGCTGTGGCATTGAGAGGTGCCGCCCGTTGTCCACGGTAGCAGAATGATTCGCACTTAATTTTGCCAGAAGTTTCGTGCTTTCTTTCTTGCAAATACTGGTGGCTTCGGTGCATGTGCGCGCGTTGTACATATCACACGGAACCGTGTTTAGTTCAAGATGATGTAGATACCTCGGTGGTATCAAAAACGATGAACAATTAGCTGTAGTAGTAGAGTCGCCCTCCCCACTTGTGATACTGTTCGTTAAGGTCTTTTACCTTGTATTCGTGGTCTTGTTGAGTGGGGCTGCTTGTTGGTCGAATGGGAGATGTGTTCGGAGAGATATCTATATGATGTTGGCAGGACCGTTACGGTCCAGTTCCGCTGTGTGTAGGAAACTATGTGTGGTGGTGGCGCTCTGTTCACGCTAGTCTCCAAAGCAACTTGTGGTTTCTGCTTGACTGTATAGCCTTTACGATCGGTGCTAGGCCTTGACTTGCCGAATTGCAAGAGTCCAGTTCCCTTTGATTCCCGTAGTGTAGCGTGTAAAATAGTTGTATATCTATGAACTCAACTACGTCTGCAAGTCTCCTTAAGCCAATCTGTGTATCTGTGAATACGAACAGATATCTTAAATTAAAGAATCGTTGTAGAATTTTAGATTTTGCGCGGAATATCATTACAAGGGAAATGGGCGGAGATAGCCAGTCGTAAAAGGGTAAAGTCTGCCTAAATATAGCAGAGTCACTTTGATTGGCAAATATCACTTACACCTTATAGTATAAATATACGACCAAAAAGTACAGTCGAGTCTATATAGTAGAGTCCAATACTCTGTACAAATATAGTCCTTCTGACTAACATTAAAATTTTCTTGAAGTAGAGTCAGTAGCCCGTTTAAAGGAATATCAATATTTTTATTAATCGATCATTTATAATGATCGGTCAAAGATTTTTAGCTAGGATTTTCAGCACACTTGAAGAATGAGAAAGAAGGTCGGAGGCATTTTATTTAGCCATGTCTGTGGTATGCCCGCACTCATTTGAATTGTCCGGATGCAACTCGTATGCGTGTGGGACTAGGACATGGTTCATGGTATATATTTCATTGTATGTATAGCAATTGGCAAGCGCTAGTGATTGTGCACGACGTACTTTCCACATGTGTGAGTGTGAAATATTTTGCGTGGTTTGTACGTTGCTAGAGTCACTTATATGTATCTGTATACAGATTTTGTAATGGTAAGTTATTGAAATAGTTGACGCATAGTCAGCTAATTCGATAAATTACTTTTTTACATGTTTTCTCTTTATACATACAATTCAGTAGCTTCCCTTTCACTTATTATTATGATATGATAATATGGATCACTCAGTAGCTTCCTTTTCACATATTATTACGATATGATAATATAGATTACTTACGTAAAGGATAACAATAACAATTACCTAAACACTTGAACGAAACTTAATCAATTTTATCGCAATGGTTGCTACTGCTTGCTAGTTGATTTCAGCCAAAAAGGTAACTTGAATGCCTGTATATGCGATTTTTGTATGAAAGTGTTTTGTTTAGACATTGTTAGGGAGGTATAGGTAGCTTACTCTGGAATGTATGATCTAGCATAAGTAGGTAAAGTCCGGGTGAACTTGCGTTATAATAATAATGGCGTTTATATTTAAGTTTCGTTCTTTTATTAAGTTACTTTATAGATTGGACTCCCATTGTACCATGAGGAGTCTGAAGAAAGAAGCCCATCGTTGGTTGTTTTAGATAATTTATTATGCAACCGCAGAAATTGCACAAGCTATGATAGGGGCTGTTAAGGTTACTATCATAGTAGCAGTTTTTGTTGTTGTGTAATCCAGAAAATTATGCAACAATACAATTCTTTTGTTACAAAATTATTTTATTGTTGTATACATTGTAGGTGTTTCTACAGTAAATTCTTTTGATTCGGGGATAGAGTGGGGGGTTGTTGGTTATTGCTCGAGACACATTAAATGTGCGTTTGGGTGACAGTCATTGCCAGGTGACCGTTGTCCTAATCGCTAGTTTTGGGCTGGGTACTAAATACGCCAATTGTGTACTCTGGTGTCTCGTGTTATTCTTGCTCTAATTAAGTTAGGACGTGTTCTCGAGCAATCTGATTGGTGGGTTTTAACCCGAAGACATCGCATCGAAGAGGCCCATCAAGAGGGTCAAAGAACGCCATGGCTGTCCATCTTTGATGGATGGTCATCATTATTTTGTCACTATGCTCATTGTTCATTGTGTTTTGCACATGTTCGTATTGCACGAACGGAGGGCTGTGGCACGAACAAAGTAGTTCCTGTGTCCGGTTCTCGGCGGGCTAGCAGACTCGCGTCTTTTACAGTTTCAAACCCAAACTTTCACTTCGCCAAGTTTTAATTTGATTACTTTTTCTGTCAGATTTACACAGATGTTTATATTTTACAGTATTATAAAGGGTAACATTTATTTTGAATATCTGTCGAGTAATTTGTGAGACATTTGCGAACCAAGTGATTGATTTAGAATTCGAGTAGTTATTATTGTAAGAGATCGATGATTGGAATCGTGTTTTTATTGAATTGATTTATTTATTGAAATCAGTAGAGTCTTTGCCAATTATAGTAGAGTCATTTGCCAATTATATTAGAGCCATTTGTCATGGGAGAGTCATTCTATTGTTCCAATTACAATTATTAAATTTTTGTCATTAAAAAAAGAGTCACAAGATGATAGGGAGTCGAGTCACCGAAATAATTGTCTGCAGCTCGCCAACATGAGACACGTTACGGCAAGTGCGTGCACCAACATTTATTACTATATTTTTACTGTATTTTTACTGTATTTATTATTATGTAAATATCACCATCATTTTTGTGAATTTGCCAATGAATCGACAAGATAAAAGTGGACTCAGAGGATGCTCTCGGTAGGGGTCTTGATTTTTGCTCACCTCCCTTGTGCCGCGTTCCCCTCTTCTCCATCTTTTGATTATCTCATTCTGATATTCTTCTTCAGAAAAAAGATAATCCCCTGGTTCGGTGAGCCTCTCTTTTGCTTCTGTGCTGTATTAGATAGCGCCTCTGAGTAACCACTCGGTTAGAATCACGCGTATCCGTATCGGAAATTTGTTATTGCAAAAAATAGAGTCAATGTGGTCTCAGCCAGTGCTACCCGGGCAGGTTCGGCGCAACCGGCGCAACCCCGTCGCGAGTGCGGTTTGATTTTGCGAACTTGTTAGGGATTTGTACTACCAACGCGTTTATACATATTAGGGCTGCTGCAGCTTTAGTTAACCAGCACTGACTGAGAACACCGCGATTTGCTAACATGTTTGCCTGATCATCTAAAGTAGTGTCCGTGTCTTATTGAATTTAAAAGTAGAGTAGAATGTATCGACCGAACTGTTATTCAAGAATAGAGTCACTCATCTCATTCGTCGTAATATTTTTTTATATTTTTTTTATAGGTCATTCAATTGAAAATGTATGTGGCGTACATTGAAATGTTTTGGTCCAATGTCTGTACAAAGCATGGCTTCACCTTGCTTGGTACAATTAGTTATTATATTACAGTCACTTAATTATTTAATTATGTGTATATAAAATTTGTTTGCAGCTTCGTTTTGTTACAGTACAATCCAGTGGTATTGGCCGCAAGCTACGAGTCCAAATTTGGCATTTGAACTCAATTATCGCATTGCATCGCGAAATTGTGATAAATATTTTGATTTTGCAATTAGCTAAATGGTGCACGTGTGTAACTCTATCCTTTCTCGGGCTATAACTGTGAGAGCAAAGCGGAAACAAACGCGATTTTGCACACCTCATTTTCGTTTGCTCTATTTCCTTTTCGGTTGAATTTGCAATTACTGGTACTTAATTTTCAAGCTTAATTAAATGTAATAGCCGCGCATTTCATATATATTTTCTATTTTTTGAGAACTTAATAGTTACAGTAATTACTCGGCCAATATGTATTATAAAATCATACGATTTTCAGATTATTGCTAATTACAGTAAAAGCGTTCAATCTTCTTAATGCTAATTCACGGCGGAATTTAAATTGTTCATCGAGTCGCCGGATTGACTCGTGCTTGGTTCTTGGGGGTTTAATCTTCTTTTCTGTTTCAGATTTAACATTCTAACGTGTCCAAGAAAAAAATGTGTTGTTTCTTTTATGGAGAGCACTATTGAATTGTGAATAATACTAATAGCCCATGAGGCTGACCATTTTTCTCTTCCAGGTTGCACAACTTTGAAGATCTCGTATTTAAGAAAGCGTGCGTTACTAGCTGTAATGTTAAGTTTCATGCGTTAAGGCTAGCCTTTAACGTTAACCTTAATTTCTTAATAATAAACTGAAAAAAGAAGACGTGTCAACCTGGTGCTACATCCAATTGACACTTCTACTGATTATCGATTAAGTGCGATTATGTTTTAAGAGCGTTTAAAAGATGTAAAGTCCACTTTCGAAGCGATTTGCCTGTCGATTACTATATTTATTACTATATTTCCAAAACTAAACGAAACAAAAATCAAATCTTCACTCTGCGCTTTATATTTCGTATTTTAAAATTTCTTGTTTGATTGCTACTTTGATTTTTAGTGGACTCAGAGCTTTTAATGTTAGTTTAATAGTATTAAAGCGACGGAAGTGGACTTGGGGTGGTCAAATTCCACTATTGGGACGCCGTGGTGGAGTTTGGCCGTGGTGGTGGGTGGGTCACCATGCGCAGCTACCTCCACGTGGTTTGACCTGGGTCAGCCGTACTTGCGATTTACTTGAATCAGAATTTCACTATCATATAAGTCAAAACATCAAGCTATTACACTTGCAACACTTTTTCTTCTTAGTAAATTAGTTAATTCAAGTTTTCACAGTAGAACAACATGAAATTGTTATTCAAGCTGACTTTCTATTGAATTTTGAGATTACTTTGCATATTGCATTATGCATATGTAGCATTATAATGTTAGAGCTTTTGCTGGTGTTTCGCAAGTACCGCTGGGCGAAAGGCTTGCGCTTACGCGTCGGTTAGACTCTCATCTCCCTGTTCATTCTGGTCCATTGCCCACTGGCTGGCAAACTATCTCGGGATTAATTATACTATGAAGCTTACCAATTCATCTCGCATTATACTCCTCACTTCTTCGATATCATGTGCGCTCTTCAGCACTCTTATTATCCATTGGATACTTTTCGATTTTCTTATTGGAACGTCCATTTGGATAATTTCTATCCTGGACTTCGATTATCTTCCAATTCGCAGTTCAACTGCTATTCGTTTGATTGGCAGTCAATGCGTTATTGACAATGTGCCTTAAAGAATGATTTGTCTACAACCATTCAGGATATCATTCCTATGCTTATTCGAAGCATTCATTGAACTCTTACAAGATAGTAAAGAGTGTGTTTGGAAACTATTGTCGCGTTATATGAGCGGAAAGGAGACAGGGCTCAAGCTGAGAGGCATGGATGCTTTAAATCCTCTCCTGTTTATCGCGGTGACCCATGAGATAGAATGGCTCGTAAATCCGGGGGTAACGCGGCAAGAAAGCAGTCGCTGATACTCGCCGAGATGAATTCGCCTGTATTCTTCTGCCGGCCAACACTGGCACGAAATGCAAGCCTGGCTTGGCAAATGCGGGGTTTCACTTGGGCCACCGCAGCAGTATGCATGCTCTCCAGGATAAGCCACTTAACCCTTAACTCCTCGACGCTTGAATTTTTTAAAATATTAAAGCGGATCCTCCACCTCGTCGCTCGACCCGCACTCCTTCTGCCACCGGACTTTTTCCCTTCCAAGTAACCGTCCTTGCCAATATTCTGCAAGATGTTCATGCCTCTGCTAGTTCTACAGTACTTGAGTTACACTTTACACGGCTCGAATTATTTAAACTGTTCGGTTACTTCAATCGAATTAACTACTTGTTTACCATTGCCGGATAATGCATAGAATATACTCAAGTTCAACATACTCCTTCAGAGTTTTTCAGGGAATCTAATATTCTCGCTTTAGTATTTATAACTTCGACATACAGATTTTATTTAACAGTATAAAATGTTCAAAGGCCAACGTCCATCTAGTTTCGATTTGTCGGGCTTCAACACAAACTTGATAACAGTTAGAAATGGTAAATCTCCAAAGCGACGGACGATGAAAGGATTCGATAGTAGAGTCTTACGTGGCCATTTGAAACTTGAAAGGCGGCGAATTGCTTCTAGCCAGGCACGTATTTTTCCTCTCAATCATAAAATCACGAGCAAAAGAGAAATATCAATGGTAATGTTAGAGTGGGCGAGGAGGAGGAGGGTGGTGGCGGATGGACAAGGTGAATCCACGGGGACGATGTCTCGGACGGCCCCAATCGCCTTGTGTCCCTCGCACATCCTGTTCCTCGGCCGTAATTCCGCCTTAAGCCTCTGTAGGAGGTCCTGCAGCGTGTCACACCTAACACGGGGATGAATACACGAGGGTACCTTAAGGAGCCCGTCTTACCACGTCCCCGATACATTAGCTACGACCCTCTCACGACAAGCTCGCCCCTAGCCCGACATACCAAGGGCTTTTTCCTCGTGTAAAACATGACGCCGTCAAAATGGATGCCGCTTCGGACCTTAGTTGCCCTTCCTGTCCCTGCCATTCTTATCCGGTGTAGCCAACCGCTTCAACCCCCGAGACTGCCGCTGCGGATCGTATTAGATGGAATAATTGATATTGTTCGCTAAACTCGAGTTAGCTCGGCACACCGCGATTAATCGTCTTATGTAAGAAGGCCACGGATTTCGAGAACCCAGAATATCAAGCGGAAGTTCGACTATTTTATTGATTATAGTAATTAGAGTTTGTTTGGACGTTGGTTCCGTCCTCATCCGTAATTGTGGTGAATTATTTATTTTAAGAAGTATTGTTTACTCGGTATTAATTGAAACTTGACAGTACAATCGGATTTCATCGGTGAAAGTATAATTGATTATTTAAATTCGATAGCACACAGTATTACGCGGCTTTGCTAAACGTATCTACCGGTCAAGCTAATGGAATCTGTCGCAGATTAAACGGGAATTTGATCCTACGCCTAATTGCCTGGCACGGGACCCTTAGGCCTCCAAGATCGAAGGCAATAATGACGGGCGGAGCTTAAACGTCGTATTACAGTGGGCTTTAGACGTGCAGGCCACCACCGCGAACATACTTGCACCCCTCGAACGATTGACAGCGATGTTCTTGGGATGAGCAAGCTCTGCCAATCGGGAAATAACTCGTCTCCGCGAAAAATCACTTTTAACGAGACCGCTAAAATTCGCACTACGTTTATTTATGCTATTATTTTTGGAGGCTGCGATGCGAGACGTCGCCAGATACACAGAACCGGGCACACAACGAAAGTCTTGCCAGGATTTAATTTCGCCGAGACTAAATTAGGCTCGCTCGTATGTGTGTCTGTGCGTGTGTTTACGTTGGTTTGTGCGGACGCTCGCCCGTGTGTGGCAAGCAGCGCAAAAACTGGCGAGGGAAAGGGCGGCAGTAATTATTTTAAAAATTCTCCAGAGAATAGTCGCTCCGCCGGATTTGTCGGGGAATTGCGAAATGCGCTACCCACGGAAATGCCCTCCAACTTCCTTTAATAGGTTCTTTTTTGTCGTTAATCCATTCCTTTTGTGTGTGGCTTGGAAATTGCGAAATATTATTTCTGCATTTCCAGTAGTACTAATTGTTTGTATTACATGATTATATTTCAATAATGGCTAACGATTATTGTTTCATTGTATTCTACGAATTGTTGACGTTTCGGTAATGCAGTTTGATCGCCGGTGTTTCAATAGTATCAAAATGTCTGTTTAATTGCATTAGAGTTATTGATTTAGAGTTATTAAATTTCCTGTTGATTACATGTATGGAAGTAGTATTATACGTGCGTGGTCATACCGGTGCAAGGACGCGAAAAATGTCAAGTGAGACAAAGTATTGCTGATCGCAATCTATTAATAAAAAAGGACTCCTTATTCAGCAGTTCGATAAAGATCCGTTTACTTTCATTTTATCGGGCGATATCTTAATGACACTTATTCAGTCACTTCGCTTATTCGCAGATAATAATTGCCATCACACATTGCATTGTGTCCTCTTTTTTACAATCGCCGCGAAAGTTTTTATACACAACCTCTCCAGTTTAGAATCAGACGAATGGATTTGGAGACGATCGATTAGAATATACATATTATAAATCAGGCATTATGAATCACCGAATATTTGCTATTAAAATTCTTCAGTCTTTCAAGAAGTTTCGCAAGGAACTACAGTTTTGCGTGCCGATTGCAGCAGCATTTTGATTTTTTATATGCATACTCATTACTCGCGGTAATAGTGGGTTTATTATTAGTCGCTCTTCCGCAAACAAGTCCCCAGGCGTAATAGATGCCACGACTGGTCCATTTCCATTTTCATTTCCCATCTGCTCGCACTCGTTCCACGGGAAAGTGTGCGCGCGCGCGCGCGCGCGCACTCGTGTTACGAGCGAGCGCAGAGCGAACGCTTTCATTGTCGGCCGACAAGACGGTACTCGCTTTTCATGTTCCTTGCCGTCTTAATTGCCCTATTGTTCCCGACATACTGCGCCGAGCGTGCTGAGCTGCCGTTGCCGTCCTCGGTAAATTCGCCCCGGAATATACACACTCACAATGGCATGACAAATGCAGAAAAAATCCTCCCTCGGATTCATCCGGCGCTCACTCTGTTTCCCTCTCGAGAAGTCTCCTCTTTGTCGTGTTTTTCTTATACACCGATTGATATGACAAACGGGGGATTGATAAGAAATCCGTATATTATTTAAAAATTATATTAGTATTAAAAGAATGCAAAAGATTTTGCAAGAAACATTCCAATCTTTTGGTATTTAAAGGAAACGTGTTTGCCATATCCAAGATTCATTGAAACAAAAAATCCAATTTGAAGATCGCTTTCTATCGAAAGGTGATCTAATGCGTTCCTTATGGTTTTGGGCAAGGGATGATGTTGGATGTAAGGTGTAAGGGTGTGAATAAACTGACAGTCTGATTAAACGTAAGAAAGATACGGAAGTTAGGGAGGAAACCGTATTCGAAGACTGTTTGGGGAGTCCATCCAAGACTCTCCCTGGTCGAAAGGTTACTCTCTTTGCTAAGCCTCCAGGAAGTAGATAAGGGTGGCCGAGGAGGTGTCTGGAGCCGATAACATTCGGCCCGATCCCGATCTCGCTGGACCTTTGCTGCATGGCGATCTTCTCCCAGATACTGGGCTACCGTAGCCATCCCTTTTCAACCTCTTATGCACGCATTGCCTGATCGAGTCCCTTTGAAACGCGTCCCAAGGGCTTCATGGATATATATGATAAGCCTGGAGTACCCTTTCTTGGGGTGGCCGCCCCATCTCGATGCCAGTTGTAATCGGAGCGAGATCCTTTGTGAAAGATATGCCGTGGCAACGAAAGATGTGGCCTGTCAGTGGTAGTCATTAAAGTTAAGTTAGCTCTAATGATAACTTACATGCAACATCCTTCGAGAATGATATAACAACGCGAGTAATGGAAGGCGTCAGTTAGTTTTGGGATAAGTGTGGGTTAATTAGTTAAATGTAAAAATAATATGAGACGTATATATTTGTATTAACGAATTATTTATATTTTGATATGAACGATAATTGATGAGTCTGTGGGTATATGGAAAATGAAAATTGATGTATGGTCCTGTACAATTTGGAAAGAACACGCAATCATGCAGTAAGTGTTCTTTTTAGATTCAGGCCATAACTTTATTCTAGTTGGATTAGATTCTTCTTCATTGGGGTTAGTCGGTCCTCATTATCAGAAACTCGATAATTTCTTTTTCTAGTTTAATAAGGCTTAAAACTAATTGAGAATATATCAGGTCAGCGGGAACCTGTGGGGATGATGAACTTCTTGTAATGAATTTCTATTAAGAAAGCATTCAATTAAAAAACAATTTTTCGTATTAGATGGAAAGTAGTTTCAATAAGCCTTCAGACTCATCAAATCGATTCATTTAATTACGTGGGAAAAAATCAGATGAATACGGGATAAAGTTGAAAGGGAACAGTGTAATGAACCAAAAAATGGAATGATAAATAGTCTTTGGTCCAGATTAAATGGTGCAGTATGTTTCATGAAGATACTAATTTCTGATGGGGAGAGAATTGCCCCATGTGCGTCGTTATAGACCGTAAATGTCTCAATGACAGGGCGATTAGTAGTCGGCGGCAAAATGGCGGATGATTCGTGCACTAATTCCCCGGTTCATTGTTAGCCTCGAGTGCGACAACACGATGGATAGCCTGAGAGACAAAGCGGGTGAGAGAGTGATAAGTGGTCCGAAGGAAAATGGGACCCTGCGACGCGATAACGTCCAAGATGGTGCGCATCGCGCGCACGTTATTGGATTTTGCTTTATGGCAATCCAACCTCTCGTCGTTCCACGGACAATCGAATGGTTCGCTATTCTTTTGTGCGCTGGGCCGATCGATCCCGAGTTTCCGTCGATTGATTCGTTTGCCGTGTATCCAACTGTGCCGGTCTCCGAGCGCTAACGTTTTGTCTTCGAGAGATCCGCGACGACTTTTAGCGAAATTGCTATCGTAGATTTTCCTGGAATATTTTTCCAGATTCGTTGAATGGGTGGCAAAAATTTCGATGGGGGAATTTTGAATTATTCTGTGATAGGAAATATTGGGAATTGTATTCTCGGCGAAGCAGTAACTAGAAAGTGCTCGTAGAAACAGCGACGTGTCTAGTAATTCGTGACCAAACATAACGTGGGTGTATCATCCCATGCATTATCGAGTTTTGTTCGTGTCGATGTCACTCTGGTCCTTCTAGGAATTATTACTTATTAATAGAGAGCTGATCCATCTCAATATCTGTCACGGGTTTATGGGTCCTTCTAAACTTCGTGTTCGGACATGGAGTCGCCGGAGCTACTGAATACTATCCGCGTCTCTCTTAGAAGTCCCGTTTATTTTGCCAAGATTATTATTTCAATTTCTTGTTGATCTTATGTTTTAACCAATCAATTTTTAGGGAAAATTTTGAAAAATCTCGGAACTTAGACTCTTACTTTACTTATTATAACAATGTCTATTTTTATCCAGCAATTTTCATAAACTGGAAGCAATTCCCGATGAATAGACGAATATCCTGTTAAAGAGGTCTCGTCTTTAAATCCGGAAATCGATAGACCAAGAGAAACTGGAACGAACTTCCTTCTGAAATCTGTCATTTACGCAGCAGAAAGATTAAGGGGGCTGGGACGAAAGAAATGAGAAAAGAAGGGAAGGGAGAGAGCACTGTTTCCTTTCAATCTTCGTCGGACGGGTATGGCAGTATACTCTAGGAAATAGTCAGGAGAACACAGATACATCTTGGTACGTGACTGGCGGCTGGTGTGATCCGAATTCCGATAGGCCAACTTTTATTTCGACTCGACATTCTTTGGCGGTGGCCGGCGCCACTCTACTTCTGTAACAAGTATCTTGCCGCCTTTTCTTCGATTCAAAAGCAGAAAACCCAGAGCCGCCGGGAACGCGATTAGAATAATCCTTCAAAGCGCATTCATTTCACCAGCAATTTATCATAGAAATCCTTCAGTCTGTACGAAGAGGCGAGGATTGCAATTTTTATAATCACCAGCTTAATTACATT
Source organism: Ectemnius cavifrons (assembly GCA_964023945.1). Lineage (NCBI taxonomy): Eukaryota > Metazoa > Arthropoda > Insecta > Hymenoptera > Crabronidae > Ectemnius > Ectemnius cavifrons. The sequence continues at coordinate 3,793,248 of OZ030386.1, forward strand.
CTTATGGTATTGTGCCAGATTTTCACTGTCTAGTGAATACGGGAGAGACCTCTGCCGTCGATATAATAATATAAATTAACGCACTTACATGTCGCGGTGATTTTTTCAACCTAATACGATGCAAGATAAAACTTTCCAACTCGCAATGCGCGCTCTGGCAACCCAGCAGCAATCCATACCGATAAACTAATTAGCTAGCGCGGTAACTTTGAGCCTCGTGTTTATTAAAAAACTTTCGCGTACACGCGGCGCGCAACGAGCCTGGCCTCGGCGAGGCTAGACTTTCCTGGTGATGAATGAAGCGTCCGAATAATGCGAGGCACATGGCGTGCACAGTTACTTCTGACAAGAATAATTCGGTGATTCGCCGGTGTTACAATGGCAGTGCATAATGGCCGATGGGGGAGAAATTTAATTCACTCTTGTGGAGGTTGGAAGTAGCAGGAACAGGCCTATCAAAAGTAATCGCACCGTCATTATTCTTATAGAGAGGAAAGTCCTCCTTTTCTGTAATGTCAGAATCCACTGATTGGTCACGTGACTTTAGAAAACAATCTGTATTAGCACGTCACACAGAATTACATAGTTAAAGTTTGCACCTCTGGTAAAAAGTTAAAAATATTTCGTAGTTATGTATTAGTTGCAAATAAATTAAGTTTTTATACTAGAATCATTAAAATCGAATTAAAATAAGATTACACAGTGAGATATATTATGTAATTTTGTTGTTTCGTTTAAGTGCAGATATTTACTTAATCGTCTGGGGAACGGATAATTGAATTGGGGTGGTTAAGGGGTGGTGGGGTGTTCGTTTAATCGTTCCTTTTAAATACGACATCGGTTAAACTCATCGAATTACACTCGAAAGCAAGGGGTACTCGTAATAAATTTGCGCGGCTGCTTTTCCACCCTACTTCGTTCCCTGCTCCAAAATTCAACGCGAACCGAACTTTCGAATCAATCTCACCCCTACGATTCGATCGAGCGGATCACCCTCATTGCCCTCAAAAAAGCCGAATCCGTTGTCACAAAACTCTGTCACCTAATTTCTCGGATGTACACGTTTAAACAAATATATGTACATTGAATACGCAAAGGGTGGAAGATATGATTAACTGTTTGGCCGTCGGTGAAACAGATTTTCCGGCAGAATTCCCACAGCGTATCGTTCGTAGAGCCTCGAAATCGATGTAATATACTCGATAAACTAAAGTTATTCGTGCATTAGTTAGTTTTATTATTTCTATAATTGATTTCTATTTTTTATTTTATACAATAAAGTATAACGAGCGTTTGAATCGAGCAAAAATTGAATTCAACATACACCCGCGGGAAAAAAGAATATGAGCGTCGATTTTACTCGTTGCATACTCCTTTTTCGGGTGAAAAGCTGTTACGCATAGGCGACATTGCGTGAGAGTTTTCGTAGCGAGTGGGTCGGATCGATCTACCACTGTCTCGTTCCCCGGCACTCTCGCGTATAGAGAAGGGGCCGAGTTTGTCCAGCGCACAATTGCCACACGTGAACAAACGCGCGTGTGAATATGTATGCGCTGTATTTATGCATGGCTAGTACATACGTGTGCGGGATCGCACTAGGGAACACGATGCTCTTTGTCCGCGACAGATAAAAATAATTTAACCACGAGCATTCCTGTCTCGCTCGTGTCCGCCCCGGACTAAACCCTCATCCCCTCTCTGCTTTCCCGGCTTTCTTTTTTCATGAAAGCGACCGCGTGCTTTATAAATAAAACGATCTTACGACACGCATGCAACTGGCTGCAACCGGCCAGCCATGGTAATAGCATGTGGATATACGCGTTCGCATAAACAAGAGCGCTTGTTCGTAGCCAGCGCACCCTTTAATTGCTCGTCCCCGCTTCGTTTGCATTTTGTCGCCCTTTGTCGTGTCCCTTTCCTATCGAAAGGATTAATCTATTCTTGCTTTATCTAACAGTTGATAAATAATTAATTATTTATTTGGCGGCGTTACGGCTTTCGTGAAACTGCTGGCGGAGGAGGCCGCTGTAGTTTGGCGAGCTTTGAAGCGCATGGTTGTAGATTCTCTGTTGATTTACGGTTCAGTTGTTTTAGTCAGTTCCGGGCTGACGAGTAGAACAGATTTTCTGTCGATTCATTGTTTGTATTACTCGATTAGCAAAGTGCTTCGCTATCCAGAAGGCACGGAAGGGTGCTTTTAAAAAGTCGATTAAAGCACGACTAGTATACACATTTACATAGGGAATCATGTGTTGTACATCTCGTTAAGAAGTTGGCTTCCACCAGTCACGGGTGACAACGGCTGACAGTTATACTGGCAACCATAGAAGCAGAAAACATATTATTAAACTGTCAGTTGCAAGGGAAAACTTTTGCACGCGTTATAACTTACCGCGAAGAAGTCCGGTTTATTTTGGGTCGCGAATGATTCTGTAAATAATTGTTTTTATTGTTTGGTTGGGAAGTATTTCTCGTGGACGGTCAACTAACTGGTTACTGGCTTTATATTCGCCAAGTTTATCGGTTAGCCATGGCACGATCGCCACCGTGCGTCCCGGCGCTTGCTATGGATTTTCTCGGACGGCTCTCTTTCCCTCTCTCTCGCACCCGCACTTCACCACGCTCGGCACAGCAAATATCATGAAATATGTAACAGCACGAGCGTGCGCGCACCGGCGACGTGATGACGATTTTGTACTATGTGCGTGGTGCACGCGTTCACGAATTGCGGTATTTGGAGATAGGGGAGTTGAGACGGGTGGACTGTCGGTTTGCAGTCACTGCTGCAACCGCAAGCCACAAAGGCCAATGAGAGAAGTCAAACGCTCTCTGCATGACTCGGAAACGGAAGATTAGTATTCGGTTGAATCATTAATATCGTACTAATAGCTTTTACTTTATTTCATTTAAAATTTCATTATTTCAACGCGTAAATAAGTTGACTTATGTCGATCCGTCATATATAGTTAATTACACTTAATTAAATTAATGTTTAGTTACCAAGATCCAATTAATATCCCCAATAACCTTTTGGTTCTCCTTCCCGATTAATTCGACAGAATAGTCCGGCAACGAGCTCGCCAGTTATGAACCACTAGCAATTTTAACAATTCTTCATTAGCAGCGCATGCTCGAATCATCGTGGACAATTGGGCGTCACCGCCGTTTGATTAACGCTTTCACGGGCACATTAGTGGCGCATAAAAGCATCGAGCTCGGCGGTTTTACCGGTGCGGAATGTGGGTTGATGCTCATCCCCGCGAATAATGATCAATTCGCATTGTTAGCAGCATGTCAGCGGGGGGCGATGACGCGCCCGAAGTCAATAGGCCGGTCGCGAGAAGCCGTCGATCATCTCTCGAGGGAATAGGGTCATCAGGCTTTTTTCCCCTGCGACGCACTCGCTTTTTTACATCATTGACAGGGGAAGCCGCTGCTCGCCGACGATAAGCATTCGATTATATGTTAGATCGCTCCTCGGCTGGAAAGCAGTCTCCTTTTAGTGCGTTCGATGCCATCGTAAATCCCACCCCTCCTCCCCCGCACACACTGGCAAGGGTTCCGTAACGAGAACGCGTCTGGTCGCGGCGGGCTATCGAGAATTCATGCATTAAATTACGATGATGGCCATGTGCCACCTTTGGAAATCTGCTTCTTGTCGGGCATAACCAAATCAACGAATTATGGACACGCTGATTTAAATTGAAATTATAGAATCACCAATAAATCCAATATTAAAAGTAGTCCATAATAGTGTTCCTCTGTAAATATAAAAATCACAAATTTCGAAGTATAACTCGGTACACGGACGGTGAGGTACATATACATACTAGTTGAAGGCGAGCGCTGTAAAGTAACACGCGACCAGGGTAAATTCGTCTCTCAATTCTTGAGCAGGCCACTCGATGTGGCAGTGTGCAGGCCCGGTGGCCCAGAAGCAGAAGCTGCGCCGGATCGATTAAGTGGGAGGGGTGGTTGGGGGAGAGGAAGGTGGAGAGAGATAGCTCTTCGCAGGGTGGCGCGGCAGGGTAGTACCGGCCGCTTAGCGGGCTCGTTGAAGCCTTGTTGAAGCCTCATCCAGCCCACGTTCGCCCTCGCTACCCGAGGCGAACTCGCCGCTAAATCCGAAACTTGTGTTAGCAGCAAGCCAGCGGAGGCGGCAGAGAGACGCGCGCCGGCAACGTCTCGAGCACTCGAGTCGACGCTCCTTTTGCTATATAGGGCGTATGAAGCTGCTCAAGTAACACGTCGAAGCTGTCGCCGGATAATCGCGCTCCGACAGCCAATACTGTTGATGCCGCAACTTGTGCTTATACCGCCGCGACGACTCTTACAGAGTCTAATGTTCGATTATTACCAATGCGCGACTGCTTCCCTTGAAAGTATCGTTTCCCTTTTCAAGCGTGCATTTTAATAACTCTGTCAGGGAGTCCGATGTTTCTATTGCATATCTCATTCGCTGGTTTTCTGTATGTTGGAAGGGAAAGCTTTTGAATGGTTTGGCGATTACGATTAGTAGTTTAATAGTTTAGTAAATGCTTAGTTTCTCTTTTTTAATTTATTAATTCATAATTGGAAATTGATTAATCGCAAGACAAATATCTCCGGTAAGATCGATAACGTCAGAGTTCGATGTATCTTGTGTATCGGACGTGGGAAACGGCAACGATCAGCGGTAAAAGCTCATTTCGCTACGAGTATGTCTGGAGATTTTGGCAGGGCACTTTGCAATTTCGCGCAATGAAATTTCCACGGCAGAATGCCAGCGCGCGTCGGACTTGTTGTTGACAAACCTCTCCACGCCTTTTTACTCTGACCGCGTGATTTATGTCCGATGATAGCTCGGCTCAAAATTATTTTCTACTACTTCCGGTAAGTTCTCGCCTGCGACAGTACGCCTTGATGCGCAGACGATGAATCGGAGAGCGTGTTGTACGATGTATTATTAAATTGCAGCGCAAGCATCGACACGGTGTTAAGTTAGGCGATAAAATTCACGCGAATTTGGCAGTAAAGTTGCTTTATAACGTGGCGTAATTACCGCTCCCTAACTAGGGCGCACGGTGGTCCAACGGTGTGCAACGCGCGTCTCTAAAGCGTCCAAATTCGTGCAGTAAAGCGTAATTCGAGTCATTAAATCAACCGTGCGTTTGTCACATACAAAATTAGTTAAATTCGAATTGAAGTTACCAAATTTGAGTCGTGAAAGTATCTTAAGGCAGTAGAATCCCTGTTAATTGTGTTCCATTCTGTGAAACATTAATCGCGCAGAATTTCTTCGCATAAACACACGTATTCGATCAAATATTTCGTTAAAACAGGTCGCCTTTCAATAAGATCGTTTGCGGATCAAAGAAAATGCACCTGTCACTGGCAGAACTACTGGCAGAAACTTTCATTTATTGGATGTCTTACTTTGACAAACTTGGGGAAGAATTCGCGGCAACCAATAGAGAAAAGGGCTGTGGGAGGGGAGAGAAAGGGTGGATCGCAACGGAATGCTCGTTAAAAGAGGCGTAAAAAAATCCACTGAAATTGATAGAAGTGGAACAGCAGTCAGCAGGGTGGGCTGGTTATTGGAGCCGGCTATCGCTAGCCGGACGAATCAGCGATCGGCAGGGGGGATCAAGCGTCGCTCGTTAAACCAGCGCGGAAGAACGGCCTCGCCAAGCGTTTGAATAGTGTCATAATAAATTCGCCGGTAAAAAGTCGGGAAAGCGATCGACAGGCCATGCGCGCGGGCGCGGCCGAAAAACCGGCAATTACCGCGGTGGCACTCGGAAAAACATGGTCCTCTGGCAACTAGGTCGATAACAATCTCCCTACGTAATCGAAGCGGCAGTCTGCCAGACGGCTTGTTGACCGTACCCCCCGGCCACGTCTGCCTGCCTCCCTGCCTCCCTGCCTGCCACCCTCGCTACAACCTCCTCTCTGCCTTTTCACTATCGAGTGCCGACTCGTTTCGACATTGCTTTAAGATCACTCGGCTAATTCTCATATTCAAATACCAATACCACCGCGCCCGGATCGATAGATTTCAGTAGTCGCCAGTAGTCCTGCAAGTAGAAAGAACGATTGAGAGAAATTAGAATTTTGTAATAGGAATATTTGCAGTATAATTCGAGTAATGGGTATTCCTATAAAGTATTTCTGCACTCGAATGTAAGCGTATATATATGTATAATTAATATTTGTTACTATGTATATGTGATTACTTACTATAAATTTAGTACACGCGAGTCTCGAGAGTACGCGATTAACTTGGACTGTACCATCTAGGATATAATTGATTTTAGATCTATTTGCGAAATGTCCTATTCGAACGCAAATACACTCGCGTATGGGATAGTGATGCGATATGTAGGGAAGATGACGCTTGCAACTATTATATCCGTGGAACGAATTGAATTTCGACTCTGTATCATTCGATCAACAGTCAAATGTCGTTATGAGGCTGTTGAATTTGCCAATTGCGCTTCTCTAATATGTTAGTCCTGGCGGTTCAACGGGAGTAGGTGTCGGAGACGGTGGGACTAAATGGAATGAAGGATCGGGCGGCGGCACGTCATCCCCAGCGCTAATCCGGAAATCCGAAACCTCCGGGAATTTAGGGGATTTTGGGAGGACGCGACTTTTATGGCCCGCCACAAATATCCGCTTTACGTGAGAGCTCTGTAGCCCGATTCACCAACATTTCCCTCTCGCCGATTGAATTCTCTCGCATTTTTTCACCCACTTTCCCCCTCGTAAACTTGCGAAGTTAACCCTCGCGCGCCCCCGAAGTTTTTTTTTTCTCCCTACGTCGTGGCGCTGGCAAATTGACGTCCGGTAAAATATGAAAAAGTCTTATTAAATCTTGCGGACACGGAGAATGAATCATTAGCCTCTACATCATTCCGGGCCTCTCGCCGTTATTCTAATCAATTGTGCCACAGCGGCCAATACTCTCTCGATGAAATCGCCTCGGAATATATTACGTCGTGCGACCCTCTCACTTGAATGATATCAATAATTAATACCTCGTGTCGAAGCTGTATCAGAGTGATTAGCCTTAAACATTAAGTTCCCCTTATCCGCTTCATGGTACGCCGTACAGGTTTCATCTGCTGTCGCATAAATCTTACGATATCGCTCTTTTAATTGCCCTACGACGTGGAAGGCTTTCCCGCACGAGACTTGGTCCTTACGAGAGCTTGCCGATACGGATCGACGTGCCCTAGTATGTAGAGTACACCCTAATCATCGTAGCCTCTGGTTTCTACTGATTGGCTTTCCGCCACGCAATTTCCTCCACAAGAAAATCAATGCAAACGATTATCGCGCAGCGACACATTACATACAGCGAACCACCCCATGGTTTTCGTGCGAATAAAATAATATAGTCCAGGCAAAAGAAAAAGCTCGATCGTTTCTAGAAAATACTTGGAGGTTATTCGAGGGACAGCGAAGTTTCCATTCGGCAGGAAAACGGTAGCGCTATAGTAACCCTCGGGTGATTGTCGGGGAAATCGTCGACGCAGAAGAGAGCAAGCAGCACAGAGTTCCGTTTCCCAGCACACGTCGCCACCACTTTCTTCGACGCCACTTGGCATTGGAGCGCGTCACAAGTTTTTCTCTCCCCTCGGCCACCCCCTTGCGCGCCGCTCTCCGACATGAATAGAAATTGCCCGAGACATCGCGCGATAACGCTCGCCAAGCCGATGCAACTCCGGTTAATTGCCGGTCGCGCAACGTGTATTGTGCCATCGCGCGCCCGTTTTTCGCCGAGCGCGAAGAAAGTTGCATTCGTCGACGTGGGACGACCCGGAGCGAGGGAAAAAAATGCGAAGAGATTCAGGAGGAGAAAGAAAGGGAACAGAGAGAGAGAAAGAGAAGAGTTTGAGAGGGGCCGAGAGGCATAGGAAATTACGGAGGAAGGAAGGGCTGGCGAGAAGAGTTGGTCGCGGCCGCTTTTCACGGCCTCCTACGCGGCTAATAGCGTTATAAATTTTTTAATTATGCAGTCGACGCAGCAGCCGGCGTCTTTTCGACCGCGCTCCGTCCGCTGCTTGCTCCAGAGAGTGAGTGAGAGAAAGAGAGAAGCCCGAGCGCCAAGGATAAGAGGAGGGAATGCTCCGACGGGCGACTCGCTAATTGCATCGCCGCTCACTCCAAAAATTGCACGCCCACCTCCCCATCATCCTCTATGTTTCTCTCCTCTCACTCTCTCTCTCTCTCTCGCTCGCCCGCTCGCTCGACAATGCTCGGCTGGTTTTGCTTCCGCGGCGAGTCACTCGTACGCGATTCTCGCACCACGACACAGGCATTGACACCAGGGCTATACTTTAATCAGAATTATTTTCGTGGAATTTCATAAATTTCACGTCGACAACGGCTAAGAGGAAACACTCTTATATTTTGCGCGTTATATTTATTTTTCTGTTTTTAACTTCCTTTTCCTCAGTTAGGTAATACTAATTTAGATTGTGCTGTTGTTAATTATTTTTATTAATTAGATGGTAGAAAATTACGTTAAAGCTAATTACTACGTATAATTATAGTTTTGTGATGGGGGAAATTCGCGGACTGTGCGTTTAGAGACGACTTACGATTTACTATTCCTTCATTAAAAACTTCCATTAAATCATATGCAGTGCTTTCTGACGCTCGCATGGTAGCTTCACTTTAATTACATTACTTTTGTGATTAGCATTGTCACGGCGAGCTTACATCGTCCGAACGCAGCGGATGGAATGAAATTCTCCGTGTACCAAGAATAATGTCGATCTCGAGCAGGGGTTGGTGCGCGCGAGCAAGGGCGACGCGGGGGTGGCGGAATCACTCTCGTGGTAATTAGCCGAGCAGTACACTCGTCGGAAGTGTGGAGGTGGTAGTGCGCGTCACGTACTCTTCTTTCCCCGGGGGCGATCCGTTTTTCGTGTTACGAAATAAGGTCATAAGTGGTCGATTGGCCGGATGTGTGTGTGTGTGTGTGTGTGCGAGGGCCTTCGGAGCGCCGTTGAATCCACAGAACCGCCGACGCCGCGAAAAAGGTAACAAGCGCCGGGGTGGTTGGCGCGAGCGTGTGTGCATGAAAAGTATTTGGCGCGTCAGGGAAAATATGGCTGCAGAGTTTGCGAACCAAGCGCAGCATCGCTCGACTGTGTAGCTCTTTCGGTGTGCTTCGACTTCTTCGGCCCTTTCTTTTGTTTGCTTTGCGCCGCTGTGTGAGTATTTGTATGTGTGGATGTGTGCGTCTAGCTGAGGGCGCGCGTGTATGTGTGGGTGTGATGGCAGTGCGCGCGCGTGTCTGCAGGCGGAAACGATGTCAACGATACTTATCTTAATGCCTGTTAAACCGGAAGTGCAGCGGTAAGAGCCCTGGGGCCTCTAGTGCCCGGAGCAGCAAGCCTAATGAAAACGCACGTCGAGCGAAAAGAGCACGTCTCTCCTTGTGTGTTGTAATTCGCAGTCTCTCTCTTTCTCACGGTTTTTCTTCCCACTTTTCCACCACCTCGCTTTCTTTCGTTCCTCTTCCTCTCTCGCTGGCTCTCCGATGAACGATGCTCTTTCGTCTCCACCTCATTCTCCTCTCCTTTTCACTGTTTCCCCCCCTCCGCCCCTCCGACCCTTGATGGCCTTCATTGGAGAAGTTCCCTGAATTCTGGTATCGCCCGGGACGCGCCCGCTCGCCAACGAATTAGTTCGACATTCCAGCCTGGTTGACTCGCCGTGACCCAGAAAGGGGACCTTTGTTTCGGGAGACTTAGCTCGATCCGGCGGGATAAAGTTCCGGCGGGAAGTAGATGTGCCCGGGAAGAGGTTATGTCGGAGGAACTCCTTTCTCTCATATAAGATAATGAAAAATCATTAATGTTACTGATTAATAGCATTGGAGGTACGAACTCATTTTGTTAAAAGTTCATTATGGAACGTATACTTTAAATTATGTATTTGTTCATTAGCATTTTTCCAGGTGAATCTGACCCTGTTAAAAGTTAATTATTTAGTGGATATCTTCGTTTGTCTTTACAGTTTGTTATTCTTAAATTCAACACTAGTCTAATATAGTTTGTTGAATAACCCGCAAGTGTAATAGTAGGTGTAAAGCATTATTCTAGGTTAGGAAAGCTAGAAGCTCGAGAATCTAGTTCGCGACGTGTTACTCGGGCGGGTCTAATCTCTCAAATTAGCGGAACTCGCCTTCCTTCCGGCAAGAAAAATCCGAGCACGGGAAACGTGTTGCAAGTATTATCAAGGAACCTACTTTTCGAGCGGACAGTTATCAAGATTAAGAGGTCGCCGCGGCAAACGCCGTAGCTTGCTAGCTATTTTTTTAATAGAATAAAGAACGGCGTCGACGTAGAATCTTCTAGGAGCGCTTGCCTTCTTTTCGTGCAAGCGAGAAATTCATTAGCTGCCTCCAGCCGATGCTCGAGGGTATCACGTTCTCCCCAGTAAAGTGAAAAATTCATGGCGACAACAGTTTCTCAGGGATCAGAGAGAATGACTGATGAGCCAAACGATCTATTCATTTATTCTTTTAATAGATAATAATTCATGTCCTACATAATTATAACAAATACGTTATAAAAGGAGATCGTTTGTCTCTGTTGTATTCACCTATTTCGGATTCCTGTTGGGAGAAACTGATTCGAAACTACCACTCTAAAATCAATTAATGGCCGCAGCATCAAGCCCAAAGGAGTTACGCTCTGGAAAAAGCGTACGCTGCTGTTAAACGCGCCGGCGAATCGAAATTTCAAGTGGATGGGAGGAAAAACGGCCGGGCGATTTATGGAAACGCGTTTCACACGTGTGGTTCAGCTAGCTACCCTGGGAAATAATCGAAGGCAGGAGCTAAACGAATATTTAATTGTGCCAATCTGCCGATTTCTTTTTTTTGAACCTTTCTTCTACAAGAATAATAACGAACATGTGCTATCAGTGTTACGAGTTCGGTGAAACGATCTGAAAAATTGGGATCGCTCGACGCGAACCTTTCGTAAGAAAAAAAATCATCGAAGCGGACACTCGGGTAAACGGGATAGTAGTTCTTAGGAAAGAAAAAACCTCGACGCCTCACATTCCGTCTTAGGTTCTGCCGGGAAATCGGGCAGCGAGCCACGAAATTTGACAGCTGTTTATCACGCAGCCCGGCAAAAATATTGCCGCCGCTATAACCCAATCGATATGTTGGAATTCGATTTGCGTAATGCCGGCAAATGGATGAGCCATGCAATTGATAGTACCAAATGGATTTATTCCCGCCGCGATTCTTCGGTGCCGATTGCCTGACCAGTCAAAGATTTATAAACAGGCATGTTTAACGATGCCAGACTTGTGCGATTAATCGAAACAGACCTCTCAATTGTTGCCGCTGCCCGTCGACCTTTCTGAATCAAAGGCTTTCTCCGATGTAATTTCTCGACAAATGCCTTGCAGCATTAGTATCTCGTAAATAACGCGGATCCTTACGAAGCAGGCAAAATGCACGAATTGGATCGATCGTGCGCAACGAATGACCGGGCCGAATGCAATTATTGCTGAGTGCTGTTAAATCTCGGCGCTCGTTAGATATAATCTGCTCGTCTAAATCACCGCGATGCGATATACAATAATCTGTGATCGTAAAGCCTCATTTAAAGCTTTACGAAACAATCCCCGGGGGCGTCGATTTCAATCTAGTGTAACATCAGCGTGACGCACTTGACAGAATCGAATCCTCGAACAAAACCCTTTACAGGGTATATAGGATCGCGATAACAAAATAATAGGCTTGTCCCATTAAAGCCTGTCAGTTAATCCTCAGCGTTTTGGTTTTATAAAACCTAGAACAAACCGGTTAAAATTCACTTATGAATGAAATTAATCGATTGGCACTGTCCAACGAATAATGTAATAAATTCACGCGTGATCAAATTCATATATATATAATTAATTCTGTCATTACACATTCCGCTCGTTTTCATTGAAAGTTTAGTCGATTATCCAATAAAACCAAAAATTCAGGGGATATATTTAGCGAATTATGGTCGCAGGGGTGAATATTAGGACGACGTTTTGAGGATGAGGCGAAGTGTGTCAGTAAGGAGATTGATCCCTTTCCGAAAGGGCGTACAAGTATGTATATCGAAGGGATTCTCGGGCAAGTCGTTGATATGCGTATATATACCTTTACGTGGCCGGAAATTCTTATTGGTGATATACAACCCTTAATATATCCGGGGGATTCTACCGGCGATGATTAAGTAGCGGCTATCGATGTCGACTAGATAAAGAACGGCTGAGAGAGGATGGCGTCCCGCGAGGGGAAAATTTGTGAATGCAGATACGCCCTGAATAACGTATGGATTAGACCTAATTCGTGAAGTATCTATCGTTCCTTCGGGATAACACGGACTAGCGCCCCGTTTGCTAGCCTGCTATAGTATGTGTTATAGGAACTCGGAGTTAGTTGGGGTGTAGGTTGGCTTGCTGGGTTAGGGTAGTTTCACACGCCCTCGATTTCACTGGCCGATCAAACGCGGGGATTTCGTGGTCTACGCGTCCGACTGTGTCGAATCGCCAATTTTCGAGGAAATTTCGCCACTTGGCTGCATTTCGGTCAGCCCCGCGCTGCTGCTGCTGCTGCCTGCCCACGCCAGCCAGTTGCCGCCCGCGCTTTAATCCTTCGCGAGCTACTGCTAACGAGAAATCAATGTGTGCTTGATCGTCCTCTCTAGCCAATTGCTGGCTATCCTCTTTCTCTTCCTCTCTTGTTTTCTACAGTACGAACTTGTTTGATTCATTTACTGTAACGTATCATTTATTCATCGCGTTCCAAACATTTTTTTGGTAAAGGCAGAGTTCACCAAGAATTCATATAGGCTTGAATGCTTTATTTTTATTGAACTTTCCCACTTTTGTCATCGAGTAATTTAGAATATATTTCAATGTTTTATTGTATGAAAATTGTGCATTATAATACATTACTTTCGAACTAATGAGTGTCAATGCTTCTTACATTAAAATCAGAGTTTCATTCGGTATTAATTGGAATTGCTAAGCAAACAGAGGGAAAAGGAGAGTTTGCAAATAATTGGACATTGAAAATTTTAGTTGGAGACGGTTCACTTAAACGACGATAGCCAATGTTTTCATGGCTTTCCGGTCAAGTCACATTTATCCTTGCGCCGTCCTCGTTGATACTGGACACTGGTCGAGAATATCAGACCCTTGGCCAGGGTGCGCGAACTGTCGATAGACCGTAAAACACGCTTCGGCAAAGATGCATGGAGCGGTTGCCGGGAGCAACAGGAGAAAAGATACTCTATCGAAAGAGAGCGAGGGAAAAGATGCTCACAATTAACTTTCAAAGTATTTGATTTATGTTGTTACCGCGGCACCCACTGCGAATGAAACGAAACACCATCTAGAAAGAGAAATATTGAAACTACCTTTAGAAAGATAAAAAGTACCATCTTGCTCCCACCTTACATTGGAATGCCACCGCATTCCTGACATCTGTAATCGAAGGGCACTCCTGAGTAAACAAAGATTCGTTCCTCTATTCAGGAATCTTTTCTCCCTTTTTCATTTGGGATACAAATTCATTGGCCGCGTTATTAAATTCGGTGTAACAGACATTAAATTTATTCCGAATACTGCAAGCTCTTAACGAACCTCTGCTTTCGAAATTGTTCTTGCTAAGAAAATGTCGATTTTCTATGAGCAAATAATATTTAACCGCATTTGTAGTACCGTTACCCCAATTTCCTCTTGCTGAGACTGCAGTACATATATGTGGCATTCGTATACAAATAACATGGTAGTCAGAACTACTAAATGATGAAATATGGCGCAGTCATAAAATATAGCAAAGTGAAAATTTATACACGCCTGGCATGACAGGCGAAATTTTAATCAGTATGTAGTACCATCGAACAGCATACCTCACAGTGTTTTACATCGTAAGTTATAATCGGAAAGCATGAAACATTAATTTTCTATATTACAAACACTATTTCATGTCGCAATTTATTTTCAAATGGCATCTCATTTATGTTCGACAGTAGTTCTTTGTCGCAGGAAATTTTAAATTTGGCAAAGAGGGTTTCGCAAGCCCCCAAAGCGAAATGGAAGTCGGAGGAGATTGGGCACGCGTTTCGACGAAATAATTGCAATCGGACGGTGTGGCTTGCTCGTACTGATTACTTAATCAATTTTCATTGCTCGGCCAGGAGGATGCGGGGCAAGCGGCAAGTTTTGGCCAGAATTTCCAACGGTCCCATGTCAATCTGTCACGGGACAGATGTCGATGGACCGAAATTTCGGGATATTGGCATGGGCAATGTAGGTACGCGGAAGGGAGATTTAAAGGGAGCGAGCCCTTCGGCAACATCGCGTTACATGCGTCGTCCCGCGGCGAAATCGATCAATCGTTGACGTGGTATTTCCCATTTTTATAGAACTCGAATATAATTGCAGTGTACTCGTGAAATTCGTGAAGGTTCGTGTATCGACGTTGCTGCTTTTCAACCCTTTCCTGAAATATGAGCCGGAAATTGGTGGAAAAACGTACAATTAAGAGTAAACTCATTCTCTTTGAAATATCAATATTCATTTCCAGTTTGTTCATTTTGCTCTTTTTCACGTTTTTATTTGTCTTCGCTATATTTGCCTTTGCCATGCAATCTTTTATCGTACCGCGTCGGGTTTGCATTTGTATTCTATCAGCCAATTGCACTCAAAAAGTTTTTGCTCGATTTCGACGCTATCCGGTTTACAGATTGCACTGGAATCAACGTGTGCAATATTCTCTAAATTCCAGATCAATATTTATTTTATTATCCGTAGAAGCTGACAAACTTAGTAATCTAATGCGAAGGACTAATTTAAATTGCTCGGTGCTCAAGTAAAACGTACGTGCCAATTGTAGGGCGAAGTAACACTAATTCTCTTGCTAAATTTAATATCGATCGGCCTGCGAGTGTCGAGCGGGTAATGAAGTATCGTCCGGTGCCGAATAGCAGAGAGCACAAAAATGCTTCTACGACACTGGCTGTATCGGTTATGATAAATGGGCGCGGAGTACCATTCAAGGAAGATTCATTGCGGGTCGCAAGGACGACGCGATACTTTTTTTGCTCACCTTTTTAGCAATGGGAACGCGCGGGCGCACACAGACACGACAAGCGCGCGCCCCACTGGACCTGGAAATTCCGAATGCTGCTAATTTCAATTCACCCCAGTAAAATCCCAATTGCGTGGATATGTAATATTTAAGCGTAATTGTAGGGCAGCGAGGCGAACCGGTGCGCTTAATTAATTTGAAAAGTATTTATCGCCAGATAAAAATTGATAATGCGTGTGGGCGTGCTAGCGTCGCACCGATCGAATCATGGAACGCGGTACATATATGTCGGAATAATTACCTCCGCGATGATTATTGGTAAATGCAGCCGCCACCGTCCAACACGGGAATAGCCCCTCCCGAATTATTTTAATGCCATCACTTAGTCGGGTTATGATTTTATTTTGCAATTTTGAGATATTAATATTTGAAGGTAACTGTGGCGCGCACGGTTTATTGAAAACGTCTCATTACACGGTAAAGTGCTTTGCGCCATTTTTGGGGACGCGAACTTTTAACCTTGTGGTAAAGAGCACATGCGATATACGTCCGGTCGTAAAAAGTAAATTCCCGCTGTCATAAAAGCTTTCACTCGCGACCTTTTAGAACGCAGGCGTGTAAGAGGTGTAATCCGGTGGCTCTGGAATAAAGAGCGAGTCGGTACTTTCGAAATAACAAAAATCGGGCGGAGAAGCTGACGATGTTATGAGCTGAGCTACTGTCTCGTTGAAAATTCAACAGCATACACCGCGGGGACCTTCGAACGCAACGAGCAGAGCCGCACCGAACTCACCCTCGGAACAAAGTCAAACATTTGAGTTTCAGAAAAGTTAGCGTGTCGGGTGGAGAATTAACTTAATTTCGGTACTTATCGCTGATGATTTCGTAATAAGTTTGCCAAGTTCAATCTCAATTTTGGGAGAGTGAGATAAAAGAAATTGC
The DNA here is from genome assembly GCA_964023945.1 of Ectemnius cavifrons. Taxonomy (NCBI): domain Eukaryota; kingdom Metazoa; phylum Arthropoda; class Insecta; order Hymenoptera; family Crabronidae; genus Ectemnius; species Ectemnius cavifrons. The sequence goes on from OZ030386.1 coordinate 3,809,284, forward strand.
AAGGATGAACAAGCAACGTATCGCAAGATATCCGAGAATGAAAAAGATGGAAGTACAATGAAAGCTATTCAATGAAAGAAATACAAGTTTTTCTAATTGTCTGATTGACATATTTTCTACTTTGCATAAAATAGTAGATTCCTCCTTATGATCGAATAACTATTTCCATTACACATTGTAACTTCCCGCCAGTATTTGGGCTTTCGTGACACAAATTAAAATCTGCCATGTGCTTTCGCAGTGGCACAGAAAACTCGCGCAGATTTTCGCCCTGGCATTAATAAAATCAGGAAAGTTGTAATTACTGTTTGCGAAAGTCCCGGGGCTGTTTCGAGAAATTACGCGCGCCCGCGCGAGTAAACTCGAGCACGTGTGGAAATTCCTGGGCCGAGTGCTTTTTGAAATAAAAAAAAGGGCGGGCAAAAAATTGGGCCAACTTGTTGAAAATTAGAAGGAACGGCGTGCACGCGTAATGGTAGTTCGCCGGGTGATTCTGAATCAGCAAAAACAGGCTATGGCGGTAGATGAAGTTACCAAGAAAGTTAACTTCACGGAAGTACCCTAAGCAGATAGAACTTCGCGGGTTTCCTGTGTCGGCTTGTCTAATGACACGAGAGACATATCTATTAGCTACGTGTTGATCCAATTAACTTTCACCTACTTTCTCGCCACTAGCTTATCTGTTTATACCTAATCACTAAGTCTACCATAAACACCGGAGAAACTTATCTTCCACCGATCACTCAAAGTTAGATTAATCCCAAGCGTCTGTCATTGCTATTCATTTTGCATTTTGTTTTCATAAATTCCCGGCTTACAACAACAAGCCTATACAAATAGCACGAAAATTTAACAGGAATTAGGCAGTGCGCTAGGATAAAGATTTCTCCTTTTCGTACATTTACACTTATAGTGCATTCTTATAGATAAAAATAATAGAATAAATTATCTCTTTTTCATTTGTCTATATCAATGAAATAAAATGAAATAAAATTCCTGTTCTAACGCATCCAATTGTGATTCTCGAATTTTTATCAAGTCGCTTTTTTCAAGTGACAGCAATTCGCAGAACCTTTTTCCATCGGTGGCACAGAATGTCCGAACGAATTGGCAATGCTTTACTCGAGCGACACGCTCGCATTGTTGCTAAAAGGGGCCGAGGATATGCCGAGTGTTTCGTTATCGACAAGCGTGACGCTTGCGCGCGTGCGCGCTCGCTCGCCTGTAATATATGCGAGGCTTTTACAATTGAGAGGCCGTAGTTTGCCCGACGAGCCTCATTCAATCCCGAATCGAAAGAGTGTCCATTGTATTGCTCTGTGTTTGATCGTTTGCCGAATATATACATAGCACTCGGTCCTTGACTATCCAGTTGTGCGGCGAGTTTCAATCCACCTTGCCGACGAGACTTTGAAAAACAAATATTTTTCGGCCTTCGCCTTTAACCACTCGCGTTGCTACTTGACTTACGAGCTGCGACTCCAATCGACTCTTATTGTTGGACTATACAAATGCTTAACATCTTCAATTCACTCTTATGAAAGAAACCGTTAATAAAAGAGATGTTTTCACTAGCTTTGTTAACACGTTCTCTGCAACTGGTTTCTTTCTATAAATATCATTTACAGGCTTCGACAAATAACGACGTTAAGTACAATGTTAATTACTAAACGAAATCTTATGATAGAGATACCTTTAAACAGTAAAAGTTTTAGGTAAAGATAGGTAACTATAGTAATTTTTGCGCGCGATAGATGGTGAGAAAAGTTTGTTAAGTAGAGTGAGTTTTTTACGCGAGCAGAGTTATTATCGGGCTGATAGGATCGATCGACGCTTCGGGCAACAAATGGTCCTCGTAATCAACAGGTTCGACATACAAGTACTCGTAAAATTTGTAATTGCACTCGGCCGAGCACATCGCCAGTAATTATGCTTCATGGCACACTCGCGATTGTGATCGGATCGACACTCGGGAGCGTGAAATGCCGCGAAAAAATGTCCTGCACTTCTGCGCTACGTTTTGATTAGCTTAATTATTCATGAGTGGGAACGAAGTGTTGTCAGGCGAAGTGTGAAGCGCGCGAATGCTTTCGAGGAAATATTTCCTCGTTTATTCGACTCCGACGGCGACGGTGGCGGCGGCTATAAAAGGTATATCTGGAGCAACATCTCGCGGGGCAAGTAAAAATGTACGGGTTCCTCATAAATATGCATTTACTAAATAATAGTATCCCGTAAGCCCCAGAAACGCCGGCTATTAATTCAATGCCGCGGCAGCGCGCGCAAGATGCCCATTTGCAGAAATGCTTAACACTGCTCGAAAAAAGCGAGAGGGAAACGAGAGAAAAGTGAGATAGAAGGGACGCAATCGTAGAGAAAAAGTGGAGAAAGCATTTGATCGTGCCAGCCGCAAATGGCTGTTAAAGATCGAGGAAAGAGAGATGGTGAAAGAGTTACTTTAACTTATAATAGTTCACAAAGGAATATCCTGCACACATATAAAAAGAACGATGTATCAATGAAATTTTCGATCACTCTTACAACGAGTGTAAATTATACTCTCGAAAGAAAACGTCGATAATCTAATTACAAAACCCCATTATATACTCATTACACTCACGAGTCTAATCATCGAAGTGATCATAATACTAAGTGGTTAAATGTAAACTTTCGCAAGAAGCAACGGGGGACAGATATGTACACATAAGCTGGAGATCTTTGCGCTTTCTCTCGCCTTGGCGTAGGAACAACTGGTGCGGTGGCGGCAAGTGGAGTAAACCATTCCGCGTGAGCCAATGACAGAGAAAAAATGAATTCTCGTTACTCTCGTTTTACGCTCGCTGGCTGACTCCCTTTTCTCGCGGATGATCGTGGAATTGCCTTTGTGTACGAGCTCCACCGTACTCCCAGAAGAGTGCTCTACCTCTCTCTTCTCTTCTCACATTCACTCATACTCTTCCACCACTCTCTTTCTCTTTCACTCCCTCTTTTTCTTTCACTCTTTGGCCTGTGATTTTTCCGGGCCCTGTTTTGCCTGGCTTTTTCTCCTTTTTCCATTTCCACTGGAGTCACTCGGCGTGTACACCCTTCGCTTCGCGCGCACTACTCTCCACCTTCATGCCGTGTCTCCCTATTGCTCCTCGACTCGTAGCACACTTTCTCTCCTCCTTTCTTCCACGATTCGTTTTGCCCCTTCCCCCCGGCCCCGCGTTTCCTCTTTAATTCGAGCCGCTCTCCTAGCAGCGTGTTACAGCGAAAGATGCTAATTTTGTGGCTCACGGAAGTGGCCATTGTCGCACGGTGCAGTCGAGAACTTTGAACGCAATTTCTAATGAATATCAGAATGAAGCAGCTGGTTTTTAATTAGCTGTCCCGCGTTGTTACCTTTGATTGTCAGACTCGGGGCAAGTTTCGAGCCTAGATCACGAAAACCATTTGTAGGATTCCTGGGTAACTTTACTGTTTCGGGGTGTATCGCGCTACGAACAATTGAGCAAAATTCTTTTGTTTTTTATACTAGTTTACTAACTCGAGATTTTTACTAAAAAGTTATCACCCGCTTTTACAGCTTTTTATGCTGGTTTTCAACGATCGAATTTGGAAACCGCGTACTATATTTAAATATGGACTGCCTTATGGTAAATCGAGCATACATATGTAAATAGTAGGACGTACCTATTTTCTCAGGTAACAAGAAGCTGTAGTTTCTAACTTCAATGGAATCCTGGATGCCTGTAAGAGCGTGGGCAGATCCAACTGTCTTTGAGTGCGCCGATGATAGCCTATCCAGCAAGAGCGAGCGAATCAACGCGAAGGAACAATCGGCGAATCGATCGACTGCCATCGACAATGTCACGTAGCTCAATGGAGCGATTGTACGGGGAAATAATTTCATCGACGGCCGCCGCAGCCGGCTTCTCATACGGGCCGATTGATTTACAATCCACCGCGATTGATGCGCCCGGCATCGCACAGCCGGCAGAATCGATCGCTCGCCGATTTATTCGGGCGAATATGGAGCTGCGAATAGCAGTCCGAAAGGGAAACGCTAAATTCGATCGGTTATGATTGCTCGAGCACGTAAAGCTCTACCTCATCAGAAAACATTCCATATGCCGTTCGTCGAATGGAGGTGAAATAGATTTGTGCTATGGGAAATAGGGCGTAGGTTGATATAGACGGATACAGGAAGTTCTGGGTGTGAGTTGAAAGAGTTGCTCAATGAATTGCTAAAACTTCGGCTTTATCAAGCTTCGGATACTTGATTATGAAGGTGAAGATATCTTTGAAACACATCTGAATTTAAAGTCTCACATATTCTGCATGATACTATTCGAGTTACACTCTTAGACTATAATTGTAGTATTGTTTTAGATTGTTGTCTTTATCGTGGTGATTATGAGAGATGTGAGACCACCGGAGTTTCGGCTAATGGACTTTCAGAATGTGTTTCGCGTGTCATTCATTTTGCATTCATTAACGGCACAATAAAGCCTGAGAGAATGCGAAATAACTTTCTAATTAATTAGGAGAGTTTCCTGTCTAATTAAGCAGTGCAACCACATTCAAAGGAAGCCGGTGTTGAATTAATTCAAGCCACTAGTCGTGTAGTAATCAAGATACTATTTCTTGAACTCTCAAATATAGTTTCTGGAAGTTCTTCTGAAGCTTCGTATCCGTGAATAACTCACTAATGTTCGCGGTGATTCACGTATAGTTATGAAAACAGTATTCATTCCTATGAATGAGCTTAGAAAGTATACAATTTTGCAGTCCAACAGGACTCTTTGCAGATTAAAACTACGCTATTTATTTCTTTTATAAAAAATCTCTAAAATTTTCTTGATCGTCATTCGAATGTTTTACTATTCGACTATTGTGTCAACTCGTTCGATCGAAGAATAGTCGATTCGCGTCGGAGAGTCGCTCATAAGACAAACATAAACTCGATGTCCACTTTGTAATTCCAATGAAGACGAGATCGACGATCGTGTATGACCGATCAATAGAGAAGTAGGCGCGACAAAGGGCCGACTAATGGGAATCCCGAAGTACAGGATCGTCGAACGTTTGTTCTCAGGTGGATCTACTGTTTTGTGCTCACCGAGGATAATATAACTTTCTATTTGACCGAAGAGAACGATCGGTTCCAGTGGGCGGACGAGCGGGTCATCATTAGTTTTAGTTTCAAAGCAACTCGACTCGCATGCCAGCGGGATGCCTAGCAAGTTCGCAGCAACCAACAGGAAAAGCGATTTGCGTTTGAGATTCGCGCGAACACACTTTTTGAGTGATTTTACCTCTCCTCACTTATCTCCGTTTGGACGCCTCTAGTTTTAAAACTGTTCGACAACTTGCTCGTTGTGCAGTAGCAGAGTAAACATTGATCTGATCTTTGGAATTCGACCGATGTTCGCTCGCTTCCGTTATGCAGCTCCGCACGATGCATAACTGTGCGCGGAAACGACTCGCGCAATGAAAGCTTGTTAACAATGCTGTTTATTATACGCTCTGTCTGATAGGTTTCGAGAAGGTAATTCAATCTTTTACGGCGACTGTGCGACACCGGCGCCCATTACAACGGTTATAAAATAGTAATAACATTCGGGAATAATTGAATGTCGTTCAATAAATATAGAAATTTGCTGTAACAATGGAGTTACAAGAATGGAGCTTCCATTGAAAGGTAATCGGTAGAATCAACTCTGCCTTAAACATCCAATTAGTCGACATGTTGGCTGTGAAAGCGGATCGATTGTCCTTTCTACCTTGCCAATCGGTGCGATGCTTTTCAAAAGAATACCTGTTCTTGTTATCGCGATTTACGCTCGCATTTTTTTTTCGTTTTTAGTGCCTGTTCGACGCGCTCACCTAATCAACGTGGACAAACGTTTCAAGCGAGTTATTACAGGCGCGCGCGCGCGCGGGTAAATGTTGTAGGTGGGTAGTCGATTTGCAAACAATCGGCTATTCGCGCAGGACGTTTGCTCTCTCGAGGCACTGCGGAACACAAACTGTGGAGGACCGGCATTACAAAATGTTGCTGAACTGGTTGTTTGAATGTGGCAGGCCGGAACGCCCATGAATAGAGGTGGCGCGCTGGTCACTTCGTTAGCAAACGACTGCCGAAAACCAATTTCGTTCGCGTGACGTTTATGAAAATGATTCCCGAATTGTGGCAGTGAGCGAGCAGCAAAATCCCGCCTGTTTCAGTAATGTAGTCCGATTTTCTCACTTCGTTTAATAATCATTAGAAATCACAGCGAATATATTGGCTTTTGGCCATTCGTTCTATAAAGGACGACTGCCGTTTTCATGAATTTATTTTGTTTTCATGAAAATTACTTTCGCAGATTGGCAGTTGATTTGTGGTATCGAGTACTCGCAACAAAGTCATCGATTCATTCATTTCTCGGACGATTACTTGTCGGATTTATTGTAATCATCGAAGTCATTCATATCGACAATTAGAATTAGCCGCGCTACCCCTGAAGGATGGTTCGCAGGAGATGCGGTGAAAAATTGCCGAGCCAAGGATACTATTTATCTTCGTTTGGGGCGGAAATTCAGCAACGAACGCCCGTAGAAACATCGGCGAAACGTGAACAATGATTTATTAACAAATGCGTGACGCGGAAAACTGGCTTTTAATGACGGAAAATCGCGCGCGCCTTGCTCGAATGTTGCGACAGCGACTGCATTGTAAATCGCTTTCGAGGAATGTGCAACGTCATAACGTCTTTCAACCTCATGGCTTCCTCTTACTCCATGATAGGGTGGCAGCAGCCGCGATTTATCTCAAAAGTAGTGGAGAATAAATCTTGAATGAAGAGAAAGAGAGAGTCTCGAGAAACAGCACAAAATACGTGATAAATTGTGAGAAATTCCCTTGACAAAACCATAAAAACATTTAATCAGTCGAAGTATAAAGGCTTCGACTGACTAATAAGGATTAGTAGACGGTACACGGTCAATACGGAAGTAGCAGGGAATAGGAAAAGGCAGGGGAATTGGCACAAGAGCATTTCGAATGTCGAGCTTTATTTGACATCGTAAATCCAGCGGGAGGGGGTACCGCTTTATTCAGGCCATTCCTCGTAAAACCTCTGCCAACTATAATCGCTGGTCCGTTGATACTGGAGAGCAGCTTCGAGATCGGCCGCTAATCCAATACGTCGAGCTAGCTGTTCTGGAAAAAGATTTCGTGCGAGTTTCATCGTCGGTAATCCTCACAGATCGTGGAGAAAGAAGAGTCGTCATCGGCGACGCTCAAACTTCCCCCGAAAAAGATAAACTGTCACCCAGTTGCAAGTAGTAGCGCTGCGAATTGTGGAAACCGTCCGGTACCGCAAAAAGTGGGGTCGGGGTAACTAGGATTCCCCGATAAAAGAAGAAACGAAAAATACCAAGTGTACGGATGCAGTGGATGCTTACCTTCAACTAGATCAACCAGAGTAATCCGATCGGTCAGTGCGCCAAGCATATAAAAAGTTGGTCTGGCAGTAGGAGCTTGAAACGTCCAAGCGACTGCCACGAACTTTCCCGCTAATTTCCCGACACACCGAAACATTTATTTCCGCTTCAAAGTTACCTTATTTCCGCTGTGATATCCTCTCCAGTAGTCTGTATAATATAATACGACAATCGTAATGCAATCGGTTTATCAAACGAAATGAATTATAAGAAGTTGGGTCGAATAAAAATTCTCCGACTTTCGGCATCGTCGTCCCGAGTGACGACGCGTCACGGCGACTTTCCTTTAAATTTCACGTGGACGTTGATCGCCGGTGAGAGTTTAGATGGTTACCCCTCACTCAGGGGTAACCCCCGGGAGGGTTAAACGCTGATGACTTTGAGACTAAATGCTCGAGGGTGGCTCGACCTTTCTTCCTCGAGGGAAGGAAGGCGGCCACGAGACTTCATTGATTTTATCGGGCTCGGAAGTTCGCCTTGAAGAGCGGCACAAGCTCGAGGAACAAACCCCGGGTTTCTCGTAACCGTTCGAATTTATCTTTACGAGCGACCACGCGTCCTGGAATAAGATCTTTGGTTGTGCCCGGCCCAGCTAGGATAACATCGCTCTCCTCTAGGACAGTGGACCCGGAAACGGAATCCGAACGATTTGCGCTGTTAAGTGATAGAGGTTGTTCGACTACAGCCCCACATGTGTATTCTTAAGATACATTCGATGAACAAATGTTAAAGTGAAGTAAATGAATTACTCTAATACTCAATCATATTTGCGTAAACAGCCGCAATCTAGAAATAGCACGTATTAAAAATCGTAAGTAGTATAGCAACGTAATAGTCAGACGCGACAAAAAGTTCTTCGGGATATAATGTAATATTCATTACAAATATAACTAAACCAACGCAAACATAGTTGAAAGAGATTGAATGTAAACTTAGTTCATCAGAATAGATTAGTATCAACAATATCATAGTTTGCAAAGATAGTAGTACCAGTTGGACGGAATTGAACTGTTAGTGAACGCATCATTCCAATCGGAGATTCTCCACGCTAACTGTTTAACGCTCAGATCTATAAATCCAGTATGAAATAGCTGGAATGTAGTTGGTAGAGCGAGTAGAGTGCTGATGGCATATTAAAGATACGAGCCGCAGCCTCCAAGCCTAGAATCGGCCCTGGTATCTAGCACTCCGCAGGGGTTTATAGAATGAAACATTGCAAGCTGAGAGTAAGAAGCATTACATCGCGAATTGCCCTATATTTCACTGTAGCCGGGCGCGCACATCTTCGATAAGTGGAGAATCAGTTATGAACATTAATTAACTTGAGTCGTGAGGCACGGCTCCCGGGGAAATAATAAATTGGATTCCCCACGGGTTGCGTCATTTAATTATTAGCGTCCTCAATAAGCATTAGCGAGAGATAGAGCTGACTTATAATCGCTCGCGGCTCACATAAAAGTCTCATACTTTGCAAATTGATGAACTCTTTTAATGAAAAAATGTATGAGAAAGTCGTGATTTATTTTGAAGGAAACTTCGCCGAGCACTAACTTTGAGTACTCAAGACTCAAATATTAATTTAGACTTTCGTAGAACTTTTGCTAAATTGATTCCTCATAGTATCGAGTTGCAACGTGGAGTAAATTCAATTACGTGAGATTATGGTGCTTAATTATTCAAGGCATGATTATCCAGTATCACCGAGGATCTTTCATCCCCGGAAGAAGTAAGTGCATTAAGGAAAGCGTATCGCTGGCACGATCACGTTGAGACGGGTAATGCGAGCAGGGTCAAAGATGATACGGTGACTGGTCTGGATGACGATGATCCTCACGGTCCAGTTTGCCAGATGGATCGAGGCCATCCCCCGAGGAGTAGCAGACCTGACTGGATGGCAACGTGCCCTCCATGCTGAGCGAGAACGTGTGGCCGCGAAGAAAAGCCTGACATCCTCTTCTGATCCAGCGACAACTGGCGGAAAAGCATCATCCGAATTTCTCCCTTTCTTCGGGCGACAATGCAATTTTGAACTATCAAGCTCCATCTCCAAATGGATCGCCCGTGTCTCGGAGGATGCACTTTTCTCGAGGAAAATTCGAACTCAAATCTAAGAATATCTAGCTTGAAACGCGTGTTCCTTGAAAGTCAGAATCACAGAGTTAAAAGGAACACAGGTAGAATACGAAATTGTTGGAATTACACGAAAGTACTTTAACCCTGCGAGTTACATTCTTCCCAAGTCACAAACTATTTTAACGAATGCAAAAAAGTAAATGGAATACCAAGAGTAAATACATACACATTAAGTGGCAGTGCGAAATACTCAAGTTTATCGGCGCCACTAGTTGGAATTGGAATTCGCCGTCGATTTGATCGAGAGCCTGGCGCTCGCCACTTGCACGCTCGAATCTGATAAGCAGCGCATAATTAGCACGGCCGGTCTTAGCTGAAGAGTTCCGAAGACCGTCTAAAGAGAGGCGATCGCAGATAAGAGTCCGAAGTGGCCGGGAAACTCGAGAAAGAGAGATTATCGGAAGGCAGGGGAAGTTGGCCGCCGGGGAATTTTCATTTCCTCCGGCAAGTTTCGACTGGCACGGGCCGTTGGAACTTGCGGGAAACGGACACGAGCGTATGTTAATTTATGTGCGAACTGCATTACGCCCGCCTGATGTATTCGGTATTCACTGGGGATGAGAGTAAGACTGAGATATACTCTTTGCAAACTCGGCTAGCAGAAAGAGAGAGAAAGTGCTCAGAATTTTAGTATATCTCCATATCTACTATGCCGCCGCTGCCGCCGTCGGCCAGAACCCTTTCGCGTGAAAATCCTGCACCATCTGTATTATATCGTGTATTTATAGACCTTATCAGAAGCACCGCCAACGCCGCCTCGGCCATTCAGCCTTTAACAAAGGAAGTTATAAACGGCACGCGGTTTTACGTGACATAGCAAATGCGAACGCGAGCTTCCGCTTACTCGTGCAAAGCTCGACTACAATTTCAGACCTACTCTACTGCCAGGTGTTCGGATCGATCATTCCATTATTTCGTTCTTGAAAAAAAGAAAGAATAATAGTTGATCTCCACTCTTTGCATTCGGTATATTTAAGAAGCCTGTAAATCAGAATTTAATTTAACTATTTGCTTTTCGAAATATTAACTTGTATAAATCCTTGGTTGATTTTTAACAGATCTAAGGAAAGAATCGTGCAGTTTCGCGTTGAAAATGTAGCTCGAATAGATTTGTCAGAGTTCAACCAACAAGTCAAAGACAAGCATGTTAGTATTCCCGAATAAGAACCACCGAATGAAAAGGGGTGAAAACTCGTGGGTCCACTCCTCTTTTGAAATGTCCCGAAATTCCGACGGGTGGTCATGCAAACCTGCAGCATCCATGCTTTTAATCATCGTTATACTCTTGCTGGGGAGCAGCGGTCTGCCTTGAAATAATTAGACGTCGCTTTGGAACGCGGCGGGTCCTCAGAAAAATGCGTTTCCTTCCAGTCCTTGCAGCGAGTGCCCTCGAAAGCCAGGAAAAAAGATCGCTCCAATTTCCGTTAAAAATTACGCAGCTCACCACGGAAAGAAAGAAGTGTAGAAGCGGGAAAAGGGGACGAAAGGAGGAGGGTTGCTGGAGCGAAGGAGGCAAGCTGAGAGCTGAGCGTGTTATTTAGCCCTATCCTGGAAGAAACAGGTGGATCGTAAAGTTTCATGTTCGCCTTGACGTAACTACCAGACCCACGGTTATGACACGATAAAGTTCCAATAAAAAATGGCGCGCCCCAATATTACCCGAACGTCGACTCGAAGAGCTTGTCGAGATTCGCAATTATATTTACGGCGGACAATGAAAACTCAAACACTATCTTCCCGTTCGTTAATCGTAATCTGGAAAAGTTCACCAGCGCAAGTAAACGGAATTTCTCCTCGGCTACATAGAGCCAATGAAACTCCGAGGAAATTTATAGTTCCTTCTCCAACATTGCGAGTGATTCACTCAATGTCTCTTGGAAATGACAATCTTTGAAGTCGAGCTACTTATCCGTGGACAGAATGTTTCTACGATATGTTGCATAAAAAGAACATTCACTTATTTTTAAGAAACATTAATATCCATCCAATAATAAAGGATATTTAAAAGGATTATTACAATGATTTTGTTAGACTAAAATATTTCAGAGTGATTTTCTGGAATTCTGTCGCTCCGTGCTCTGTTAAAAGACCCACCACGCAAACTATGCGATGAAAAGCCAATGTTACAGGCGGATTGAAAGGAATAGGAATGTAAAAGACGATGTGGTGAACGTCACCCGTACAAAATTGGGGCTCGGGTGTCCAATTATCAGGGAGACTTCACGCGGTTAATGCGGTAATCGGGTCGAATAGCATTCCCGTGCTTCATATCGATTCCCTGTGGGATGACCCACCGGATTGGGATGGAACAGGCTTGTCCATGCCGCGATAGGCATAGGCCTACAGAGCGAATAAGGCGATCCGTATATGCTCTAAGCCGTTATGTTGTGTTTATGGGTATTTGACATTGATTTCGATTCGGCGGCTGTAATGGATTAGTTCGAGGACCATGCTCGTGAGAAGCTAACCACACGCGCATGTGTATGAGCGGATGTTCATCACCAGAGGGTATTCAATCAATTTCCATTGCTTGCCATTCGAATTCTTTAATTCCAAAGCTATCAAACTCTTAGTTTTAAGGCATTCAATTTCGACAGTGTGACAGCGCGACACAAACTTGTTTTAATATCTTTTTTTGGAATTAATTCCGTCACACCTTGAAATGTTTTATACAATACAGTATCGTATCATTTCGTTCAGTATTTTTGTTAAAAACATTCTGTTAACTATTCATTTTGCAAGAGAAAATAAAAGACAAAACTGTTGCGCAGAGTGCAGTTTTTAGGGTGGGTTTCGAGAATCGATCAGACGTTCACGAGCGACAGTAAGATTCCGGAGTGCTGGTCCACGCGTTCGGTATTCCGTAAGACTTCCTGTCGTATTTCTACCGAAGATCGTAGCCTGACAACATCAAATATTTACCTGGTCCTGAGTACAAAGTTTACCGTCCACCTGTTACTACACCCAGAGACATACATATAACCGACCACACCATCACCGCTGCATATTATGTGGTTTGCCTGATGTAATTACGGTCTGAGGTTGTGATGCGGTGAAGATATAGTTTCGCTATGCAACATATGCGGTACTCTTTAAAAGCATGCACTTTAAATTCGAAATTCAAATTTTGCCATTCTCGAAAGCTCATCCGTTCGGACCAATATTATTTTAATGCTTGATAATATTACTGTCGCTCGGGACAGACGGTTTTTAAATGAGACATTCCAAATCGACGTGAATGCCCAAGCAATAAATGTTGGATTTGATATGATAGGCGGACAAGCAGGTAATACTGAAAAATAAAAGAGTGTCATATGATTTTATACATATGAACCGTCCACCCTCGGATCACGTAATAAAGGAAAATTCAGGAATGTATTATTGCAATCAGCTAACACGACGGGCTAATGAAACATACAAGCAGGAGTATATTGGGTTCTTGTATTGACAGAAATACAAAGGAATACGCGGATCCTTAATAAATGAGTGATTAGCAATTCGTTTTGACAGAGATAGTTTTTACCCATGGCGCACTCTTCGATGAGGGACGGAATTATTTCCTTTTCATTCATTCCATTCTTCCTTCGCGAGCTGAAATTAGCAATCTGCAAATTCCTATGGCAGCTTTATTTCCTCGTAACCTTCCTTTAATTAGATTTACCAGATGTATTTTCTTATTTAATTACCTCGCGAACTCATTTCATTTTCCGGCGAATGCAATATTACAAATTCCAGAAAAGCAGTGCAACAGAGTCACATTCTTAAAGCATTTCACGAGCGTTCGTGCATGGAAACGTATGTTGAAAGGGTCGTGCATCGCAAATAAGCTTATCATTAACATTTACCGATAATCGATCGCAGCGATAGTTTTGCCGAGAGGAAAAGCGGTGGGCGGTCGGCCGGTAACGCGCGTCCATTTCACGATAAACATTTGCATGCGATTTGCATCTGAAAGAGGGAAGTTTTCGGATTATTTTTCGCCGGGCAAACTGCCGGCTCGTGTTCTGAATGGCGAGTGCCGGCCGCTCGAACTGATAACACCGTTTTACAGGTGAACGATCAAGTACAGAAACCCCTTTCGAGATGATCGTAGACGGAGCACGATATCCAATTATAGTACATGCGCGCGACGCCCGCGCCCTTGTTGCTGGGATTGGCTACATCGATGATCAGCTTGATTATTAATTATTAATTAGTAGTGCCCCGGGAAGGTCTACTGGGCAAATCAGTATTGGCGAGTAATTCGGTACAAGACAAACTTTTAGTTTAATCGATTCCATCGGCTTCCATCTCCTTGACACGATTGTTAACTCCTCCCTTCTGTTCCACTTCCACCCAAATCCCAAAGTAAACGTACCAACATATTAGTTAATACATATCCAATTAATTGGCAATGCTCACACGAAAAAGCAACCTTCCGTACACTGCCCAACTGTACGGAATTAGTTGTTTGTTGCCATTCATCTATTACCCACAATAGATTAGAAATTCATATCCGTGGCATTATTCAATATCCAAATATGAGAAAATACCAAATATTTACATAACATTAACATCATTAAATCTACGCGTTAATTTATTCAAATTTATACGTACACCAATTTGTTATACTCTATAATTTACCCTTGTTGGGTATTCCTTAAAACTGCTCGCAGCTATATCATAGTAGAAGCCATTTAAAAATTTTGAAAAATTATCTACTGTTCTGAAACAGCAATGTAGCGGTGTACGCCCGAGATGAAATTTAAAGATGACTGCGGCGGAAGTGGGCCAGGTTCAAAGGCTCTACTTTATCGCCGCGGCAGTACAATATCGCAGCGTGGTAGTTACCACACGATAGCTATCTTTGCCACATCGCGGACAACCGAGCACAGTTATTACGGGGCCAGCGTATAACCATAGGATATTACGCTGTCCTCGAGAATGTACACATGTATCACCGGAGTATTAAGTCCGCGCCGTGAAGTTCGCAGAGTGTTTCCGGTGGTCCGGACAGTGTTTCCGGGGGGCGCTCGATGCGCGCATTCAGCGCTTACAGTAGAGACAATCTGTTTCTCCAGTGATATTTTTGATCGAGGTGTAATATTGTGTAAAGCATTCTGACCTGTTTAGACTGCGATGTTAGCCGACTGTGGTAGCGACTGCCGACAATGCGGTATTAATTATCGAGCGCACGCAACCCGGCAACACACACACGCGGTGCACGCTTCGCATTAGAGCGGGCACTACTGCACACGTGACTCTCGGGGGCCCCTTTGATCACGTCAATTCCGAAGGGGCCGAAATCATCTCAGCGCGCTCTCCCGTTAGTAACACACAAACCTTACCACGGAATCTCCAGCCACTTTGTAGTTCACTACTGTGCCCTGGCATATGTGTATGTGTGTGAGCTTCTCTCGCGGCCCCCACTACTATTGTTTGGAAGGTCTGCCAGACCAACCGCGCTTTGTAAACTTCCCGCGCGAGTGTTATGCATTCCGCGATTGTAATAAAGCGGAGGGTGTCGCGTGACTGTGGGACTGGCTCTTTCCCTTTATGATTAATCCTAGAAGTTCCTAGTTGTTCACCGTCCAATTATGACTAGCAATTGTCTATCATTGATTTAGTAGTATGGAGTTGAGAATAATTAAATCTTTGGGGAAATAGTTTCTTTGATTTTGTAAGTGAAATAAGGGTGGGCATCGTCAATTTAATTTTAATATTTTAATTGTTTACTTAATTGCTATTGAGATATATTGGAAGTTCTTATTATTATTATTTGCTTCGCGTTGCTAGTGTATTGCGTGATATGTGAGGCTATTTACCCGTCGCGTCGGGCATAAATGTTTGAAAAGATAATAGATTTGTGCTGCGTGGCTGGTCCGGCATTGGGTGGCGTGAGTGTAGGGAGAAGGGCCGGTGCGGTGGCATGGACGACTATTAACGAACGATTATTAGGGCAAACCCTTATCGCGGTAATTGCGCGGAATAAATCTAGGCACTAACACAACGACAAAGTCCTCGTCGCCGCGGCAATTTTCTAGCTCGTCGAGCGTCGGAATAACGATAAAGCCTCCTTCACTCTCCTTTCTCCTGGTTTCAGAGGTCGGCTGAGCTGCGAGGTAAAAGGGCAGCCAGCCAAAAGTGCCTCCTTGCTGGATATCAAAAATTAAGACTCGATGTAAACATTCTGGAAGAAGGATGGACAAGGAACTTTACGTTATTTCGTAGTTACTTCGTGTTACCTGGTTCGCTAACTTTAAACTTTGTTTGATACCAAAGAGAAAAGTCGATTTAACAACAGTGATTATATTAAAGCTGAAATGTTTTGTAAAGTTGAGAGATTTAATTTTGTTAATATGACATGATTCGTAGACGGGCAATGATAGAGATAAATGATACGTTCGTCGTTGCTAATTAGTTCTTCCGGGTTCCCAGCTAGTAATATCTCTCGAGTCTCCTATAAGGATCAACGGGCGGGGAAGGAAAAATGAATTCCTACTTCGGATTCAATTCACGTGGGTTTCCTCCGCTCATAATTGATTGGGCCTTTGCAACCTGTAGGCATGCGATTCTGCGAGGACGCGGAGGGACTGGGAAGCCGGGGAGGGTGAAGAGAAATTAGATATGGTCACTGTCATTTCCGGAAATAATTCGGAGGGAAGCTTCGCAGAGAGTAATTGCTACCACGTCTCCTCAAGCGAATCGTGATCCCTCTTTCTATAAATCTCCGTCGGCCCCTTTTTTCTCCACTGGTTTATCCCTCTCTCCATCTTTTTCTGTGATTTTCTCTCAACGCCGCCGGGCTTTGCTACTTTCATCGGGCTCTCTCTTAATTCCGATTCTCTTCCAACAATGTTTATCATTCGAAGCGGGAAATATGAACGAGCATATGAACTCTTATCAGCATCTAAATTACGAGAAAGTAATTAATTAGGAAATTATCAGTGCATTGTGAATGTGCATAAGCATTTCTTTCTGTGAAAATAAGATTCACTGTAGTAGAAAAGTTCGTTGATTAATTAGCTAGGTGTTCTAAGTGATTGATTAAATTTCAAGATTATAAAGTAGAGTTTTAATGAAGTCTCGATGATACGCGAGTGTATCGTTGCACTATTAGCGAGGGAAGCCAGCGACTAACAGTAACAAAAGGAATGACTTATTACACATTGATGATCTCAGCCGGTAATGAGTTCCAAACTCGTCTTAACGAGAGCCCCGGCGTTACCTTAATGAAAGGAAATATTGAATTTTATTCGAGTCGCGAGCCACGCGCGCACGATCGAGAAACGAATCCAGCTCATAGTGAAAGCTAACGAGTCCGCGTCTAATTCCCGAGAGTCAATCGCGAATGCGGTTCCCTGAGAGATCGAGTGTCATTCGCTTTAAATGGGGTAAATAGACTGACTAAGTTGGACAGAAAAAAAGTCAAATTCAATGCATTTTCTTTTATAAAAGCACTCCATTCATTCCACTTCTCGTACTCTTCTTCCCATTGACTCGCTCGGGTAGACTTTTTCAAACAGATATAAAGAAATTTATCACGTCTCACTTACACGGGGTGCCAAGAGATCATTAAGAGAGAAACTTCTCTCATTGCAGAGGTGACCGATGTTTTAATTAATAACCGTTTGTAAAAATATAATTTACACAGCTTCCGTAGAGGTTTAAAGTAATTTATATCGGTTAGTGGAACGTCCCCGTTAATAATCCAGTTGGAATACATGCAAATCTTACCCAAATTAGATCTGTAATAATTCGAGAACTCTGACTTGTTAACGGAAAGCTATTTGTCAAGAGACATGGCCATTAAGAGTACATTAAACCCAGTAACGACACTCCCGCGGCTATTTATCTTGAATGATTATATCGGTATACTAAAAGTTTTCATCGATAAGGGCGCAATAACCGGTATTAATTTAGCAATCGAGGGACTCGGGAAACAGGAAAGGGTTGGAGGAGTGGGCCGGAAAGAAAGGGGTGAAATGAGAGGAGGTAGAAACACAGAGTCAGTATCGTTCGAAGGCGAAACTAGTATAAGCTCCTGATAATACTACAGTATATGCAGTTACTTCCTGTAGGAATGAGCGGAATTGTGCCGATGTAAAATCCTATAACAATTAGTGGGCGAGTTGGCGGTGGCGGCGAAATGATCGGCGTTTAGGAAATTACTATTAATTCGGTAGTAATGGATTCCACGGCGGAAACAACCCGTCCAAGCGCATTCCCGCTTTCCGGATGTAATGAAACACGCGGCTTACCTTGCACAATTAATCGTTCATGCTATATTCGATGAATTCCTCATACGTCATTATATTTTAATGAGATTAAAAAAGGTATACGATAGGGAACCGGTTCCTTGGGGGTTGAAGGACGTTACTCACACGAGGTGATCATTAAGGGGAAACCCAAGCATCGATCTATCCATCAATATAGCCGCTGTGTCGGTTACACTTTCGCGCGTGAAACTGATCCCGCAGGAATTCGACCTGTTGTGGAATAATGAAGCCGAGCGTCCCTTGATTCCGCTGGATAATGATGCTGATGCTTCTGTAAGATCGTACATTGTATTTCTAAAGGGAAAAACCGAGTTTGAAGTGTCTCCGGATTAAAAAAGATGCAATAAAAGCACGAAAATATATTTTATCAGTAAAGATGGTTTTATCTCATTTTTTTAATAAAAGCAGGATTTTCATAGAAAGGCTAGATGCACCAGTATCAGTAGTAGCATCCAGTGTCTTTGAGTCGAGGAGAAAAATTCAGTACGAGTAGCTGCACAGCTAAGCCATACGTTGTGAAATCTATTTTTCAAGCAGTGGACTCTTCGTCTAATTTTTAGGTGAGGACAGCATTCCCTTGGCAAAAGGGATTGTGCCTGTTTCAGCGCTTTTATCCAGCGCCTTTGAGCTCCGATAGAAATTCAGCGGAGACTGCGCTCGCACGCGGAGGAAAGCCATTTCAAGTTCTAGAGAGGCTTGTGCTCGGGTCGATCTCTCAAGAGCGGTGTATTCGAGCGTGAGGAGGCTTATTATTTCGACATATTCCGCGGTCTGATCGCAGCTAAGCGCACGATGAAAATTGATTCGGAGGATAATCCAGCGCCGACAGATTTACGGAGGGGTTGGGGGGTTGGATTCAGCGAGTATAGCGGATATATTCGAGTGAGGGAATACGCGCGCGATGCTGGCTCAACCTTATCACCGGGCGCAAAGTAACGGGCTCCCGAGTTGCCACTGCAAAATCTCACTGGGACCTAAAAAGATAAGAGACTCCATTTCCGCGTGGTCGACTGCTATCGCAGCCCCACGATCTTCGACACTCGACTTGGCCCCCTTCACAGTGTGACTCGACGCACTCACATTCCCACTGGAATACCGAATGCGAATCGTCCACCCGGAATACAATGGATTAATCCGATATGACGTCGATGCGAGAAAATGGCATTTTAGTATTTCATCATCCTCCAGATATTCTTTCTTCTTAAACTCGGTGAATACTATTGATTCTTTCCTTATAAAAAAGTTCCTTTTATATTCTATTTTAGTCCACTGTTCAATATACAAAGTGGACATTTCTATTATTGCCAAGCACGGTTTATTCCTTCCTAATTATTGTTTATTAAAAATAGAGAAGAGAACTTTGGGAATAGCTCTAGCATTTTGTGAGAGGATCCCCAAAATAATGAACCCCAACACGTCGGGGAAATCTGGCTAGGTCACAAATCAAAGGGGGGGTGATATCAGCAAATCGCCAGGATATTAGACGGCGAGACGGTTCCTTAAAATTATGTGTGTATTCGTTATATATATATATACATATATATATACATATACACGCGATATTGGGGCGACAACCGGAATTTTCCATTGCGAGCCTCCTCCTCTGCTCACGATTAATAATGCGATTATTTATCGCGGCTGCAATCGATGGCTATGAATAACGCGAAATATCTTTGCCGGAAATCTGGGCTATGTCGTGTGTCGTGCGCTCTGCTGGCGGCGTGAGGGAAACAAGGAGAGAGCGAAGGAGGAAAAAAACGGGAGCGATGGAAAAAAGGAGGGCAATGTGACCCTCTCGTGTGGCCTTTTATTCGCTGGGCTTGCGCGCGTTCGCTCGCGCGAGTGAGTAAGCGAGCGAGCAATTAATTATGGGCTCGGTGCTGTGCAAATTCGTTGTACGCGCACGACCTTCCTCTCCCTTCGCCTCTCTCTCTCTCTCTGTCTTTCTCTCTCTTGCTCGCTCCTGGTGCGGCCACTCGACGATCGCTTTCCAGTTAAAATGGAGCGAGCCGACGCGACTCGTTCATACAGAACGACTGCGCGTCGGATCAATCGGGAATTAGCCGAGTCGAATGTAATTCCGCTTTCGGCTTAGGTATCGCGCACACACTGCCTCCAATCGGTTCTGCCTCGCTTCGGAAAAAAGCACAGACCGCCAGCCCCCTCCGCGCACCCGGCGTGCACTGCTTTCGCAAACTAGTTCAGTTCGTGTACTACTATTCACGCGTGATCCTTTTCATTTCTATGTGCAACTTCATCAGGTTTTAATGAGTGGCTCGGTAAAAGCGTGGAATGACTACACCCGATTCCCTCACCGCCGCCCGCGCACACCTCTGCCACCTGACATTCTGTCTATCGGGCGCCGAATCAGTTACACGTAACACGATCGCGTGTAATTGATTACGGCCTCCAGTATGCAGGAACAGGCCAATTCGTTATGCGGCTGTGGTGCGCTTGTTTTTCCCTGCTCTTTTTCGTTCTGTCGCCCTCCCCTCCCGCGAGATACCAAGCCGCAGAAAATCGGTTTGCGTGCGAGCTTGGTTGCCGACCACCCTCAACTCGTTCCAACTGTCAACGTGTTAAGGCCGCCTCGTGTTGGGAATAATTGGTTTGAAGGAACAAAATTGAGGCTCTTTCTGATGTGTGGTAACTCTTTTCTGACTTTGACAGAGAAGCTTTGAATGTTACATTAAATATCTGCTTTTTAATTACCTTCAAACACGATTGTACTTTTCCTTGTATTGAATTTGGGAAATTTGCAAAGAGTGCAATACAAATATTGAAATTTATTTGACAATATCTATGCGATGCTGTTTGGCATAAAGTATAATTTATCCAATAAATTTCAGAAATTCATAAATTTCTTGGACATCGGGTGACCCTGAAATCCCTCCAATAAAATAGCACGAATAGTTTCGAGTTTTGAAAATCCATTTCTCTCCTTTTAAAACTGTGATCAATATGGCTGTTTCTCACAAGATTGGGGAGGCTGACGATTGGCTACAGAGAAACGCGTTTAAATGCTGGAAGAGGAGGGTGCACTTGCTTAACAGCGAGAAGGCCGAATCTACAGAACTGGATTTCAAAGTTCCATGAACTCTAATGGATTAGTAACCCCCGCCCCAATGTCCCGATGAAATGAATCGGTGGTGCGCGAAGCAAAAAATTGCTTTCTACTTGGAAAACCACTTAGATTGCAAAGGCAAAAGCTCGTCGCGAAATTCAATGCATAATCGGTTTATCGATACGAGTAGTTCGGTGTGGATTGCGTGCGCGCGGATTTATTGTGTGCGTAGTCCTGATGAAGTTGGAACTGCGCGGCGGTAAATGGATTATAATTAGAGCTTCCGTTATCCGGTAATTGCGAACGCAAGTAACTGCTTCGAGGATTGCCAGTGCCTCGGGCAATTGTCGATGTAGATACTCCTCTCAACATCTATTGTTCTGATGGCTTAGGAATCCTGATGAATCTTTGCTAGCAACTTTTTCAGTTAATTCTTAATTATTGTAATCATCGGCCATCTCCCAGGATATCTATCAAGTGCTTAATTAAGGCAAAAATCTCATGGTTTATAATAAGTATCCATTTCTTGAGATTTTATATATATTATAATTTCTTCTAAAAGTTACGTTATTGTCATCATAGAATGTATTCAAAAGAGTTAACTGTATAAGGTGTGAAACGTTTGAGTAGTAAATTTATAGAAGCTATTCTTTTGGCTTATGATTCGCGATAAAGAAGTGATAAGGGGTGTAAAAGCACACAGATATGGACTTGAGAATTCCTTTAGCGTTTGGCCAGTTCATTTTTCGCCAGCGACTATGTAAAATACATGCCTGTTCAAGGAGCCAAGCGATGCACGGACACGTCGAATGTACTTATTCATGAACGAGCTCTTGTGCATCGTATTCCTAGACCTTAGGCACACATGTGAGCGAGCGCAAGTCATGAAAAGGTATGTGAACTTGCACTCGCACCGCTCTTCCCGCAAAATACACAGCCGCGTCGACTACATTTTTCAAAGTGTGAATTCAAATAGGTAACTGCTGGCTCAGATAGTCTGCTATTTTACCCCTAAATCGATCGGTTGAATTCTTTATATAAATATTTAAAAGCAACCTATTTTATTATATTTTCTGAATCGAAAATCACCCTTTGTGTACTCCTTCCAATTTCGAAAGAAGTCTTTATAAAGACGTATTTGTAAAGCCAAGTTTTTCCGGCCAAATGGATCAGTTGAAATTCATGGTGGTTTCGTAATGCTATGACCATTTCATGCTCTCGGATCGAATCAACGGGAGAAATCGGACTTTATACGTCGGGCACTCGGTGGTATGAGAGGATTCAGAGGTAAATAGAGGGGTTATGGGAGATGGGAACCCTTTTGTAAGAAGATGCACAAGAGGTCAGCATCATTTCATGCCTGACTCCTTCCTCCTATATGGATATGCCCGAGCTATCTTCTATTCGCTTATAAATGTCGATCGGAGCCAATATCTTGACATCTATCGACAATATATGCGTCATTGGTGAACTCGAGCAAATCATTGTGTAAATAATACTTGATGAATGGGCAGCCTTATCAAATAATCTTTTATCCTAAGATTATGCTTCAAATTCATTTATTGTGTACGAAGTACCAAACCCTAAATTATTCAAATAAATATTTAACTATCTTTAACTCACCTGGTAGTAAAAATCGAACAACTACAATTTCTAATTTCCTAGGCGATTAAGCATCTGAGATTTTAAGTTTGATACAGCTCCATAAATTCTCTTTGAAGCTTGATGCAGTGTATCGTTTTTCTTTTCTAAAATGTGATTATTCATCATTGTTCGCGGAATATTCCGCGTGTTCTCACGAAGGACAAAACCACGTCTTATTA
The DNA here is from genome assembly GCA_964023945.1 of Ectemnius cavifrons. Classification (NCBI taxonomy): domain Eukaryota; kingdom Metazoa; phylum Arthropoda; class Insecta; order Hymenoptera; family Crabronidae; genus Ectemnius; species Ectemnius cavifrons. Next base: position 3,832,035 of record OZ030386.1, read on the forward strand.
GAATAATTTGAATAGTTTGAATGACAGTGGTGGAGATTGCGCTCTCGCGTGTGGCCTTACGTGACTCTTTCACGACGATTAGCTCGTGCGATTAGCTGACTTAGCGGTTGGCTTGATAGCGGTACAATTAGCTCGGTGAATTCAAGAGCGATGGTGTTACTGGATCTCGCGAATACGAAACCACGATCGTATTGCGACATCAATACTTGCGTCTCCCTTTTCTCTTCTCTGGTTTCATATTCATATAATTACACATCGTAATATTTCCCCGTGAAATATTTTAAAATGACTACAACTGCTTTTTCATTTAGTGATAATTATAATAGTTAATTGTCACAGTCTACCCAAGTCATGCAGGTTAAAATCGTCAAAGAAACGACATTGAAAGGACTGTAGGCAGAAATAATTCGGTTTAGTGGCCGAGTTCATAAGTATAATAGATATAATATATTTCATATAATAACGTAAACAAGATAGTGGTTTTGTACAAATGCCTTATATAAAAATCATGCTTCCTTGGCCGTGCGTGCTGTGGAAGTGGCGCGCGAGCCTTGACTATCGTGTCCTTTCGGGACTGTCCTTAATGTTAAACGATGATTTCACCATTGATCAGGTAAAGGTAGAGTGTACATAATTACAGATGGACGTAGACAAATGCACAAGACATCGAGTGGGAACGATCATCAAGAAACATTAACATCCTCGTCGCGCACGCGCGCAATTCTTTCTCTTATCTTTACACGAAAAATATTCTCGTCGCAGTGCGTGTTTCCGTACGGTACGCTCTTAGGTCTGGTGTGTGTCCTGCTTCGCCGTGTTTTTAAATCGTAGCAACTACAGTAAAACGAATCGCTCCCGTGTCGAGAATTAGCTCTGCGAGAAGAAAAGCTGCGCGGCGATTCTTGCCGCGAGGAGGTGCGTTTAGTCGGTAACACGTAAGGTACTTTCGATCTATTTGCCTATCCGCTCATTCTCACTTCGAAGTTTCGCTGTCTGGTTGCTGCTTTCCTCCCTCTCTCTCCTAAACACTAGAATTATCCTTCTCACGCTCACCGCGAGCAACGTCTCCCGCGCCATGCAAGTGAAAATTGTCGAGTACTATCTTAGAGTCTTTGGAGCGATCACCTAGATTCTGCTACGCATGTCATTCGGCTGCCGGCTAACCGAGCACGACAGCGCTCTCTTTTCGCGCCTTCTCCGCCAGATAAACAATCGCTTGTTACTTTAATTTGTTTCTTATTTTTTTTTTTCCTGAGGAAGCCCTGATACCGGCGAGTAGTCGGCCTCAAAGCGAACGAAATGATTCCGGTGCTAGCATTCATTGCGTAACGATGTTGCAGAATCGTCAAATGGGGTAACTGTAACTCGACGAGAGAAGGAAACGAATGACCCTCCGATTAAGAACGCAACCCCAGTATGAATAGAATACCCTGAATCCAAAAATCACCCTTCGCCGCTACGAAGTTAGCTGCAGTCCGCTAGAAAGCAGCAGGAACCCGGTAGCCCCGCGTCCTCGAATCTCCTCATCCCTTCCGAATGTTATCTGTGATAGCCGTAGCTCGGACTGGTGAAGACAGTAGCCTTAAGTGTGATCGATGAGATCTGCGAGGTTGGTAGAGCAGCCTTGGTCACGTAACTCTTCGTGACTTTGCTGTGTCTCCAGAGTTTGTGGAGCGCCAAAGAGGCTTGTGTGTGATAGGGCTTGCCGCGTGCAAGTGCATCGCTCGGACACGCATGGCACCTTAGCAGTCGTTTCCTCCTCAATCGGCGGCGATAGATATTCCTCAGGTCACTGATCTTCATACCTTGCTTCTTCGGCCGCGTCACTTCCTCCTGCCTATTGGCTTCGTCCTCTTTGGTCATACTGACAAAGTCCTCGTCCTCGAAATCCTGGACGCCAGTCACCTTCCTCGGTTGGCTCTGCTTCCTGGAGCGTCTCTCATTCGGCTTTCTCGTGCTCTGGCCCTCGTCCGACGAAGCATACTTGATGCTGCCGGTATCTTTGGCCTCGAGCATCGTTTGGTCGCTGCGTGTAAAATCACTGTTAGCTATGCTAGTACTCTCCTGCCTAAGCTCACTCTCGGTGATAGAAGTGGCTGGGATTGCGACGCGCCTATCGAGACCGGGCGAGTTCTGCTGGCGACAGCATTCGTTGCTTTTGAAAGGGCACCGGTGGCCGTCGCCGGCGTCGCCGTCATCGCCGTCGCTGTGGTCATCCTGAGCGTCGAACAGGCGCTTGCCTACGCTCGAGCGTCTCTCCTCTTCCGTGGGGTATGCCATTGTCGCTGCAGTTGCAGGGGACTTTACCATCTCGTGGCTGCAACCACCGCGGCACTGTTCCATAAGTTACGTTCGCGTCATTTTTCTACCAGTGAATGAGCGTCCGTCGTGCGTGTACCACGCGACGAACGTACAGGGTACAGACAGTACAAAGTTACGGTACACATAGCACATCTAATTATGCAAACAGAAAACTCGATCAAGTAAAAAAACGTACGGATGCGTGAGTGTGCGTGCGTGTCTGAGCAAATAGAACGTGCACGGTGTGACCATCGCGCTCACATAAAGTGATGCGCGTTAAGAAGCAAGGCGTGCGAATGATACTTGACGCGTGCCGTGACACTCGCACGCAGTTTTCATTTGGGTTTGAGAGAAATGGCAACAAAAAATGACGCTAGAACGTAACATAAAATATACGGCGGGAAGAGGAGAGGGTGGTGACCAACTGATGGCGAGACGTCGACGGATTTGACACAGGTCGTTTTTTTAGAGAGACTCTACTAGTTCGAGAAACATTTCATCGAGCCTTATGCTACGATTGTTGGACTACTATGATTATTATTGAGTACGACCTGTGATCAAATCACATCACTCTTACGGCCTGGCGAGAACTCAAAATATGAAAGAATAACGAAAACGCTCAGGCAATATGCGCAAATGAACATCTTAAACATTTACAAAACTTACATACGCTATTTAGATCTATTCGATTCCATTTATGAACTCTTAGAATACGACATAATATTTAACCAACGTTAATCGCTCATTAACTCGAGCTGATTTACAAAAAGTAGGTAATCTACAGGGAATTCAAACTGTCATTAAACTTGTTCGTATTCTAAGAGCTGAGATAGGGAAACGCAACACAATAAAATACAGCTAATAGAAGTAAAAAAGAGACAACATGAACAAGGAATGCAATGAGGGATGCTTACCCGAGTATCGTGGTCGGTGGTATGACGGTGGTAGCAGGTGCAATTGCCGGTGCTGGTGCCGGAAAAACTGGCGGACCAGGTGGCGGTCGTCCTCCTCCCACGGGGCTATAAATTTCATAATTATCAATAAATATCCATTCGCATGAATCGCCTCCTAACGAGCTGCTAGGGGAGCGATTCGATATATTTAGCGATATTTTAGAGCGCCCACAGAGAGCCCCGAAAAATATAGGCGCATCGACCTGCTCTTTACCAATTCAGCCATATTTTAACTCTCTCAATACTATTGATTCAATTACTATCCGACAAGCTTCCTCAGTCAGCGATAACTCTCACACCTAATATTTCTTTAAAAAATAAACTCAGGCAAGTATATGCAGCGATCGAGTACCAATTAAACAGTTTCGATTGATCTCTCAGATCAAGTAACTTTGTTTCGTTGAATAATACGTGAACACAGGTAAACTGACTGAGTTAATTACGATGCTAAATTAAATACTTCTAGTGGAATAATCGGAGCTCTCTATCGGCTGTTAGAGCACCTGTAAAGCGAGAGGTAAATCAGATCGCTTACTGTATAGGCTGCTGCTGTTGCTGCTGCCGATTACTCGGCGGCGTTACTTGCGCCGTCGTTGTAGCCGGTGCATTCGCCGTGCTAACCCGATGCACATGCAACTGATGCATTTGCAATTGCGCGGCATCCTCGCCTAGGAACGAGCATCTCGAGCATTGCCTTCGATTGTGCACCTTCAACACGTGCGTCGCCAACCTTTCCGCCCTCGCGGCCTTATACTCGCAAAGCGTGCACGCGAAGGGCTTCAAGTGGGTGTTCAAATGCCTCTTGAGGCACCAATTATCCACTCCACTCCACGAACAGTAGCAACAGGTATACCTGAAAAGAATAATAATGCAAGTGAAACTAGAAAGAGCAATTCTATCGATAAAATTAAACGGTGAAACGAACGTGATTGCCCGATAGAAATAGTCTACATTCGAGCGCACACACGATCCGGCCTTTATTCATCACTTCAATCTGTTGTTTTTAGTTCTCCGGGAATTGATTCGCGGCCAATCTAAAAGCTCGATCAATTACACAACACAAACAGTTGTTTAATCTAGTAATTGAATTCCCCACTCTTTGACGCGTAAACCGTCGAAAGAGGGGTTTGTACGAGAAACGAAACGTTTTAACCGAACGAAATTCGAAACCGATCGAATCCATTCACAGAGTAGATTTATACAGATTGAATGAAGTTGGACGAGTTTGATCTTCAATACATTTTTCCACAGATTCATTTCGCTCATCTTCAAAGTTTCCTCTCACCTTCTTTCTTGAGCACCTTTCGTGCCACCCTTGAGATGGCTCTTGCTATTGCAACCTCCATTTTGCACCCTTCTGCCGCTCGCACAATTTGCAGCATCCGGCTGTATAATTCCGGGTGCTGGCATGGACGTTGCTTGATAGATGGCCCCGGTAGTCGCCGTTCCAGCGGCTCCGGGGTTCGGCTGGAGCTGGTAGTTCTTATTACCATTGAAACCAGACGAATAAGTAGCATGCTGTTGCGGCTGTTGTTGCTGCTGTTGCTGCTGCTGCTGTTGTTGTTGTTGTTGTTGCGCTTGTTGGCCATTGGTATTACCCGTTCCGGCATTCGCAGTGCCTGCCTCCTGCTTGACAGGCTTCAGTGCACCTGATCCTGCCGGTCTACGTATCCTGGACAATTCGTAGCCATGTTCTCGATGCATCCGCATGAAGTGCTTCTTAACATGGTCCGCACGATTGAACGGCTTGAAGCAGATGTAACAGTGGAACGGCTTCTCCTCGCGATGAATATTCTCGTGACGGGTGTACAGATCGCGTCTGTCGGTACCGTAGGGACAGTACGGACAAGGATAACGCTTCCCACTTCCGGAGACCGCTCCCGATGTCGGTATCGTCGCGGTATTCTGCAAAATTGACACACAATTACAACGTGAGATTACACATCCTTACAAGTAACAACAACAACAACAACAACACAAGAACTAGAGCGACACTGATAGAAGAACGAAAGAGAGATTCACTGGAGAGAAAAGAGCAAATGGAGAAAGAAAAGGGGTATAACGTACAGCAGGAGACTCAGAGATGAACATTATCTCTTGAGAAGCACACTAACGAAACACGAGCGAGGTGTATGTACTGACGACGCGGCTAATAATGAACTCGTTAGCGTCCTTCGGGCGAGGAAGGAGCGCGTCGGGAGGAGGTATACCTGGTGGAGGTGCTGGGGGGCGGGCGTGGAGGGTAATTCCTGCAGGAGGAAGGTGGACGTGACCGGCAACAATGCCGCAGGTACGGTCTGCGTCTCCTGCGTCCGCCTCGATGGCGGGGCGCCCCTTTCCGCGCGTTCGCGCAACCTCTCCAGGTAGTAGACGACATCCTCCACCTTCAGCTCCGATTGCAGGTAGTCCTTGCGCGGTGAATGATGCCGATTCCTGTTGTCGTCCGCCAGGATCCTCGACGAGTGCAGTTCTATGAAGTGCTCGGCCACCTCGCGTGGACTACCACCCATCACGTCGCCTGTCGGGGAAACACACCAAATCCATTGGTCCTTGAAATTCGATCTCTCGGAAAGCAACGAGCAATACTGCTCTATTTTCTATTTAATTCGAGATACTTGGAACTCTATCTATCTATCTCCCTCTATTGAGACTCTAGTTGTTGTCCTTGGGTGAAAGTAATGGATTAACTGCCTGGGTGGAGGTGGCGTGGGGAGGAGGAGGATGCAGCGTGAGATTACTAGGAATGAATTACCGGGATCATAAAAATCCTTTTGTTCGACGAACTGAGAAGCTTAACAGCGAGAATCCACCCCTATTGTTTAGCCTTTCAATTCCGCGTGAATTTAGCCTCCCCAGCTTTTCGCGCCTACTGACCCGTTACTCGACTGATACGCTCTCTATTTGTGACGGATTCTGTTGCCTTCTCTCTTTCTCTCGAAAGATCTCGAAAGAGAGAGAGAGAGAGAGCCCTGACAATACAACGGCGTAATTGTTCCATGAATATGCTATTCGTAATATAAAAAAGTAGCGCAGATCTGTACCAACAGTTGAGTTTATTTCAGAAGCGAAATTTCTTTGGAACAGAGTTTAAAAGGAACTTTTCTGTATGTTCTATGGAAAGGTTGGAAGGGATACTTAGTTTCGACGACGAAAGATTGATGTTTTGTTCTTTTAGTAGCCACGCAAACAATTCATTCCTCTCGAGGAGTGAGATAAGGATTCCTAAGGTCAATAAATCTGTGGAGCAGCTGTGTACTCGATAAGAGTTTGCGGAACTCACCGCATTCATAGCATCTCCATGTGCCCTTAACAGCGTGATACGCGGCGATACGGCTACCATCGGTTCCCTTGAGCGGCTCTTCCTCACAGGTCCAGTTGCCGTCGTCACTGCCGTCGGTACCGTTTCCGGTATCGTCGTCGTTCTTATAGGAGACCGATGTCTCGAATTCATTTTGCACGCTGGAGGCTGCGGGCAAACAAGTGGCGATTAATCATTGACCCGTTTAGTATCGTCTTAAATGGGAATCGAAAGGGAGGGGCAGAGATTAAAATGAATTAAAGAACGACCGAGTGTTGCAATACATTGTAACAGGCTCTAGTGATGATTTACTGACTAAGAAAACCCTTTGCTATAATGCTTTTTAAAGAGTTTCGAATCCTTGTGATCGATGGTCGTTACCAATAATTCCCTTTATGTTTTCGTACTCGGACGAATCCAATAAGAGGAGCGTAAGTTCCTTAACGTAAGTGGCAGTATGGCAGAGCAAAGTCACCACGGTAAATGTAATTACACCGAGGGTGGGTCAATCGTGTAGATGCAACGTTTATTGAGTGGGTTCTCTCCTTAATGGAGGGAGGAAAATTTGATATTTCTTTCACCCGGAGATTCGATGATATTCAACTTACTCCTGTGATCGGGATCTTCGCCGTAGAGTTTTCGAGTGATTTCCTTGAACATATCCTCATAGCAGTCGAGCCTGCTAATTCCCGTGCCGCTGCCCTCCATGCCGCAGGCCCTTAGTGGTCACCCACTATATCCTTGGAACGGTAAACCTTCCCCTCCGAGCCGCCCGACTACCTGCACAGAAAGTCCACAGTTATGACCGAGGCACAGGTAATAATCTTAGAGCTCGCCGATATCCTTCCTCTCATAGTGACGCGTCTTCCTCCCGCTTGGAACTTTCTTAATTTCAGCCCCCGGCAATTCAAGGGCCTGTGGGAACTGCGTCGGCCGAGGGAGATTTGGGAAAAATACTGGGGGTGGGTGAAGTGGCCTCGGCGCAATTCCATTCATTACTCTCCCTGGTTCCTTCCACCACTTGAAATGATACAGCAACGTATAATGCTGCCTTTTTTTTTTTGTTAGTTTTTGATGGAAGCAACAATTAATGCACGCTTGTCCCGCTTCATCCACTTGTGACTAATTTGTTCGCGAAAACATATTCCAGTTTACCGTGTAGCGCATCAATTTTGCAAATAATGTTGCCCCGGGCGGCGCTCTGTGTTTTAGCGGCGGCGCACCGTTGAAATTATGAATGGCTCCTGCTTACGCCCCACCAACTTTAATATTTTATGGAAATATGTTGGGAGGGCGCGTGCTTCAAAAACTACCCTTTTGCCCTGCGTGGCTTTTCCTACATCAGTACGGCGAACACTGTTTCTCCTTGCACTTAACATTTTTACGGTTAATAGCATGATAAAACTCTAGTGTTATTCGGTCCCCGACCAGCAGCACCCAGCGCAGGTGTTCTGAATATTTTCAGATTAATGAGATCTACTCGTAAATACAATTTGGTACTCAAAGGAGACTGCTCCACAAAAAGCTAGGAGACACCAATGGAAATTTCCTATGCGAGGCATATAAGAAAATGGAATAATTAAACATCCTCGGAGCAACATCAATCAACATACACACCCAATGAAGAGAATACATCTTTACAAACTACGAAACCTAAAAACAAATAAAACAACCAATCACACAAATCTTACACACAAAATTACATCAAGCTTATCCCAACGCAACATAGTATAACATCGCCTTAAAACAACCGCTCCAATACTCTAAAAAAAAAAGCGGCGAGAGCATATTCGAGCGTGTGATGCTCTATAAAAGACAATCATCGAAATCCGACAGTTGGATTTTGATGGTCGGCGAGCGTAGAAGGCCAGAGAGGAAAGGGCTGCTCGCTTTGTGTGGTGGTGCTGGCTCAGGGGTGGCAGAGTGGTGTATAGTAGGAGCAGCCTGGAAGCGAGGAGGGACGACGCGCGCGTCTGTATTGATCGGGGGGCGAACAGGGTGGGCTGCTGCGTGAGTGAAATAGGGGGGTAGTGGAGAGACAGGCAACCCTCGTAGCGAGCGATAAGCATGTACATGAGAGACGAGAGAGGGAGGGAAAGAGAGAGAGAATGCATGTGTGTACCGGGCGAGCAGGGTGGTAACGCTCGCGTCTCGTAGAAGGGGTTGGAGTGCCGAGGTATAAATCAATATTCCCCTCCGTGTACGATCGGGGCCACGTCCCGTCCGTCGCAGCGACAGATGGTGGAAAGCGGCGGCGGCGGCGAGGGACGACACACACACACATACACACACACTCGCTCCTACTGCCAGAATAGTATTGGGTTGCTAGCTCTTTCTGCGCCGGTTGGGAACCACTGGCGGCGAGGGACAGCCGTTGGGAGAAGTGGGAGTGCGGGTGGATGGTCCCCCCAGCTCCCAAGCAGATGCGGGAGGAAAGGAGAAGATCGGAGAGGCGGCGTTTGAGAGGGTGGAAGAAAAGGCCAAGCAGACGCACACATACACGCCGCTCCGCAACGGCAATGGCAGACACAGGCGCAGACTGATATGAGAAGGAGTGGGAGAGATGGAAAGAGACAGAGAGGGAGAGAATGTGTGAGCGAAGAGGAGAGAGAGAGGCGTGTTGAAGCCGAAAGCGGCGGTGCGGAGGCGCTCGGGAGAAAAGGCGCGCGCGCAACGTTCGCGCCATTCAAATTCAGCCGGAAATTATTGCCGGCTCGAACCAAGGACAGCGGGCGGGCAGGCAGAGCGTCAGGCAGGTCTGCTGCTGTCTGCTGTTAGCTGGCTCTTGAGGATCGTAGAGCGAGCGCGAGAGAGCGCGTGTGTACTCTTGTGTGTATGCGAGGGAATATGTGCGGGCGCCGATATAAACGGCCGCGCGCCAACAGAGGCATTACTTGTATATGTATTGTATACACATGTATACGTATGTATACTAGCGTTATAGAGCGAGCGACTGGCTTGGTAGAACGACGAGGATGGAAGAGAGTGTACACAGAGCAGAGACTCTGGCGAGTATGAGGATATGCGGAGAGACAGACGGCTGGTAGAGAGAATATGAGAGTAGTACGTACGTCGCCGAGGAAAGACGGCTCCCTTCTTTTCGTGCTAGTCGGCCGATCTTCCTCGCTTGCGCTCGCGAGAGCCCGGCGGAAAAGCGTCGCGCGTGCAGGCGTCGCCGCGCGGCACACATCGCCGGGGAAAACAAGAGACTCGTGTAGCAGGCAGAGCTGGCGCTGCTCGTTGCCGTTCGCGCACGTTCACCCGCGCTGTTCACTCGTTCGCGGCACATCGGAAGAGAGGACGGCGGACGGCTGTGTCGCCGTTCCAGTGCGGACGGCTGAAAAAGTCGGTGGTAGAGCCGAGCAGCAAGCGCAGGGCAGAGCTGAGCGGAGCCGAGGCTACGAGGCTGTCGTTGCGTCGTTCGAATCCAGTTATTTCTACCGGCGGGCGCCCTTGCCCCTACTTCCGGTAGCTTCTCCTCTCCGTTGTTTTCGTGCCGCCGTCGCCGCCGCCTTTGCCGCCGCGACACTTTTACCCGCGCGCTTCTTTCCTAACGGCGTCGCGGCGCTCGCCCCGTCTCGCTCGATGGAGAGTTTGTTGTTCACGTTGTCGGCTCGGCGGCGAGTACGTACGCGTGCTTCTACTGCTGCTGCTGTGGTTGCACGCACGGTGGTCGTCGTCGACGCTGACAAGAAGTATTCCTACTGGCCGCTGCCAATCGCACGGGCTGTTGCTGGTGCTGGCTGGCGCGGCTGCTGCGGTCCATTTCTCGCTCTCCCTTTCACTCCGGGCGGAGAGCAGACTCGCGAAACGCTCTGGCGCTCCTCTGTCCCGGTGAGTCTCTGCCTCTCGGCCTCTCTCTCCCGCAGGTGTGCACACTGCCGTTGCCCGCGCTTAGTCCGCCCCTGCGTGTCCTTCGCGAGGGAAGGCGAGAAGCGAACGCGGACAGAGCACGTCGATCGGTAGAGACGACGGGACGACGAACGAAGAGAGTATAGACAAGAACCACGGACGACGACGAGAGCACGCAGACAAACGAAGCGCAGGAAGGTAGGACACACAACCGGTCGTCAGGTATACACGCTCGGGAGGATCGTGCGAAAGCGAGGCGCGTACCATGGGTGAGCAGCGAGGGGAGAAGAAGGCTGGTGTGTTTGGATGGACGGAGAGGAAGGCAAAGGAAGAGAAGACAGTTACGGTAGAAGAGGAGTCGCGCGGAGAGGCTAGGCAAGCAGCAGCAGCAGCAGCACCAGCAGAAGGCAAGGAGAGTGCGTTTTTCAAGAGGGATACGATAAGAGTTTGTACTCACGCTTCTCCTAGACGGCGACGGTCTCAGGCTGGAAGGTGGATGGAGAAATCGTTGTTCGAGGAAACGCTATGCTGGTTCGGTTGCAGGTTGTTTCCTCGGCGGCAGTCGGGTGGCGAGTGGGTGGGCAGGCGGGGTGGCAGGAGGACAGAAGTGGGTGGCGCGGGTGTGTTGGAGGCAGTGGTGTGTGGGTGGTTGGGAGTGGGGTGAGGGAACCCAATACCACCCTCCTCGCCCATTCAATCCTGCAGTATTAGGGGAAGCAGTCGAGCCTGTTCCCGACCCTCCTCCCGCTCCCTCCAGACATCTAGCAACGACGACCACGAAGCCAGGAACGACGGAGACGACGACACGACGACCAACGATGACGACGCCCGCGTGCACGTACACGCGGGTGTCTCTATGTATGCCTCCTCCGTTAAACGCACACACAGGGTGCAGCTGGGCCTCCCTGCACGGCTGACTCTCTCTCTACACGTGTTCAGGACGCAGCTTGCCCGCCGAGGGGCGGATTCGTTGCCAAGGGGAGGGAGAGGAATTTAGAGAGGCCCTTCGAGAGACCCTTGCCGAGGCAACCTTTCCTCGGAAGGGACTGGCAAGCCTGGCCTCGCCTCGCCTCGCCTCGCCTGGCCTGCCAAGGGACAACGAAGGTCCTCTTTCGTCCTGCTTGCGCTCACTCTCTATCTTTCTCTCTCTCTCTCTCTCCCTCCCTCGCTCACCCGCTCCCTCCCACCCGATTATATTTTCGAGTTCTCAACTTCGACCCTAGCACTGCAGAGCCTGATGCAATGCAGTCACTCCTTGGTCCCCGATCCTCCTATCCTTGACACAATTCGCCAGATCGAAGAAAGCGGGCGCACGATACCTCTATTAATCTCGTTAAGTGCAGAGACGTTCCCAAGCATCCGAGAACCGGCTGCAATGTGGGTCGATACAATCTGCGTATGAGGAGTCTCATCTTCTACGCCGGCAGCTTCTTCGCCGTCTCTCAGATTTTCATTCCCACTTACGGAAGGAAAGGCGCGTAGAATATAATAGCTTTTAAGTTTCTAGCTTCAGCCCTTTCTTCCTCCTTTTTTTTTACACCCCTCGGCGTATATACTCCGGATCTTTCCCGTTAGTTCCCCTTTTTATGGCTATTGTTAAAAGCATAGAACGGAGTGTTGTTTTTTGGTAAGGCAAAGTGAGAGGCGGCACGGCTCATTTGAAGAGTCCTTTCACTGGGCGTAAAAATGAAGTCGGATCCCACGAGCCTTGCTTGCGAGTATGCCTGCCTGGCAGTGGTTTTCAAAGCTTCCTCGAATGCGAACGGCTTTCAGGTGTAGGTAACTGTATTGCCAGCCAGACGATGGCTTCGCTGTCTTCGCGCTGACGTTCCCGGTGACTCCCCCTGGACATATAACTTTGAGTACCAGCAGTCGACAACGAGACACTGCCGAAACATCTTCGGCAAGCACCCCGACGGAGTAGCGATGCGAGTGTTATTTCTTAAATAATTTTCAGATAACTTATTTTTTATGTAAGCATAGTTAATTAATTTCTCGTTATTCTTCGACGGGGATGCTTAAAGAATTTTTATTATTATAAATTTTATTCAGTTAAAATTACTTATTTTATAGTTCCGACAGAAATTGTATAAAGCAATCTTGTGGGTGGAATATTAAAGGTTTACGTTAACATCACTGGAAGCCCAGTGATATTCTTATTCTATTAAACTCCGGTGAAAAAGGAAAAGATCTTTATTTGCATGAATAAAGGTTGTGATCGAGTTTCTTGTTATGTTGGTCGATCACTTCCTCCAATTTCATGTCAATTGCGAGGATTACTGAAACCAAGCTACTTAGCCAACTGAAGTGGTAAAATCTAGTCTTGAATTGTACTCGGAAAAATCATCCTAAACTCTCTTTCTCTCTCTCTTTCAGTGTGCAACTACCTGCACGTGGATTATAACCCTATCCTTGTGCGTAGAAGTAAACATGTTATTCAACGGCGCGGCTATATTATTCTTTTCTCTTATTTTGCCTCCCTTGTCCCCAAGAACCCTCCCCGATAGTACGGTCTTATACTGCCGGCTATAATGGCCGCCTCCATTCTCGCTATTATCGTGAAGCAGGGGAGAATAAAGCTGGATTTTCCAGGACGCCTTGCAGTATTCCTTACTGCCTTATTTGTGGAGGACAGGACTCAACGGGATCCATTCTTCGGTTTACTTTATGCAACCCCCTCTTATTACATCTGCCACAGTACACGAAGAGTTTCTATTGAAACTGACGCGTTTACAATCGAGCTCGTTGCCAGTGTTCTTATTCTTTTCTTAAGGGTCAGTTTAGATTAGTCATCTGATTCATCTGACCTCGAAGTATTTTTACATGAACAACTGACATGAATTATTAGGCTTAAGCATTCAATTTACGCACATATCAAATGAATTCAAGGAAATCGATTAATGCACGTGAATTATTTAAATCCAGCTAGTAGTATAAGATTTTATCAATACAATATTGTAGATGCAACAGTTTTTTCTAGTGCAGAAGCCAAGGTATGGAAAATGCACTCGTCAGTAAAAAATAAAACAGGTCGACTAGAATTCTCAGTAATGAATCTCGCAAAAGGACTCTGGCGTGCATCAAATTCCATTAAAATAAACGATCGAGTTCTATTTCTCGGAGCAGTCTGGCTATCGCCATGCACAGACACGCGTCGAGATACACGAGAGAATTATGAGGCCGCTTGTAATTTTCTTGGGCGATAAAGGAGCACATAAAATCGGGAAAATCGATCGGTCCGTCGGGGACTCGATGCTTTTGCGCGTTATGGGGTAAACGCTCTCGCTCCAAATCCGTGAATGCTTATACATTCGAAAAAGCGAGACCCTTTCAAAACAGAAACCAACCAAGAAATAAATAGTCTCACTGATTATTCTAGGCACTCTACTATCTTTCGTAACAAGTAACATGAAACTGCTACACGATAGACATGTGAGTTATTTATTAAGTCAAGTAGACATCCATTCAGATAAGACGAAAGAAGAATTATATCGACTACGACTACGAACTTCACAGACCTCTCTGCACGTGAGAGGCACACACGTCATCGGGGATCATTCTTACTGCGAGGCTTAGTGTGTGCCGTCATGCACTACCCTGAAGAAACACCTGTTGTGACGATCTTTTCATGGCTGATTGCTCTCCACTTATAGGTCAAGTACAATGAGCACGAAAATACAAGCTGCTCGTCTATTCAGCTATTTTCCCGGCACGCCACCCTTAACAATTTACAGAACCGAAAGTTATCAATAGACTCGATTAAGCGACGCGCGGAAGCCGCGCTCCTAAACTCTCCGAAAGTTAGTTGAATGGGGCCGGGGAAAGCTCGAGGCGTAGCACAAGTGGTATCTCCATTATCGCATGATGTCCTAAGTGTGTGTATATCGTGGCAGCATGCTTCCTCGAGAGGCGCAGCTGCTTTTGGCTGACTTCCAAAGGGCAGGCAAGCAGAGAGAGCCTTCGACCTCCTGCATCCCGGGTAACAGCGTCAAATCCCCACGAGGAATTCTCTCTTTCTCTCCTCTTAAGTAAAGCTAGCGCACTCTGCGACTGGCAGATAGCAGTCAGTGTATCCCCTAAAGCAATTAGATAGACAGGACACTCGTTGGCCCAGTTTGCCTCGAGCGTGCAAGCTCTAAATCAGCCCGGAGGGTTACTAGCTGCACATCGCCAGCCGGTGCGCGGAAGTATCGAGGCGTAGGTGTACGTTTGAGAGGGTTGCTTGCTGGTTCGACAGAAGTTGTACAGAGAGAGAGAGAGAGACAAAGCAAGTAGAGAATCGCGCGTTGTCGAAGAGGGGGTCATTCGCTCGTAGAATCGCGAGCGTCAACTCGTGGTTAGCGCGAGGAAGCGCGGCGGGTTGAAATTCGGTGCGAAGCGGCCGAGAGAGACGAGGTTCCAGGCCGCGTCGGCGTTCTACGGCGTCGACGTCGGTCGACGGTAGCGGGTTGGAGGAGGTGGCAGGTCCGCGCCGGGTAGTTAGGCGTCGCGGCGCCTCGCGTCGGCGTTACCGAGGCCGAGTGTGTCGGGAGAGGAGAGAAGGTATACGTACGCGCGCGGCGCCGATAGACGAAGAGAGAAGGAGAGAGAGAGAGACAGCGCACGCTCGCGGGAGCGAGAGAGAAAGAGAGAGAAGGGAAACAGTGGTCGGCGCACGGACGCACATAGCGCGTGTCACAACCCGCCATATTGGTGGAGCTTTCGCTGCCAGAGGCCGACGACAGCTCCTCGCGGGTCGTGGAGCTCCGCTCGAGCTGTGGCAGCCACCCTCTCTCTCTCCGCGCGAGTGTGAGTGCCTGCTGGTTGCGTGTGCATGTGTGGTGTGTATGAGAGACACACCGTGTGCTAGCCGTGACACACCGGGGCGAACGTGGAGCCGTGTGCGCGCGCGAGCGAGCGAGCGAACGAATGCGAGAGCCCCAGTCGAGACTGAGTCCTTCCGCGAAATCGGAGCCGTTCCTGCCTCTGAGGATGATGGACCTGCCGGAAGAAGGCAATAACGCCGCCCTGTGATACACCTGCGCTCGCCCACCCCATAGTGCTCTCGACCGCTCTTCATTCTCCTTCGTCTCTCCTCCACCGAATCCCAAAGAGAGAGAGAGACATACACAGACATACACACACACGCACATAGAGAGAGAGAGACCGAAAGAGAGAAAGAGAGCCTGTGGGAGTAACGGGCGGAGAGACCGAGGGAAGCGACACGGGATATACAGTGCGAACACGGTGACTCGTGACACGAATCGGGTGTGACTAGTTGCCGAAGAACTCGGCTCGTCATCGAAAGGGTGCCGCCGATTATAGTCGATCGCTTGTCCATCGGCCTATACTCTGAATTAGCAGACCACCACCGCATCTGACAGACTTTTCGATTGACCAATGGTCGAACCGGCTAGCCGGATCATTTAACAAGAACAGAGTATTACCACCCGAAGGCAGGAAGAAAGTATCGAATGGTCGGCGATCCGTCCCTTTAATGGCTGTCCCGGTCATAACTAATCAAAACTGGGAAGATCGTATTGCCAATTGAGAAAGGAAGGGGCTGATTTCTACGGTGGAAGTCGTCAAGGTTCGCCGGTCCCAATCTTGGGAGATAATCCTCGCTATTAATTAACCTTGGGAGGATTAGGAGACGAATGTAAAAGGTGTACCTGGAGCATAGAGTGGCGGGCAGACCGCTGTCATGCTGGACAGCGCCGAGGGCTCGTCTCTCCCTCTGGTCTGAACTTGTGCCAATCAATAACCGGCGCACCGACCCGCTTAGGCTTCGCGCTTTACCTCTCTCTCTCTCTCTCTCTCTCTCTCTTTCCGTTTCGCCGTACACCTCTCGCGTTCTCTCCTTCTCTCCCTCTCTCTCTCTCTCTCTCTCTCTTGGCAGACCACTGTTTCATCCTCGTTTCGCACACGGTAGTTGCCGGTTTCTCTAATTTCGAAATCTCTCCTCTTGGATAATCCGAGGCCGAGGACACTCTCGCGCGAATAACAATCCATCGGCGCGGACAAAACGAGCGAGGCCCTCGTCGAGCGTGCGGGTGGCACGCGCGCGCGTGCAACAGCGGGCCCTCGAGAGGAGCCCGGCGAACTGTCATCGATGAATCGGGCAAGGTGAATTGCGGCGAGCTTGCAGCAACGTCAGAACACAGAAAGAGAGAGAGAGAGAGAGAGAGGGAGAGAGGGAAAGCAGAAAGGAGAGAACGAATACGAAAGGAGAGTGGTGTGTGTTGCCGGTGCCGTGAAAGCTGTGCGCGGCGTTGGCTCTCCCAAGCTTCAAGATCTCCGTGCGGCGTCGCTGCGCGTTTTCAAACATCCACAGCGACCTATTTATATTCCGTCAACGTAGCGGAGGACCTGGCGGCGAGCACCGTGTTCGGCCACCCACGCGACCAAGCCCGAAGGAAGGAGGCGGTAGTACGATCGTCGCTGACGGAGTGCAGCGCCCGAGCGAGCGAGCGCGCCGGCGCTTAATCCTCGTCCGTCAGCGGGAGCACGAGAGAGCGAGCAAACGAACCAACGAAAGAGAAACACAGAAAGAAAGAGCGAGAGAGAGAGAGAGAGAGAGAGGGAGAGCGCGTGAAAAAAGCTCCTCTTGATCGCGGCGGGTACGGTGCGGGGGCCTCCTGGTGCGAGGAGGTATTCGACCGAGGTTCAAGCTCGAAAGGCTGAAAATTGGGCCGACGTACCCGGGCGTACACCAAGCAGGAGGAATGGCTCGGTATCACATCCACCAGGAACAAGGGATTGCCACCGGTGGTGGCCACAGTCGTAGAAGCCGCCATTGAGTGAGAGGATCACCCCCTTTTCCCCAGCTCTCTCTCTCCTACGTCGACCTCGCATTCGCGCATCCGCCTTCCTTTCCTCGCCCTCTTCAAGCGATATTCTCGCCTGCCGTCGTCCTCGAGGCGAGCAGCGCGCGCCAGCGCTACTACCGGGACTACCCTCGTTGTGGATAAGCACACTGCCAGCAGTTAGAGAAACGGAGAGATAGAGAGAGAGTGAGAGAATCAAAGAGAGAGAGGGAGGGAGAGAGTGTGTGTAGAGGAACCGGGGTGGTGGTGGTGGTGGTGGTGCCGATGTTGATCGTGGAGGAAGAGGGACCCGGAGGGAACGGTCCGAAAGTACGAAGAAGGTTCGAAGGGCTGCGATAAGGGAGCGCAAGGGCTATCATGCGCTGGGAGGATGGTGGTCCATTCAGTCTGAGTAGCAGCAGTGGCGGAAGACTGCGACGTGTACCAATGCCGATCGCGTAGTGCCTCCTCTCGAGTGCGGAAGCAGCTCTTGCGAGCAGTGGCTGTCCAGTGTGTACTTAGGTGTATGTGGCCGCGGCTCACTGGATATACGTGAAAGAGAAGGAGCAGCTCTAGTTTGAAAACTGGCGGTGGCCGACGCAGGCTGAACTTGTGCGTGCCGCTGAGAGCATGCAGGGTTCGGGTGAGGCCCAACGAGGCCCCAGTCTCAAGGCTGGACCCGGCTAAGGATCATCACATTGGGTTACTCATCCGCGGGCGGCGCGCGCTCCTCGCGCCTTTACCCCCCAAGGCCTGATCTTGAGAACGCGGGAAGCGAGCTGGACTCGCTTTCGGGCGCATGGAACATGATAGAGGTGAGGCGATATCGATTGAGCACCGCAGCCGATGTCGACCTACGTTCGGCTGCGCGCCCACCGTCTCAAACTCTTCCTTCGTTCCTACTCGAAACTCTTCCCTCTTTCCTATCAAACGCCCACCCCACCCTTTGTTTATCCACCTTCCTATAGAATCAGAGCGTATTCTATCTTAATTACTAGGCTGATTGCACCCTCGCTTCGACCTGCCGTTTCTCTCCTAGAAACATCCGCGCGCGCCGCGACATAATTAGAGCAGGTCGTTCCGACTAATCTACAAGTTCGTGTCTCGAGAATATGCATTAGACAGGTTAATCGGTCAGCCAAATCTTATTGGATGATGTACGTGGAAAGAGTGTGAGAGTAATTTCACTTTTGCGGTACTCTTATCGGGGCGAAGCTAAATCTGAAATGTCTAATGGAGGCCGAGCTTAGAGGATGTGTTGTACGTATAACACGTGTTCTGCGATTGCGTGCGGCACGCATTCACCGCGCGCCCCGGAACGTTGACATCTCAATACATAGCTTGCCAAGTACGCGCTCGAATATTAATCATCCCGGGAAAATCTTGTGCCAGAGATTTCTGGTGTAAGTGCGAGCAGTTGCACCATCAACAAGTGTCGGGAAATGTTATGCAATTACTTCACACGGTTCTGCAGTAAAAGAAGCATCCTTTATTTATGTCGATTCAGCCGGGAAAGAACGTAGAGTGTCAGAGGGACCAACAGATTCCGCATTAGCCGCCGATCGATCCAACTATTCGGGCACGTCAGAGCTCGAGTGTGGGTTCAGTACACTTTTCATAACATGTAAACGCCGGCCGAGTGGTGTTTTGGGCAGTTTTCCAAGCGGCGCTCTGGATCGTACGCGTATCAGTCATCCGCCTCCCTAAAATCCGCACCCACTGCACTTCCAGGCTTTTTTTAAACTGTTTGTTTATCCGCGCGGATAGTGGCTGTTTCAGGGAGTATTTTCGCGTGCGGTTACCCACCGAAATACCAGGCTATCCAAAGCGATACCCATCGAATTCCTTTGATTGGAAATATTAACGAGATTTGACACCAATCTTCTTGAGTTTCCCTCCTTGAAAATCATGGTAATTTCGTCTCGTATTCCGGAATATTGGATTTATGAATTTCGTGTTCAAAAATGTTCAAAATCATTTTTGGAATTAAATAACAGTGAGAATTGATTTTTAGTCCAATGTAACTTGCAGTGGGAAAGCTTTTAGTACAGTCACTTTTCAGAGCTTTTAAAAAAGCCATTTTTGGCTCTTTCCCATAAGTCCATACAACGTGTTCTCTTTTCAAAAATCTGTATATCTCGTCAGCAGTGGCTGCTGTTTATCAATCGGCAAGCACGTCCTGCGTAAGCGGCTGTTTTCGAGTGCGCCGGCCCGCGGTTATCGTGCGAATCGATGCTATAGCCGATTATCGATACACAGGCGGCGATTCGCCTGATCGCGTAAAAATAAAGCTCGGCTGGAATGTGTGGACGCGTTGTTTGCTCGTACACATATACGCGACGATTCATGTGCTGGCTTCTCTATCAGGTCATTTCTTCTGATACTACATAACACCGACGAGGTGCGCGTCCACGGAAAACCCCGGCGCGAGCAATGAATCGGACACTCGATTCCTGGACAGTCCGGACTTCCTTCCGGCGTTAATATTAACGGAACCTCCCAAGCTCTCTCGCCTTATCATTGGCGGCGTGGTAGGGCGAGGATATAATAGCAAGCATTGAAAGGTATATTCTTAGACACGGATGGTGATTCACCTGAGCCCAGCCACCAGCTGCTTCTGTCTGCACACACTCCGATTTCGAGTTCGACGTCTGCGAGATAGACGGGAAGAGGAGGCCACCGGGGCCTGCGAAACGATAGCGACGATCGCGCACGCACGTACGTAGTGATGTAACTCGGCTGTCAGTACACGTAATTTTACAGGCAAATGTCTGCCCGGCTTCTACCGGTGACGTGTATTCGCGCGTAATACCGAATGACGCCCACATCAATTAAACTCTCGGCCTCTTCGGAAGAGTGCTGCGCTCGAGAGATGAATGGAAAAAGCTCGGGCGCGCGCGCGCTCTCCCGTCTCACCCTTGCTCGCCGAAATAGCACTCGCTTCTTTCCATTGAATGGACTTCTCCCGTCGAGTTCCCGGTAATTTGTATTTAGAATTAAGGGGAAGCAAGTTTTCCTTTTTATTTTACTCACGTCCGTACACTTTGGTACATTATAACTCTTCTGTCTGTTAGTATGTGTAGACTCGTTTGCCGGGAAGTAATTCTGCATTTAATTTCAAAGCGCGTCGAGAAATTTAATTGAGTAATTGGTTTATTGCAATCAGAGAGGCACTCGTGACGAAGAATGTCAGATATTAAAGTATCCGCGACTGCCGCGTTTGTGCAACAGGCGGTGAACTATGCGCCACTTACGTAATGAGCCGACAGAGTGAGGGATGGAGCAGGGTTTTGTAAAGGTTTCACATGTTCGCCGAGGCATAAGTACGCGCGGGACTCGCTCCAAGTAAATTAGCCAGAAAACTCCCTTAATTAATTTCCTCGCCGATGGACTCCTTCACGGTTTCCTCTGACCTACATGCGACTTGCACCTGTAATTCATTCTAATTAATTCTCTCCGCGGACGCTTGCAAGCAAGCGCTCGAGCGAACCTGGAACCATCTTCGCGCAGCATATAAAATGCAAAAGTCTCCCTCGGTTTTTTTCCGTTTATTAGCATACTCTTCGCGAGCAATGTTATTCAGAGTGCGGGCCATTAGTGAAAGGAAGAGAAACCCTGGTAAATGGTTATTCGTCAGTGAGGGATGCACTTTCGGAGTGGTTTTCCTTTAACTGTGGACGCATAATACAGTAAAGTACACAACTCAAACGTATTCAGCCAGCGGACTCTTTAATAATACATCCGGCCGAATATGTTCGTTTAGCGTTACTTGTTGCATTCTTTAGAAAAAGTCCCTCACCCTCCGGCGGTGTCAGCACTTTCGGTCCAGGTATATAAGCTCTCTATAGACAAGTGCCATTTAAGTGGAGGTTCAGAGTGCATCGGGCTTGTTCTTCAGTCAAGTGTCAAGGGCTCCCTTTGTACACAAAGGAGTGCATTTCTCTTCCGCGAAAAGCGGCGAAGTGGGTCGTCCCCTCACCGACTGTCATGAAATTTATACAGCCCTCTCGTTTTGCTCTCCCGCAAACGTAACGATCGTGCGGTAAAGCTGTCATTGTGTCTCTTGCCTTTTGAATATACGCGCGTGTGTCCGTGTCTGTATGTGTGTGTGTGTGTGTGTTTGTGCACTCTCGCCGACATTAATCAAGGAACAAAGCTGTTTTGTGTCATACAGCAAACATCACTGCTATTGTGGACGAACTGAATTAATCGTAAAACTGTTTTTTAAACAGGATCGAATGTAGACGCAAGGGAAAATAATTTATTGGCAAATATTGTGAAAATATAAATTCAGATTATTGGAAAATAATCCTTTTGGATTGTTGGAATGATAAATATTTTTCTTTGTTAATATGATGGCTGAATTTGTTCAAAATATATTTCAGTGGTCACGTGAATGAAACATAGTATCCAACTGTTCTTTAATCCAGTTAATTTGATACGCGTTCGCGAATGAATGTGATAGAACACAGAATTTCCATGAGAAGCTTTTGCTTCTTGAGTTTTGTCGGTAAGAGTATGTACAGGCCACGAGAAAGTCGCGTGTCCTCCTAAAAATATACTCGGTGGCAATCAATAGGGGCAGCTGAGCGTGCAACAATCGCATCCAAACTAATTGGCTGCCTTTTGAAGGCTTATCTGTCAATTATCGTACGGCCGGCTAGTCTCAATTAAAATCTTAACAACTTTATCTCGCACCCACTGACTCGAGGGTCCGTTTTTTCAAGCACCGCTCGCTCGAGGGGCGGCTCCAGATGAACTCGTGGCTCGCGCACTTCCTTTCTCCAATAATCCAGATTGCCTTCCAATTTTCAGAAAAACCGGGCGTCCCTCCTAGTGACCCAATTCCAATGGCAACCATTGTGGGACCGTGCGCGCGCTAGGGATATCATTGGCAAACTGTCGCCGGGAGGATATTCGAAAGTTTTAATTCATTCTTTCCTCGCTGAATAGAACGCCGAATGGAAGAAGTTGGCTGCGATTGGATTGAGTCATCAGTAGAGTTTAATTTCTGCTCGAAAGATTCCCCAGTGCCGTGATCCGCGCACGATTTAAATTGCTACTTTAACTCTGTTTAATATATCATCTAAATTGTATTAGATCATTATTACGATATTATAATTGAAAATCATACCAATTAATTCCTTAGTATTCGAGTTTCAATTATAATAATTCCTTCGCTTTGAAATTATCCCTTCAACGTCCACTTTCCATACTAAGAGTTTTCGAAAAACCACCATTTTTGGAACGTGTTGAACGATCAGGGGATTGTAATTATTATTAAAAATGAGATGTTTGATGACAGATGTCGACCGGAATTGGTGCAACTGCAATGGGGATCGGCGTTAGTCACGGGAGTGGAGGCGGTGAGGGTGTCGCCAGTGGGTGTCGCCTTCGAGCGCAGAGCCAGGGCCAGGCCTCGGGCTCCTCGTCGCAACATGCCACCACGCAGCAGCAGCAGCAACAACAACAACAGCAACAACAACAGCTACAGCAGCAGCAACAGCAGTCGGCTTCGTCGCAGCAGCAACCGCAGCAGCAGCAGCGCCAGGCGTCCATTGGTCGATCGAAGAAGGACAACTGTTGCCTCTGCTGGTGCTGTTGTTGCAGTTGCTCGTGGTATTACCGCTCCTCTCTATTAACTCACTGCCACATTCACTCGATTATCTAATTCATATTTCATTTAATGACCAACTGTTTCGGAGGATTTAGAATTAAACTTTAGCTCTTTGCAGTACAATTAATCAAGCGGGATACTAGATTTTCCTGTTAGTATGGGTAGTTTAATTTAATTCGTAATTTGAGGGATTAACAAATTTTGGCGAAAGCCGACATGAGTCCATTGTCATCCAATGAACCTATGACCTATTTACGATCGCTCAAGCGTACCTACCTAATGCCTTTCTGTGTTTCATGCGGCACGCAGGAATAAATGGTAAGCAGGTTACATGCCGCGCCCATTCACTAGTTGTTTCAATGTAATTGGACAAACGGTTATAGTGATTACAGTGTTTAATGTAAATCTCGAAACTGGACTTTGCTGTGTTACGATTAAACCACTCGACGGTAAAGTATTAATTAAACAGCTCGTTGGCACGAATGTATTAGGAGATTGGCACTCTTTTGATAGCTGCCACGAAAAATTAGTTTTCCCAGCACTAGATTTCATGCCAAGATTTTTTTACTGACTAATTACTTTATCTTGGAATATAAAAGTCCAGTTGGTATTATTCTGCCAATTATTTTAATTGGCCACAGAGTACGCCTGCACATGTAATACAGAGTGTCCGCCCTATTGATTGAGAGCAGCTGAATTGCACCCGATATTTGGCCACTCCAATACACCGCCCGTTGACCCGGAAACATGTCTTTCATCTGTGACGGTTTCTCGTGCGCATATTCCCCTATTCAACGAATAGCAATTCGCATTATCGGCTCCTGAATAATTACAGAGATTCGCCACTTGGGATACCAGGAATCGATCGATAGGGCTCATTAACTTTTACATTGGATGAATTCCCAGCCGCCAAGTGGAATCTCAGATCCACGAGAATATCCCAATTCACATTCCCACCGTTTCCATGAATTAACGGATTAGCCGCGCACTTGTATCATTTGTATGACTTCGATGACTTTAGCCTTCTATCGTCACGAGTTTTCTATTTTGTGAAAGTCAAAAAATCCATACTTCTATTTATTACAATTACAATTACAATTATCCAGGAACGATCTCTAACCTTTAGGTGTTCGTTAAAAATAATTAAAAACTCCCTCGAAATTCCACCAAGTATTTCTATATACTTGGAGATATATTTCACCCCAATTAGTAGCAAAACAATTATACAACAAATACATATGCATTCCATACGTATCTTCACCCTGGATGGTTAGAGATCGCTTGAATGGAGGATGTAATAGGAAAAAGGCTAGCGATTGGTAGAAGTTTCGGGTTAAAGGATAACGGGTGCAGAAAATTAACGAAAGGCCGGCACTGATTTGCACAGTTTGGCGGCTGTTGGCAGTAATTCGGCGAGCGGGGCTGAGCCTGGAAAGAAGAAGGGCAACGCCGGTGTCGGAGAGCACGGTGATTTGAGCGGCGCAGGGAACGGCCTCGACGGTAGCATAGAATGCTGCAGCCTGGAAGATGTGCGTTCCTGGGGTTCGTCTTTCGACAAGCTGATGAGAAACGCCGCGGGCCGCAAGCTCTTCCGTGAGTTCCTCATCAGTGAGTACAGCGAGGAGAACATCGCCTTCTGGTTGGAGTGCGAGCAGCTCAAGCGCGAGAGCAATCCCGAGAAGATCGGGGAGAAGGCTCACTCCATCTATAATGAGTACATATCCATACTCTCGCCGAAAGAAGTGAGTGAACTCTCGAAAGTACTCTGTCTCACCAAGTACTCTTCTATACTTTTTCTTACTACACGCTATGACGAACAGTATTAAAACTGACTAGATATTTGAGAGGATTGGGAAGTATTAGTTTAATGGAAATTTAATGTTCTAATTCTTAGTCATGAATGATTTGGGAAATTCTAGTTAAGATGATTAATTCGACCCAGAAACTCTCTCGGCGATTCTAATTCGGCAATTAATTTTCAATTGAATTGAGCGGGTATGAATAGTAGAAAATAAATCACGTGGAGAGGTTTGGGGGCGCAGGAATACCTAGAAATTCGTGACTGGAATTATTCCCGAGTGATCCAGATTTTCCATCGACCATAAGCCCCTGATTAAAGCAGCCCCTCTGATTACCGACACAATTGGCTTGTTTCCAGGTGAGCTTGGACTCACGGGTGCGGGAGATCGTGAACCGCAATCTGATTCAACCAACGCCGAATGCCTTCGACGAGGCACAGCTGCAGATCTACACTTTAATGCACCGGGACTCGTATCCTCGATTTGTGAACAGCGAGATGTATCGAAGGGTGGCGCGCCTGAGTACCGGTCCGCCGAGCCCAACGGGCGAAGAGCACACCAAGTCAAAGGGCAAGAAAGGCACCACGTAATCGCGCGATTCAGTCATCGCAAAACCTCCACATCACGGACAGGAGACGAAAGCATCGTCTCCGAGGACCTTTCGGCATTGAAAAAAGGGGTATCCGTTGATCGAGATACTCCCTGGAAATTCAGTGTCCGAACATAGGGCGTAACGATCGCTGCAGCACTGAACGAAGGGATTTTAAAAGGGAAACCTTCGATCCGAAGGCTGCGCCAATCGAGACCCTAATCATTGGGAAATCGGGACTTTCCCCAAAAGTGAGTCGATCACGCAAGACGTCAGAGGATGGACCCGCGCGCCGACGGATATATGCTAGCTCCGATCGCAGAGTGCGGAGAAGGCTGATATGAAGCGAGGACGAGGCGAAGCTCGTCCAGTTGGTTCTTCTTGCAGAACTCTGATAGAGAGTCGATCACGAGGTTCATGATCAAATGGACCGAAGGGAGGCAGAACCACGGACGCGCGCTCGCCTGGGGATGACGTTCGTCTCGGAGGAAGTTCTTACATTCATCCCGCGTTTCCGGCGAGACATCGTGATCTCCCACACCTCTTACCTTGGGCACGTGTACGACGCTCTCTCTTTCTCTCTCTTTTTCTACTGTCTTGATCTCTCTCTCGCTCGGATACATTCTCTCTTTACGTGTCTCTCTTCGCTATTACCCTGTTCATCTCATGTTGGTCTTTCTGTTCTGATTTCCTTGGCTCGAAGTGGCATAGTGCTCAATCTTCGCCAATGGTTTCTTACCACTTTACCCTCAAACGAACTATACTCCAAGTCGGAGTAAAGAGTAAGCTCAGATAAGAATCTGCTGGGAGAAGCAATATTCCTTAATCACGTGTTGATGAGCTTTCATTAATTTAGAATGATTCGGCAGGCTGAGTGTCTACTGCAAATGAAATCTCCCACGCGTTTCACCGCCGCACATTCTCACGGCTTTCATTCAGATATCAAAGCACGTACACTGTTTATACACGTGCAGAAAGAGGCACAGAGGATGCACGAGTTACTTTTAACATTTCCTCGAAGGTTGCGACGCTTTCAGTGCAACCTCTCCAGTGGCGCGCGTTCTTTGAACGAGGAGATTAATTATCGCGCGCGTCTGGGTATTTGGTACTTTTATTTGTAATGTCTTTTACAATAAGTAAGTCGAGGAACGTGTTTGTCGCACACATAACTATGGGCAGTGCACGCCCAGTTACTAATACTACGTACTAGCAAGGGGACCACGCGAAAGAACTGTTTCATAAGTGTTTAATCTCTCGAGCGCACGTCCACCGAACGATGAGATTTCATTTGCACGACATTGGCTGACCACGCGTGCACCATTCTCCTTAATAATCTTCATCTTACTCACTCAACGTGTCGCCAAGAATTGCTTAAGGTTTTTCTTTTAAATATTCATTCAATATCGATGTTTCTATCGCTTCTTCGTGGTGTGTCGAGTAAGACGCATACTTCGATTCTCATGCAACCGGTGCAACATTTCACATGTCCTCAAGCAGAGACGAAAACAAGGGAGAGTAGTTGCGCGTAGACACGTGCATGAATGTGGACGAGAGGCCGAAGTATTTACGGAACGAGACAGAGAGAACGTCGGGCTGGGTTTGTTTGGCCGCGCGGGTCGAGTGACAGCGCAGGCCAAAGCATAAACACGCGCCAAGCTGAAATCTCGATTCTAAGGGAGAAGGCAGACGAGGCGGCCAATCGCGCGAGCGGGGACTTTGTCGAAGCGGAGATCTCTGGCTCGCGATATTATTCCATGTTTCTCACGTTTTCTATTAAGTTAGGATAGCTATTGAAAATGGCCGGCGATGGCCCTTTGGCCGCCGGCCGATCGTCACTGTATCATAATCGCGTCGTTGGATAAGGGAACCGTCATCCCCGTAGTGAGTATCGAATTACTGCCAGTGAGGAGCAAGCACGATTGTCAAGGGGTGCCGGGAAGAACGGGCTTCCGGCCTTTGGGTGGCACCTCGCCGAGGGAGGGAAATATATAATCGCGGAGATCAATCTAGTCAGCGTGTCAGAAGCGCGCGCGAGAGTGTATGATTAATAAATGGCCTAAGCACAAGAGTTCGTCCGGACCGGATCGTCATTCGATTCCGGACCAGCGTCGTTTCGACGGGAATCGAGACACCTTGTACCTCGGCCCTCTTCTCGGACAAATCGATCAGATGACAATTGAGGAAAATGTACGCCCAACTCCTTCCTTAGGGACTATTTATTAATCTTCGATACGCCCGAGCAATTTTCGCTAGCCGCTCGCGGGATTTGACAGTATTGACTCGCAAGTAGAACGAGTGCCGTGGTATTCGGTGTCCGATTTCAGGAAACGTTCAACGCGAAACGTTCAGACCTCCCGTGGAAGTGCATTCCTCTCTAGTGTTTAATCGAGTTCTATTAGCTCGTTAATTTCGATGTGTGATATCGGTTGTAAATTTACCCTCGTTCCACTGGGGAGCTGTGATTATTGGTATCGCGCGAGGTGTCTTTATTCCTCGGGCAGGAAGGTCGAGCACAAAAGGAGTCTCGTAAGTACTCCGAAGCCATCATACACCTAGACGCAAGGCACAAATTTATCTTTTAAAACGAAACGCTTTTTAATAGCATTGCTTTCGGTGGAATGAAAATGAAGTCTGTCAATCGCCGCATTCATTTTCAAACTCTTCCTTTCCATTTTGGACTCGGGCTGTGCAAAATCTGTCGCTACTACTCTCTTAAAAAGTCCCACGTTAAACATTCCCATTGCGGAGTGTTTTCCAGGCAAAGTTCCTTCCTCGCGAGTTACGCCAAAGATTGTGCTTTCATCGTCAATGACATTGTACATATTATTGAGGACAGACTCTTTCCGATGACTTATCGAGGATACAGTCTTCTACGCCACGGTCCAAACGTTTCGATGTCACAGAAACACGAACAATCGTCGATCCCACGATTCGAGCGCAAGCAAAATACGAGGCCGAAAGTCTCGTATTCTCGATAGACTCTCGGTCTTATCAGATTGAGAGGAGAGATAGATAATCTCGACTCGATCGAGGCCGACAAGATGATCGTGGAGGAGGCGAGGGAAAATCAGTAATGCACAAGCGACTAGTCTCGCACACAGAGCGTCTGGGTACTGCCCTGTAGATAATATATAGATAGCCACGAGTCGAGGATCGGAGGATAAATAATTATATATATGCAAATATATATATATAAATATAAATATAAACTATAAATATGAAAGGGAAGAAGTATACACGAACTATACACGTGAAAAGACACGTAGAAACGTGTACTAAGTTCCCCGCGGGTGCAGGGTGCGAATCGCGTGCATACTTACGAGAAGAGAGAGAAAGAGAAGTCCGAACACGGCATTAGAGTCGGTTGAAAGACGGAGAGGGTGATACCTGAACCAGAATAAGTGAAAGTCGAAGTAAAAAAGAAAGGAGTTCGACCATTCTTGAATCTTCGATCCCTGTTCTCGCAGATGGGTAGAAATTCCATCGCCGAAAACTCGGGGATGGATCTTATGCGGTCCATGCCAAACGCCATGCACCCCCGTGCTCTGTTCTCTCGCTTCAGTGAGGAACTATCAGACCAAACATACACACATAGACACACACACACACACACAGATACAGCCTGGCCAGAGACGCGAGGAACTCTCGGGAATCGTTTGTCTTTTTCTGTAAGATTTGTATTATACTTGCCATTATTATTCGTGCAAATGGTGTTAGCGAGAGGAAGGCGAACCAAAGTACGACGGAAGTGTCGTGGGTGAAACTAATTTATTGGTAATATATTGTCGGCGTAATAGAAAGTTTCCAGTGGTTCCGAATGTCTTGCTCCATCTTTGAAGCACTCGTATATGTGCGATTAATCGGCGAAGTACCAGTCGATTTATAATCGAGCGGGTCGATAGAGATTGTAGGAGGCAGTGGCGCGGGTGGAGCGCGTGCCACTTGCGAAACTTAAGTACGCAAGAGAGGAGAGTAAGTTGGAACGGTGGAATTGCTTGGAAACAGCGTCTTCATTAATAAACGCACAATTTTTCTCAACCTTCGATCCCCTGCTTCTTTTTTTCGCGATTCTCTTTCCCCACTCGTCCCGAAGAGTCATCTGTCGGTATGCAAAGTAAATAGTCATGAGCTTAATGAGAATCAAGTAATCGAAACTCCTATATTCCTAGTGACCAACATATCCATGAGAATTAAACTCAAAGAGATACTTAATATGGAACTTTACAGTCAAATAGTAATTTATAATAAATTCTTTCTTCATTTTCATACCTAATACTTCTTTCGAATAATTGACCAAAAAATACTTCATCTTATAGAATCTGAATACGTGCACTCCTTAGTCCTGCGTTATCATTTTCTGTCGACCCACTGTTTCCACAATCCCGAACTTCTCCCAAAATCCTGCTTGCTTGCAGAGAAAGCGCAAGTTCCTCAACCGTGATACGAGCGCAGGTAAGTTTCCGGCTCTTATCTCTTCGGTTCTCTTATTTCCCGCACGGGTAGAGAGACGCGTGTGCACGCATACGTGCGTCTTAAGTTTCTCTGCGAAGCGTGTTTCCCAAATACGAGAACATCTGTCCCAGCATTCGTTTAGAATTAAGAGCATCTGGGTCGCAAGCGTTACACAGAGAAGAGCAAATCCTGGCGACGAAAGGGGAATTCTTGGCTCTCCGAGTGTATGATGGGGAGGATTCTGTACAAAGTGTGTCATTTGTATATGTTCATAATTATTCCAGGCTTTCATTCTCGAGTGTGATTTTGTAAGAATGCTGTTTAATAATTGTCCATGGCGTCACGTATGTTTTGACATCAGAGCGAGCCGTTCATGACGCTTGTCTCTCGTGCGAGTCATCCCATTTGATTGCGAGCATCGTCATTAGGCTCTCGTAAACATTAAGCCACGAAGGTCCGACTTTCGCACCCTGCACGGCCACTATACGTAAGAATACGTACCTACTTTCTAAGTCTTTCCATCACTGCGTCCATCCAGCACACAGTAACCACAGTACAATCGAGACAGTCTCTCTGCAAGTCGTGGGAGAGAAATTCGATCAACTTACATCCAAACTGTAGAATGCAAGTCCTCATAAATTTGTTATAAACTTTTACAAGGAACTCAATATTAAGATATCTGCATGAAAGTGCACTATTACAAACGTCCTGCGAGTAATTGAATTCTGAGACTTACAAATGAGATACTCATTACTTATATTAATAATGCATTATGCGAATGGAACTTTGTTGAAACGTACATGAAGTACAAACATGTGTCCACTTTTCTCTCTGTGACTTGTAGGGATTTCTCTCGTAGACTCTTTCACCCAGCGATCTCTGTGGAATCGACAGATTTGTACATCCACCCTGTTCTCGTTTTGCCGTGTAATCTCATTCACAAACCACCCCTGGGACCATTCCACGTCACTGTCAAATCTCGATAAGAACAGGCTCGAAAATTGCGCGCTCGTCGTGTCGCCAGTTTTAGCAGAGCTCACCCAAGTAAAAGATACATTGGGGAAACATGCTCGCTCGCGACACGTCGTGCTCGTTTCCCTAGGCTAGCTAGTAATAAAGACTCGTTTTAAGGCGCTTGTATATTTTGCGGTGTTTTCAAGATCGACGGAAGGGCGGATTAAAGAGAAAGAGAGAGAGAGAGAGACAGACAGACAGACAGACATTAATAGATGGTTGAGAAGTTCCATTTGTCCGTGTTGCGTGGATCGCCGGATTGATCGACGCTGCGTCGTCGTTTCGTTGAGTGCACGTCTACGATTACCATCTGAATTCTCTATCGTCGAATGTGTGTTTATGCGAATTGCTTTAAGCGAACTGGAGAAGAAGCTATTAGATAACAATTGCCCGTTGCCCCCGTTCCTTTTTGCAACGTGCCCCAGTTTTTCCATTCCTTTTTGCGCCCTTGTTGGTAGCTGTGTTTGCGGAGAGCGACCGCGCGTCACGAAAGAGGCGGGCAGAGAACGAAAAAAGAAAAAGGATTGGTGGTAACGAGGGAAGTGAATTAAATTGTTTACTTATCCACTAATCATAAGGGCATTAGCGATGTGAGGTCAGCCAATCAACGAGATTAAATTCCTATTAAGCGATGACCACCGCATTATCCATTCGACTGATCGGCAAGCGCTCCGAGGTAATTACGATCCAGGTTCGAATTGCAAATGAGAGTAATGAGCTCGACTGGGATCCCTTCGAAAGCGCAAACACAACTATTTATTTTAATAATAGTTCCCTGCAAATGTTGGAACATTATTTTCTTTGTTTCTTAGTCATTCAAAACAAGGCAAGCGATTCTAACGACAAGTATTTCTTATTTTGACAGGCTTCATTATTTCAGTACATTTCCTCATTAATCTTTCCACGCGTTGAGATTTAATTTGCTCCACTTCCTTCGCATGTTTTCACCAAGGGAAATTGTAGAGTAATGCATCTTCCGACTACTATCAGTGTTCAAAGTTCATCAAGCAGCTCTTGATATGAAAGTCTCTAGGTGGACCTAGCAGGTCGCGTCGTTTTGATAATTCGAGAATTGTACTTTGGTGTGCACTGTACGATAAGGAGAATGATAAATATATGGAAAGGACATAAGAATCTTGGGGAATTATTTATTGAAAAACCACAGTTTCTTCATTAGAAATCAATCTCAATGTTTCTATCGATGGTGGAAAGTCAGCTTTACCATCATCAGACATTGATCCTGCCAGTCCGTCCAAGTCTCGGTCGCTTACCGACTGACACTCATCCCTTCCACCTCCACAAAGTATTGATTGATTTCTTAAAAACTCCATGATTAAGAACGACTATGTAAAAACCTTTTACATACTACTTGAAACAGACCGAGATCTATTAAAGTTTGATTGCAATCAGTAAAATTTGTTGGACATCGCTAATGCAGTAAACTGCACATTCAACCCTGGCTACGCTCTGCTGTTCGTTGGTACAACCTTTGAACTACAGGGGCACAAGTGGTTCAAAGCGATTTCTTAAATTTTTATTGATTTAGACACATTTCTTAATTGTAGTATACTGTTTTTCATGATACAAAATGCATCATTGATTAATTAGTGCACTCGTCGTACCCTTCGCGAAAGGTATTCAAAAAAGAAAATCCAGACGCATATTGAATTTCCATACTTTATATTTTAGCATACATTAACATACGTGCATATTTAAGATTGTACATTTGTATAATCACGATAAATCTTTAAAAACAGAGTATAACAAATCAAATCATTTCTCCAAGAATTCGTTAACTCCGGACGTATCTGTCAACAAGTTACCACCATGAAGGTACAATTTTCTCGTCGGTCCTTTATCGGTGGACTATTAAATTCCCGATTACATTCGAGCCAATTTATCTCGGGAGGCTCTCTTCCTGTGGATTTCGCGAGATCGGATCTTTACATGCGCGCAGCCACACGGACGCGCTGCAGATTAAAAATACAGAGAGTCCGACGAGCTGGATGATCGTAAGTAATTACTTACTCGCTGATAGGAGCGAGTACATTACAGATACGAACGAGTTTACGAGAAAATCTTGTGTTACGCATACATAACGCTCGCTGGTTCGGTGAGAGTAAGCGTCGTGGCTGATGTGACTGCGTGGGCATCTCTCTCTTCGCCGCTAAACGAATTGTCACGCTTTATGTACACCAGCGAAGAGAGCGAGTGCGAGCGAATCCTACGCGAGCGCCCAGCGAATGCAGCTGCACTTTAAACACCCTCCACAACGCCCCTCTTTCCTGTTATAATTACAGGCATCCTCCCTCCAATCTTTTATTCTCGTTTTTCTCGTGGATCTCGAACGCTCTCGGTGCCATCGACCCTTCAATGCCGGCTCGCTGCTGGCTCCTGACAATATGCTTGGATGCTGCGGCAGGTGACAGATTTCTTGGTATCGAATCCTCTCTCGGATAGACAAGTTATTAGTACGACTGATTTTTTAAAGAGTTTTGTAAAGATTTTATTGGGCAAAGAGTTTGTTCCCTAACTAGCGTTTATGTTCGTTGATAGAACGTTTGGGTTTTAATATTATATTTGATATTAGGGGAACTTAATCTCACAAATCAGAACTGCAAACATTATTATGATTCAGTTTGTTCGATCGTTTTCTTTGCATGTTTCTGTTGACTGTTCTTATTGTTTGTAGTTTATATTCTGGAATACATCTTGTCTTCACGAAGTCTATTCTAAACGTGCAAGAAAAGTCAGTTTTTTGAAAAATCTTTTGAGTGGGTGTACTGAAGTATACTCTGGCAAGGTACAGCCGACAGTTCGGAAGTCTCCCCGGTGATTTCCAGTCGCGCGCTCATTAGAGAGGCAAGCAGCAGTGTGGAAGCCTCCTGCTAACCACCGAGTCTTCTGTTTCTGACATCCTACACACGAGTGAGCAGCCGTGCGGGGCACAGCTTCCACGGGATATGCACTAGATATCGCGAGACACACTGCAGCACGGTGTTACCGGAGATTTTTGCCGGTTGGAAGAAGCCGGCGGTGACGAATGTTGGCGGAAGTCTGTCTGCTAATCCTCTTTTCACAGGGTGGGTTTACTGAAACGGGCGAAAGATTAATTTCCTCGCTTCTACAATGGGTGAATTAGAGGAGTTCTCTCTCAAGTTGAATTTAACTTGTGTGGTTCAGGTGTTGTTCGGAAGGTGTTGGCTCGAGGCGAACCGTTAGAAGACTTTTTTCATTGCAGCGGAATCCATTCAATGACTTCCGGCGAGCCGGGGTTTCGCGCGCGTCACCTTATCTTGACGGGAGAGAAAGAGAGGGATGAGTGTAGGTGCGCGGTGTGTATGTACTTCGGGATGCGTCATAGGTGTAACTCGGTATGGGCTGGCTCGGCCGAGCTGGCTGCTGCCTCGTTTACGACTTGTCATATTTTCTTATTAAGTATATGTCAAGTGATATCCTGGCAACAAGAGCTCCACGGGGAACAGTGTGCCACGGATACTTTCGCTGCTGCCAGCCGGAGACCGCAGATGACGTATGAATTACCCTCACTTTGAATTCTTACTTTTCGATACTTTCCACGCGAATTCGTGATTACTACATCCTCACTTCCAACTGATTGACGCATATTGAACATGCCTGTCAGAGGCTTTGCACCTTTTTCATGCGACAAAGGAATATAACGTTGAACCCTGAACTTGCATCTTGTCTTCTTCGATAAATCTTTTGAAAATTTCGTTTCTTTTTATTAACTCAAGGTGTATTTAGTAATTGATATCTATTTCTATTCATAGATGGAGCTTTATATAAGAAGGTCGAGGTGGACTCTCGAAAGTGAAGAGTCGGACAATGATTCCTGGCACTTAAACGTGTCCACCATCGTCCAGGGTTAAATCGTCGCGTTGTCAGTGACGGAGCGTCGCTTGGGTGGATCCGAGGGTCCGTAACCGTAACCCATAACCGAGTATCCATTCCCGAGGAACCACAAACGCCACGTGAAATCCGATGCGATCCGTGCAACGCTCCTCCGACAAAGTGTAGATCACCGCGCTTCGTGGAAAGAGGATTCCGTCGCTGAAACGATCGCTCGCTTTCCTCATCATCGTCTCGATTCTCGACGCCAGCCTCGACACGAAGTGATTACAGCTACACACACACACACACACACACACTCGAAAAACCTTACATCCTAATTCTGCTTCAAGCACAGTCTTTTGCAGTGTGCATATTTAACAAATTTATATTTGAGTCTATTTTTTTGATAGATTATATGTCACTAATATGAGTTTCCTTTTTTTAGGGGTACACAGTATCTTCCCCGAGGTGCTCAAGAAACATAACCCTTTAATACTTGCAAAGTAAGTGTTTGCTAAAATTACGATTAATAACTCTACACTCGAGTTGCATTAATCACTTTGCAGTAGCAACTTTAGTATACGAATTAAGTTTTTGTTTGACTTTATGAACTCTTTTTCAGTTAATTAAGCGGCCGCCAAGACGAATTAGGGCTTCAGAGAATCTATATTTCATGGTTGAGTTGAGAAGCACAGTGTGAAGCAAAGTCCTCGCTGACAGTAGCATAACACTGCTCGTCTGAGTTATCCCGCTAGTGGCAAGTATACTTTCCCGCAAGTCATTGTGGACTCTCATTACGCACACGTACACGCCCCGGATGCATCCTGTATGAAAATCCATTCTCTTGCTACAGGATGCCATCACCTTTGGCTCTTTTTGCTCGAGCTGCTGCTGGTTGGTGCTTTCTCGGGTGCGCTTCGATCGTGAAACGATTGTGATCGGCCGCCCGAAGAGAAAACGGAGTGCGCGCACACACATACACACACAGACATCCACCTTTAAACTCTTTCTCCGACCCCTGGCTACGTGTGTGTGTCTGTCCGCATGTGCGTTTCATCGAGCTGACATCGTTTTCACGGCCTTCCACTACCGCGATCTCTCTCCCCCTCTCATCTTGTCTCTCCTTCTTTTAGCCAAGCTTCACCTTTCTTCCAAGTCAACCCGGAGGCGGTGGTTGGCAGCAGTGGTGCTTGAACTTTTCGATCATACCACCGACCAACTGATAGGGATTCGGTAAAATGATTTAACCATGAAAGTATTACGCTTCTAACTCAAGTGGAACTCGATTACTTAAACTAAAAATCTCTCCTATCAATAGGCTACAAGTAATTAGACTATCATGGCGCAAAACCGAACTAAGACAACTTCCATTAACAACAATTTCAAACCCGTTTCACGCCCACCAGAGAATACCTGCAAGTGTTCGGC
The DNA here is from genome assembly GCA_964023945.1 of Ectemnius cavifrons. Taxonomy (NCBI): domain Eukaryota; kingdom Metazoa; phylum Arthropoda; class Insecta; order Hymenoptera; family Crabronidae; genus Ectemnius; species Ectemnius cavifrons. Next base: position 3,867,975 of record OZ030386.1, read on the forward strand.
TTCTATTATAAGAAGATTCGTTAAGTACTTTCTTCATTAAAACGATGTTGATCAGTTTGTTTAATGCGGATACATCGAGTGCTGGAGAGTGGGCGACCGTCCGGGAGTCTGGCCGACCTCGAGCGTCCGTTTCCACTGCTCGCCGCCCGTAACTCAAACCACGATTTAAAGTAACCATTTTCTTCGCCGGCCGGCGTAAATTAGGCGCGCATTGCGCTATTCGGCCGATGAATCAGCGCCAATAAATTCCAGGGCCTCCGGTGCGATCACGCTGAAGAAGCAATCTCGCGAGATAATCGGCCGGCGTAAAGCGGGCGAGCGCGAGAGAGCCGTTAGCACATTTTTCGTTTCATTATCGTTTAACCTTACGGCTTTATGCCGCCGCGCTTAATGACTATTTTTCAGCACCGCTCGCCTGCCGTGCCTGCTTGCCTGCCGCTGACTATCCGCCTCGAACCAGAGGAGCCCTGTGCTCAGATTAACTCTTTCCCCGTCCAATACGACGCCGCGCGTATTTTTCAACCGCGCTGGCATCCTCGAATCCTTTCCTTACCTTGGTCAGAAAGGGTACGCTGGTGTTTCAAGGGGTGAGGACGCAGGGAGGGACAGAAGCGCAACACGACGCTGTTATTAATTGTCGTTTGTCGCGAGTGTTACGGAAAATTTGCTGTCGCCGGCGGGCAATCAAGTGTGCGCGCCACACGGAATCGGTAATGAGCCGAACGACTGTGCGACCGCCACCTCACCCCGCCGAGGGGGGCTGAGCAATACCTACACGCATACCGTTTTGTTTACAGCCGCTTGGGAATTAAAAGTATTTACTGTAATTCGCCGTTACAATATTGAGAGTGGAGGATGCCGCCCCGATGTTTCAGAGGGGAGAGAAAGAGGATGAGACATCGTGAAAGAGGGGAAGGAGGGAATGAAAGAGAGTGCAAGATCGCCGGCGAGCACGGATAAGGTAGGCACTTTACGCTTCGCGCTATAAAGACCCTTCGTTATTGCCGTTACTACGGCCGCGCGGATTATCGTGATTATTATTATGCGTGTATTTATACGCGTGTACCTACACGCTCAAAGGACGCCGAATCTGACCGCGGAATCTGCGCTGAAATGATAAAGGGAGTTGGCGCGCGGATAAAGTCGCGCGCGCTCCTGCTGCACCGTCGGGCACAAAGGGCTTCCAAAGGATTGTAAAGTAAGACGAGAAACAATTATCGTAAGATTGGTTGACTTAATTTTTCTTCTGGGCCATTTTCTTTAACTTTGCTTGTTTTATGTAGATCATATTCTTCGTGGATTATCATCATATCGGTGGTTTAAGTTGAATCTTATAAAGGAATAATTTTAAAGTCGAAAAACATAACCGTCGTGATTTTTTTTTATTACGTTATACAGTTTTTTATTTGTAGGTGAGGCTCACAATTTCTGGCGCTTTCCTTGCGTTTGTGTCACAGCTTGACTTTTGGATTGGAGAAGTGAGAAGCAACGATCAGGCATAACATAGTGTGCTAATATTATTGAAATTTTTTGGTAGATGCCAGGAGCTGAAAGTTTCGAATCGCACCTTTGAAAAAGGGGGAATCGGGCGCAGACATGCACGCACACAGAGCTACCTGCTCGGGTGGATCGCACGCACCGACGAAACGTGAGAAGGAGGATAATATAATCCGAGATCGTAAAAAGTCGAAGGTCGGGTCGATCGCTGTCTTCGGTTGATAATCATCCGAAAAATTCACCGTGAACGTTCCCCTTAAAGGAGCGATAAACTTTATTGGACGTTTATAATTGTCAGGCCCCTTTAACATTCGAGCATTCTCCTGTTTCTTCGTTCCTTTTTTTCTCTCCCCCTCTCTCTCCCTCTTTCTCCTTTCGACGCTTTCGAGCATTTGGAGACAGGATGAATTTGCCGAATGAAGGGAATCATTAAGCAATTTCGTCGCTCGCCAGTTCGCAAATGAGGCAATCGTCAGACATTTCTGCGCATCGATTTACCTTTACTTCGACGAAGTGTCTTTCCCTCGTGTCGTCCAGTTGAGTATCGACATTTCGTTACCGACTCAAACAAAGTTGTAACATCGAGGAGGGTAAAATGATATCTGAGAATCCTCTTATGACACTGATCAAAAAGCTTCTTTTCCTACTTATCAATACATCGAATTACATTCATTTGCATCAATTTAATTACAGAATTACCAACAATCCTTGACTTCCAATTACATCTACCTTAGACAATTCGATCTCGGAATACAGTAGTCGAAAACTTCACCGTATCACAGGTGACAAACGTGTTACGCCCACCTCGGTATTTGTTATTCAATCGATTTAATTACGCCTATCTAGTGAATAGCGTACATGGAGAAGCGAGTATAGCACAAGGCACAGAAGAAACGCCAGCTTACCTAGGAGCAACTTGTACCAAGGTGACAATAGTAATTTTTTTCACTCGCTTCTCTTGTACGACATATCCTAATTCGTGCTGGAATCGGCCAAAGAAGTATATACACGCGCGGTGCGGCCGACGGCATTAGCAGTGTCCGACATGAAATCGGTATTCGATGTGTAAGGCTGCCGGGGAATAATTAATGAGTAACACGATAGGCTCGTTGCGCCGGGCGCCGGGATGGAAAGGGGCAGAGTACATAGTGTATGTAAGTATGTAGGTACTTGGCAGGTATTGCGGGAGAGCGAAAGCAGAAGATAGCTGCTCGCTACACTCTCGCAGGGAGCTAGACGGGAGCCAAGATCTCTCGTAGAAACAGAGATCTCGTTGAAGTTTCACGAGATATATGGCACTCGCGCATCGAGCCTCGCACGGTAGCTTCGGTGCGCTCGACCTTGAGGAGATCCCTCGTTAGATACCCCATATAAAATCGGGGTCATTTTTGAACCCTCGCTATTACTCTTCGTCTTCTCTCTCCGAGAACTTTTATTAATAGATTTAGAGCTTACGAAATTCATTCCTTTATGCTAATCTTTTAAATTTCTCTATAGAACTTAAACAACTTTATAAGTTTGAATCAAGGGCTCGTTTTGTAGAGTGTCGCGGGGATAATTTTGGCCGCAGGATTACTCCAGTGTAGTGCATATGTAACTTGATCGGGACGTATCAATTCATCGACAAGTAAGAAGACGTAAATTCTTCAGGGTCGAGGATATCTCGTCGAATCTCGCGCGGCTTGCCAGCCGCCCCCTTTAGATTGTGCGATACGCACTTGGGCCGGCAATGAAACTCCAAGTTTAGAGGTGAAACCCTCTCGTGATACAGAAGCTTTTAATACCCAGCGATAAAGTACACTCGAGATTCTTCCTCGCGTTGCTTCTCTCATTTAACGTGTGTTACGGTGATTCCACGTGGACTTTGAGAATCATAATTTAGTTAATTGAAATTCGTTATTTCTTTTAATACGAATTATATATTACGTGTACTCGAAATAACATTGCATGGATGTCTCAGAGTATAAATTAACCTGGTATTTCGATTAGATTGCAGGATTGGGAATGCAATGTAGAACAGGCGCAGTTGTATGATGGTTGTGTCGTACAGAACCAAGGGAGAGGTATGTTGTCTTCTTTCTCAGCGGACAACACATCTCTCTCGGTTGACACGGGAAAGGCCGAGCCGGCAATCGAGCTCTGTTTCTTCTACCCTTACGTGTCTGTCCCTTCCTTCATCCAGCGATCCCCTCGCTCCTTCGTTTTGTGTCTGTTCCTTCCTTTCAAACCACTCGGTAACAAAACTTGTTGCAAATCCATAGAAACGCAAATAAATCTTACATTCTTTCGACTTTTATTTCAAAACTACTAAATATGCCAGTGTTTTATTTTGTACAAAATTCGGAAGAGTTCAATTCTGAAAAGAGGGAACAAGAGCGTTGTTGATGAGAGAGACGCAGTTAAAAGTAAAAAAGAGTTACCAAGGACATGCGGGGCATGCGAATGAGCTAGCGCGTAGGATGCGGGATAGAAAAGGGTGGCGGAAAGGGAGAGGCAGAGAAATTTCTCGATGAAATAAACGCGTTGCGCGGCGCGGGAGATGGCGACCACGCCCTGACTTATTCCCTGGCGGCGGCCTTCCTTCGACTTTCAGCGGGGCGACGCAGGGGCACGGACGCGCACGACTGGAGAAAGGAAGAGCACGCACGCCATATGCGCTGACGCGTGTATACTCTAGCGGAAAAATGCTCGCCTGCTTCTATCACACGCACCTTTTCCCCCTCTCTCCATTATCTCCCTTTCTCGTAGATGCCTGCTATCGATCGATATAAATCTACTCCGCTTGCGCTCCAATTTGTAATTGATAGTGGAAGTAATTTGTAGTATCTCTGCCGGTGAATTATTTGGATCGTAAAACTGAAACGAGGACATTCAGGTTTGGCCCGAGGGAATCTGAATCCTCGACCTATGAGAAACGTATCGGTTTTAGTTCTCGAGAAATAGAAAATATATTCTAACCTATGTAAAACATAATAGATTAAATTAAAATTAGAAATTCAGATTTCACCGGATGATAACTTAAATCTTCAATCTCTTAAAAAGTCGAATTGTATTGGATAAGTGGGGGAAAGGTATTTACAGGTATAAGACATTTCTTCCATGCGCTGTACGAACTTTCTTCCAGTTTTCGATAGGGTCTCGCTTATCTCTTGGAGAGAAGTAAACGAGCATTCATTGGAGGAAGACGGCCGCCTTGTGAAATAGTTGGATACTTCTTATCGAGATACAGCTGGTAGATTCCGAGGTTCAAGATCAAGCGGGTGCGGTTAGAGTACGCCTATGCGGCGCCTTCCTTCGCCATGTGCACGCGCGCTGGCGCTACCCGCTCGAGATCCTTGAGACGGACGACCATGATTTTTCTCTCACGCAGCGCTTAATGAAAGCTTGGCATCTCCTTGAGATTTCGTTTTCTACTTTGCTCTCCGCCATCCTTTGCTTGCTTGCTCGCTCGCCCGCTCGCTCGCTCACTCGCCGAGAATAACGAGGGCGTTCGTGCACGCAGAATCCTTTGGTCCTGTGGAGCGCTCTTTTTCTCCTCTTATCAAGACGTGCCGTGTCAGAAGTGAGTAAACGTCATAGTACCGACACTATAACTTTTTCTTAATAATGGGTTTGGCTAAGATCACGGCGGGATAACCGATAAGATCGAAATATTAAAATCAATTGGCGAGTCTGACCAGAGGAGAATCTAGGAATCAGGAAGCCGTAATTACGGGCGAGCTAATCGGGCCGGTAGAAAGTACGCACTTATCACCACGGGTGACCGCCCGGCACGTCTTATTAATTCGTCAGAGTTCCGTAATCAAGCGGCTCCACAGGCACGCTCGATGCTCGCTCGCGCGCTCCCTCTCTCCTCTCTCTCTCTCTCTCTCTCTCTCTTTCTTTTGCGAGCAGTGGAGGGAGAAAGGTCAGGTATGTATTTATACGTGCGTGTGACCGATTCGATAGCAAGACACGCCGTGCTCTCCGACGCGACCTTCGCGTCCCCTGGATAGCTATTTTTCTCTTAATTGTTGTTTCTGCGGTGAACCGTGACGCATAGTTGACTGCCTCTGATTACGAGACTTGTCGCGTACATTAAGCCCGTACTAAAAGTCTCGTTTACGTCCCTCGATCATTCCGGACTGCTCATTGTTCGCTCGAGATCTCAACAGGGTACGCGCATTTCTAATGCTATCGTTTGATAAATGTCGCGACCAACGCGGCAATCAAAGTATCCACGCTCCAGCAGTGTTGGCAATCGCTCCTTATAAATTCACAGAGCCAGTCGAGTTTCCAAGGAATTCGAAGTGAATTTAAACTTTAGAAGTTAACTGCAATTTGATTAATCTGTTTTCAATAGTACGAACGAATGTTAACCACCGAGGATACTCGACTCTTCGAGAGTTAACGATCCATCTGAAATAAGATGGATCGTAAATAGCAAGGAGAAGGGTTAGATGAAAACGGTAAGAGTGGAACATTGGCGAGGACGGGATTCGATGAAGAAGGGGGCGCGCGGTGCCGGGAGAGTTTCACCGGGAGCAGCCGGGTTTCTCGCAGCCGGGGAATTTCATTGAACAGTTCTTTGGCCGGCGGGGTGATCCAGCGTCGCCGTAATAGGCAGGGAAATGTCTGCAGGATGCGGCAGGATATGGCAAGTGGAGCTACTCAATTCGCTGAACTGGTCTGGCGTGTGCTACCGCGGAATCAGTCGCAGCTGACGTTGAATGCCTAAGTCGACGTTTTTCCAAGCAGGCTACGCGCGCCGCTCGTTGCTCTGCCACTTGGCGTTCGACGAGAGTCAACAACCCCCTGTGTCCCTGGTGCCCTAGGTCCCGTGGCGACGGCGACGGCGACGCCGGCTCTTATCCCTTCTGTCTCTCCTGTCTCTCCTGTCTCCTGTCTCCATCCCGGCGAGTACAGCACACACTCCTTCACAGTGAGCCTCGCGGGCATCAAGGATGCCGCGCGTTACCTCCGCCAATTGAAAGGTATCCGCCTTCCCTTCTCATCTATCCGCATTAGGCAGCCTATAACCTATCCTACATACCTCCTAATTTCACGATAGGATTGCTTGCGATGCGTTTAACACTGCGCTTTAAACGTGCAAGTTACGCTTCAAACTCCTACTGATCGTCCTGATGGAAATTTGATACGTTTATTCGTTAGTAATATGATACTTAGATCGTTTAACACTACAGTAATCAACGTTGATTTTGTGTATTAAGTATAGTATATAGAATTTCGAAATTAGGATTTCTTAAGGATTTCTGCAGTTTTGCAATAAATAGTTTTATTAATGTTTGTATACTGAATGATCCGTGTCATCTTTATACGATCATTCAGTGATCATTCATTAAAAGAAGAAGTGTTTCAACAAGTATTTTACTAAATACTAGTTCTTTACTGGAACCAATGACACTTAACTATATCACACTCGTTTTTCATCGGATCTGGATTTCGAACTTTCGCTATCTCCGACGAGGAAACTGGCGGGAATCTCAGCGGAAGAATTTCAAGTTTAAGTCGGCTAGTCGGTAAGCCACCGGTTTGGAGGTCGGCATCATTTCCGAGTGGTTCGGTCAATGAAATTCCATGGCTGGGATCTAAAGATCGGGCGCGATCGTCGAGAAGGAGATCAGCACAGGCGCATTCCGGGGGCTTGAAGCGTTGGCGAAAGGCGCTCGGTGCTGGCGAAAAGGAAAGGGACACACCCAGGCATTTGCGAGCCTGCCTCACGGGAAATCTGTTTACCCGGGGAATCCGTGGAATCCGAAATGTGTAGCAAAAGTACAGCCGGTTCTAGGCCTGGCGCAATTAAAGTTTAATCGGGTGGGCAGTCGCATATGGTAATACCGCATTGAGAGACACGGGACACTTCTTCAGTCCATTTTTTCACCATCGCCCCCTATGGCTAGTTAGAATTGCTTTCCTTGTATCGCAACGCACGGGCGCTGCCTCTTTAAAGGCAAGGCGTTAAACCCATTTCAAGCTGACGCACCAACTCTACGGCTCACTGAAATTTCTTCTTCGATCTATTCCAACTTCCAATGTGCATGCAAAGCGTTCGGATTACAGTTGGTAATAGGTTCGACTCTCGAAGAATCTTATTTCGTATTCCAACTTCTACACTGGTACTATTATTAAGTCATCGCGAGTATCACATTTCTCTTATACAATATTCAATTCAATTAATTTTCATATAAATTGCTACATATTTAACTTATTACAAAAATAACAATTGCAAAAGCTTTTCTTTTCCAAAGATCAGGATTCCCCTACAATCTTATCAAATCTATGACTCGAAAGATCAATAGGCAATGATCTAGAGGGCATTCAAAATGCAAGTGAAGTATTTCTCGTAGTCCGCCGGGACAGAGTACAGAAGTATCGATGTCTCGAGTGTATTGCGATGGTGTGTGCTTGCTTGCCGAGCGACGGACGGCTGTGGACGTCGGAGCGCGCATGCAACGCACGGCGTCACCTGGCTGCATGCGTGCGCGTAGAGCGCGCGTGTCCGGTGTGGGTTACCGCACACGTATGTACACACGGCGCGGCGCGTCGCCAGGTGAAAGAATGTCAAATGATGATTGGTCATTGCGGTGGCCAATGGGTCCCCTTGCTCGCAGCCTGGGCAGGTAGACTCCTTGCAGAATTGCAGCGAGCGGCGCCGCCTCCTGATGCAATGCGTTATCGCAGACATTCCTGGCGACGTCGAGCTGCAAACCTCGATCGATTCGTTTAAAAAAGAAAAAAATACTTGTAATTTAACTCGTTCATTGTTGTCGGGTTACAGACTCGTGTTAGCTTTAGTACTGTAATTCGAGATCCAGAGATTCGGTTCTACTTAACTCAGGATAGACAGAAAGAACACTGATAGAGATTAGATCTTTCTAAATTTATTTTTAGAGTCACGCGTAGTTCAGATTCTCGTTCCATCAGTGGAATTCGAAATGGAACTATATATCGTAGGTTGTAATAATTACTTGAGTATCCTAACACCTCGCGAGACTTTTGAAAAGCTAGTTAAACATCTCATTAGCCTAATCCCTGAGATTCTAGAACTTGATGCTTCGGTCCACGTCCTTTAAACTTATGTCTGGTTTAACTGGGAGTGGAGTTTTTCGCCTGATATGAGATGTTGAATGGGAACGATCGAAATGAAATGGTCCGGCCGGGTGGAGCGATAATGAGGTTGTCCGAAGCGATGGTAGTATTGCGGCGGGCTTGTTTCCAGGGTATCGGAGGACCAAGTGATTGCGGGCAGCGCGCGAGGCCATTCGATGTCAACGGTCGACACTAACGGGTTAAGATGAGGTTTCCTCCGGGGCACGGCTACTCCGGCTGTCCTTGTCGCGAATATCGCTACAAGAGTATTCACTTGTACGGCGTTCCCGATACCGATACAGACGCGCCGGTACCGTTAACGCGATATCAACCTGCTATGTGGCCGTTCTGCGAGCGTTGCGTGTGTGTCGGCCGCTCGCCGACAGCTCGGGGTTGAGTCTCTCGAGATCTCGAAAGGAGGCGCACTCCCAGCGCGGAATTTCGGCCGATAAAAACGGCGAATTAACGACGTTCGATCTCCGCCCGACGACGGCGACGGCGCGCGGTCGCGCTCCATTCGCGTATAATCTTAGCCCGAACTGCCGAGGGCGCAAAAAGGGGAAAAAAAAGAGCTGGGCATTTTATTGGCAGCCGTTCTCTGTCTCATCCACTCGTGATCGTTCGCTCGCTCTCGCACTATGCGAGATTCCATCGCCGATGTCGAAGAAGGATTCGACCAGTAAATTTCTTGTGCTCGTCTCGTTGCTTCCCCGGCGCTCGGTGCTTCCTGTGCTCGAGATATCTCCTCTCTGTGCTACTATCGCCCTCCGTCAACGCACTTCTCCCCCACTCCTCTCTCTCTTTTCTTCCCAATACGTAACGCGCAATGAATTTTAAACGTGTGTTTGTTCCCGCGGGAATGCCGCCCAACGCGCTATAGGTGGCGCGGCATAACTCTATAGCGGGGTACTTCGGCAATTAGCATCTCCAATCGCTCGCGGTAGATGTTGACTTTCATGCATGCCTGCGTCTCGAAAATTGAATTAGCTGTAATAATCTTTGAAAATTGCTTACTACTCTTTTGAATGTCATATTGATAAATTGTAATACTTAATGAATTTCGTGATAAGAACTCTATGGCAGGATCGCCAGATTATAACGCGTTCTTCATGGCGAATGGCTGCCTATAATATGCCAAATACCGATGCATCCTGCGCGAAGATCCGCCGATCCTTTCCAGGATGCGCCACTACGTGACCATCATTCGAGAGTGGTCGATAAATAATTACCGATAGCTCGATACTGGGAGGCATACGAAGCTTTCTGTAAAAGACGAAGACCCTACATGGCTTTCATTATATTTCTCACAGTATCCATGAGCCCATCAGTGTCGTATGAATTCTCCCATATAGATTATATATTTTCGATGGTGCAAGGAAAGCTGGTAGCCAGGATTTCATCAGAACTCGAGCACCAGAGTACATCGAAGGCCCTTGCGGTTGGGTAACACCGGTGTGCCGGAATGTCGAGCCGCGGCAGGCTTTGTTTCGATAATTGTGATTTTATCTGATTCGCGTGATTCATCGGAATACTGCGTGGCGAGATCACCGCTGTCGGATAAGTGCGCATTGAAATGATCGTATAATTGTGGTTCGCCGGTACAGCCGATTAGGTAACGCGGTAAATAACCGTACCAATACCGAAACATCTCCTCACCGACTACTCCGTAAGAATTGTCGTAAACATTTAAATACTTTCGCATTTCACGCATTTTTTTTAGCCATCGAAAAAATTAAAGATTGTCACGGAAGAAACGAAAGAGTATGTGATTATATTCATTAGAAAACTCGTGAGAGTTACTGATAGGATTGGGACATTCACATTTCAGCAAGATAGTTTGAAAGAATGTTAAGTAAAATATTAGGAGAGTCTAATAAATTTTTCCCCGTCTGGGTCACGGGTATGTAGAATATGCCCAGGGTATTCCCTGCCTGTCGTACGAGGCGACTTATAGGGAAGAAGAGACCTATTTTGTATTATACTCTTTTTCTAATTACTCCTGTTCTCTTGTCGGTCTCCAAAAAGACTTTATTGATGACACATGTATTGACAGTGGTCTTAATGTTTTGTAACCACTGTTTTCCATCTCGTGACAGATCATAACAAACGATATCTCGACACGCATTAACGCAACACTTTTCTTATACTTTTGTAGAAAAACGTATACGAACGCCGATAAAACGGCAGAAAGTTTCGCGGAGCAAGTTGGCGTGTAAGGAAATGATTAGTTATGCAGGGCACTTGTCTATCTTCGTAATGACGGTGGCGGGGATCGACTTTCCGCAATTGCGGGGACACTTAGAAGCTTGACAAGTGGCTCGCCAATGAAAAGAATAAATCCCGACGACGCTTTGATAGGTTCCCAACACTTCGATACCTTTCCAACGCTCCGATTAGTTCCAGACAGTCCGATAAGGATTGCGTAAGTACTCCTTCCGCGATTTAGCATTTCGCTGGGAAAAAGTGCCGGGGGTTTGCTGACAGTGTGAGCGTTCGAAGGAAAGCTCGTGTGCGAACTGTCACTTTCAGTGCGAACCAGACTTTTTCCGACACCTGTTCCACACGCTGGATCTACATAGATACGCTCCTCGCGCCGGCAGGTGTAATAATTCAAGCCTCCGTCGATATAGTAAAGTGTGCCCGGACGAGAAATTAATACCTGCTGGATTTATAAATAGCCATTCACGATCGCCGGTAAGAAAAAATTGCGAGAACCGGACTTCAAACTTCACACGTGGCCTAATGAAGAGTCGATTTGAAATTCTGATTTTCCACTGATTACTTTTACTCATCATTTCTCCCTGCGTTCATCTGCATAATACTCGCAAGGCTTCGATTACTTCAAATGCAAACTTGCAGTTTGTGCGCGTGTTAATAATTTTTCACTTTTATTTAAACATGGAAACACTTTCGCTACTTCATCTCGGATACAATCATTAATTAAATGCATCTTTGTACAAATGATAGATTTCCAACCATAGAGAAGAAACAGGATTGCTTGCTAGATACAGTTCGCAATTATCCATTGGTGCATGGAGAATTTCTTAGTTGTGTCCGATATTGCGTATCTAATACCGAACCCTATCATTCTAGATATCGACAAGCGGGTTTTCCAGTCGTTCGCCGTGCCTTCGGGAGAAAAGAATATCAGTACAATGATCGCCGTTTGAATAGTCGCACTATCGGACACCGAACACTGAAGGCAATGTCCAGCGAGGTATCGTGCGGTCACCGGAGCCGTCGGTCGGACACTTTGCAAAAGAAAATCTAATCGGTCGAGCGGATTATCTCTGGCGCGAAAGTATAACGCGGATATTGCAGCAACGACCGGTGAAATTCATGCGTTTATGCCTCCTCTTTTTGCACGGCTGGCGCGTGTCAGGCTTCATTTTGTTGGAGCGGAGCCGAGCAGTGTTTTAAGTAGGTATCGCACCGCTTCGACTTTCAGTGGTTTCAGTCTTTCAGTGGAATTGGTTGCCACACCGGCCCGTGCGCCTAATTACTCGCGCGCTTGCCGGGATTTGGTCGTGTAATAGAGAGCAACCTGGAACTGGAAAGTGATGTCGAACTCCGGTAATGAAGCTCTTACTGTCAGCTCGCGAATTATATCACACTAACGGGAAAGTAAACCTGGCGATTTATCGCTCGGTTTGTACTTCATTTCCGCCTCTTTGATATTGTCATTCGATGAATCAGCTCCCTTGTCTTGCCACTCGGTAATTGAGACGGAAATTTCGACGTGGTTGAAGCATTGCTATGATCAAATAATTTCTTTGCTGTATCGATCGTTTTAACTTGTGTTTTACTGTCAATGTTTTAATATCCTATTAAGTATACTTTTTGCAATTATTTTCTTGAATTTGATTGACGCATTATGTACGCGTCAAACTTCAATCTTGTGTTTTCTGGACACATAAATCAAGCCACGAATTTGCTTCCTTCGTCATTAGTCTTGCGTAACTTTCAATAGTTCTAATTGCTCTAGTTTCGCGATTGCATATGTTTTGCACCTATTATCGCGCTCTTACTTTTATTGATTCAACTTTGATTAATAGTTCTGCTCGATGTATATGTGAGAATTTCCTTCCACATATGCAGTGGAGCTAATACCGTGGCATCTAACATGTGGTTTTAATGTCTCGTATTGCTCTAAGTGCCAAATCATACTAACGCGATACTAGCACACTTAACCGTCTCCAAAAGAACATCAGAGTCGGCTTCAAGGAAACTAGCAATGAACTATTAATCATGTACCGCAAAAACTCCCGGCGCAAAGTCGGCTGAAGTGTGGGCATTGAGAGAACTCGGGCGTGCATTTGTCGATTATAAATAGTTTCACTCTCAATTTGCATTTAAAGTAGAGGTGCGCGTCATGCAGAGTAAACTTATAACGCCCGGACTCGACGCCGAGTATAATGAAGTCCTCATTCCGACAGTGAAAATCGTGTCAAGCCCGATAAAATCGGACGGCATTATCCCGGAGACCGGCAGCGCACGCGCTCACCAGTCAATCAGCATACGCACGTTGTCGAACTGCATTCTAGAATAATTTGATAATCCCGATCCTTCGTCCTGTTCCGGAGGCACCTGCGGTCCTTCCGGATAGCGGTGCTGCGCTACCCGCGACCAGAATCAGGTTGCACGAACCAGAAGTGCCGGCCGAATCAGCTCGCCCGAGGAAACTTGCGGAACAGGAAACGATAAACAGTCACTTCAGCTGATCCACCTTGATTTAAAGAGTCAACACAAAACTCGAACAATGAACGAAACGGTTTTTACTTGTTTAAGAAAATTAGAGTGGCGATTATTGAAATAGTTTTATAGTGCAATTTATTCGTATTTCATATAGTTTAGAAACCCATATTAGATCGATGTAAAATTTATTTGTCATTCATATGTTGTAATTATTCTCTATGCATTGTCTCTATGCGCTAAGAATAGTATGCATTTGCTACCCGGTGCACGTGTGCCAATACAGCATTGCACAGTGGAAATTTTCGAGCGCGCCAATGACTAAATGGCCTGGTAAAACCAGCTGAATCACCCCGGTCACAAATCTGGCGGGCTCTAGCGAGAGCATTTGCTGTGCGGTGCACGTATCGCTAAATCTAGCCAGCAAAAACAGGACAGAGGCACGCCGCAATCGGGGCAGAACGTGATGCAGTCGTTGCATTCATAATTAAAAGCCATCTAGAAAAAATAGCCGTCTCGTCGAGCGCTTTTATCCACAATCCTCTCTCGAATGGGAAACATCGGGAAGTCCTGCGCGCCCGCTGCCGGATTGTTCTGTCAACGAGATAAAATGGTCCCTTAGCGAAACGTGGTTGGCTTTCTATTGACAATGGGAATTCCGAAAGTTGGCGTGCACCAACAGACGCCGGAACAGATATCGAATCACCATCGGGCTAATAAAGACTATTTGAAAGTATAATGCAAAGAGGTGAACCAGGAAGCGTGAAAGGAGCCAGGAGAGAGATGATTATCGGCGCATTTAATCCGCCACGGCAATCGAGCCTATGAGCACCAAGAACTATGCATAATGGACATGTTTATCAGGGTTGCTTGAATCTCGAGTCGGTGTGTACAAGTATATGAGCGCAAATGCACACGAAATGACACAATTCCGGTAGGAAAGCTGCCGCTGCCGCCGCCGCCGGTAATGAAGCCTTCACTTTGACAGTCGGATTCGAGCGTCGGGAGAAATCAAGTCGGATCACGTTACCCCAAGGCTAACTGCCGCCGACCGATTAATCATAAGTGTATGTGCTTGGAGAATAATGCCGGGAAGTGTAGCTGCACTTTCAGCCTTCGTGCTTTCGGCCGCTAACCCATTCGTCCGTAGAACACTGACCATTCGACATAACAAATGCCGACTTACCCATTTAATCCATTTACTGCCAACTACGAAATATTACGAAGTAAGTATCTGTGCTGAGCACAGGAATTTTATTGTTTCGTAATGTTTTTTTTAATTACTGTAAATTCATTTAGTACTATATCTGCAATTAAATATTCTTATATTCCTTAAAATAAAATTTGGTGCCCAGGGCGAAATGCTCTAATTTTGACTGGCAGTAAATGGATTAACGTACTGACATTCCCATGGCAGTGCATTACTTGTTTAGCAAAGTTTACAGTTCAATGTTGCTGCTTATTGTTATTTATAATTATCTGGATTGAACCGCGTAATTACAGGATTCCGCCAACTCCTCGGGTTTGTTTCTATGCAAAAACCTCTCAGAGCATTTATATACTCGCATCATTTAACGTCTTGCCGTGTCTGACGAGGGTGCAATTGATCAGGTAGTGGTTATCCAGTGTTTGGTATCACAGTGCTTGCGAGTTGTCCTTTTCTTTTGAACACGTCAAGCGATCGGGACACGCGATGTTCTTTAGTTCTGCTACTGTGTGCGGGATTTGAATTGAAGAGGAAAAGGGATGTTTCGGAAGCTCGCGTGTCTCAACGCTATCAGGCGTCGCTTCTCCCTTCGGACGGAAAGGGACGCTTTCCTGTGACACATTAAGTGCGGCACAAGTATCGCTCTGGAATTATCGGTAGCATCGGTAGAACTGTAATTACTCGCGTGTAGGATGCCTGATTAATATGTTAGTAAGAAGTCGAGTGTTCCAAGCGGCCTGTTCTTTCGCTCCTCTTAAACGCCAGCGAATGAAAGTGTAAATCTTGGTTGAACTGTCCCCCGTATCAATTGACAATTACGCCGCAAGCGTGTGTTAATTCCTTCGAGTCTCTGGAACTGTTGCAATTGCTCTCTATATGGTGGAGCAATTTGCAAGATCGTCTCTATGTATCCTGCGAACGCGTAATTTACCTTCTCACCGAATGATTGGAAGGGGAGAAATCTTTGAGTAAAGTGATGGGGTGGAATCAGTAGTACTCAGCAAGAGGCGCCAGCAGCTCGGTCAGTCATTTACCACGACCGGACTTGCGTATTATTGCAGGCTAAGGTCGGTTTTCCTGGAAAGACTATGATTTCCATGGTCTCTCCTTTAACCCGTACTTCCAGTATCCGAAACTACTAATTTCGAGTCAATTGTACTTCCCGCATGTTTCTAATCAACTATTCCTTCGTACAGATTAATAATGAGTACTTTACTCCCAAGAGTTCTAAATTAAAGCCTCTGTATTCTTCGGTAACAAAAGTAAAACCAGTTACAGATTTTCCTTCATCAATCAAGTCTTTTATCTTCCATACTAGAATTGAAAAGCGAACCGTTAGAAATCATAAATTCTCCCACTTTGAAGTGGTAATAAGTTAAAATAGCCAGCGGGACAGTAAAAACTGAAGTCCAACCGTCAGAAGGGAAATGAGCGGAAGCGTGATGCGCAACTGCCGGGATGATTCCTCACAGTTATTCTTCCTCGACAAAGTGAAAGAGAGACGTAGATAAATGTATGCATGCAAAAGAGAGGAAGTTAAACAGAGAAGTACGATCTCGGGATCGCCCGTTGAGTAACACAGACTTATCAAAGGGAGAATTGCGCTCGTGACCAGTGTCCGGCCGTTCCGGTTTCCCATGACCCTTGCTAGGTGCGAAGAGAGAGCTCCTTGCCAGGATTCTCCCGGCAGTTCGTTGCGATGTCCCGCGTAATCCATGGCCACATGCGTAAGAATTGCGAACGGTTTCCGTTGTTGCAGCAGCGCTCTCCCATCATCGTTCTCTCTCAAACACGCGCTAAACCCGAGTTGTTCTCCGTTTGGATGGACGTAGACTCCCCCGATCAGGTTTTCGTTCCCACAGAACCGGTGAGGAACGAAAGAATTGAAAAAAGGGAGTCGCGCAACCCCTGGTTATCGGCGATGGTCATCCCCAATGGAAATTTTCTCTTGGCCATCCTCGCCACACTGGACACGGGTGCTGGTGGTGGTTGGACAGTGTCCCTCCGCGCGAGAACAGCCCTTGCTGTCCTCTTTGGCAGGTTGCATCTTCTGCCCTTCTTTGTCCGTCTAACGGGGTGACCCGTGATCATTCGGGGTGACCTCCATGAATCTCCCTCCACCGGTACTATCATCTGACCGAGTATTGTCGAAAACCGGATTTCCCTGGTAGCACCCCTTCATTTATGCGAGCACACAGTGGACGGAATCGGGACGACGCGCACGGGACCGTACCTGTATTTTTCCAGCTTTTATTAGTTGCTTCGTTGAACACTTGTGGGAATTTATATTAAAGTCAATGGTAAAACTTCGAGTTTATTCAATTCTTGTTTCAAGTGCGAATCGGGAATTGGGCGAAAGTTTATATTTTATTTGATATTTTTGATTACACTTCTCTTCATTTCGAGGTTTTAAATTAACACCTTTCTCTTTTATTAATATTTTTGAATGGGTCATTATTTTATGCACTCTTCAAACTAGTGCTGTCAAGTGATCGAGCTTTCAACGCGAGTGGACAATTGTTGATCTCCGAAATGGATGGGTCAGGCTTCCCAGTGACCTCGGTTAGGATCGAGTCGAAAATTTGACCTACGGCGGGACCAGGGGACACGACGAAAACCCAAGTAGGCAGCGCCGAGGGGGTAGCTCTCGCGCATCAGGTATTGTCGAAAACCGGATTTCGCCTTTGCGATGGACGGCGATAATGTATGCGGATAAACTGCGCGTATTACGGTAGAAAGGGGGAGGAGGGTTGCGAGAGAGCGGCGAGGACTACGCCTCGGAATAAAATTATCATCGGCCACACTTAAGCACCGACTACCGTCCCAGCAGTTAACCGCGCGCACCGAGAGCTCTTTACTCCTTTTTCTCAGGGACCGTCTCTATCACGCACTGCCTCTTTCTTCGCCACCACAACTCCACAGTTGCTTCTTCCACTACCACTGTCAAACGCGAACGCTCTATTCAACCCTCGTGCAACCAATTCATCCTGTCTTTCTCGTAGCACTTCCATGCCTGCTTTCCTCTATATGTTCACGCCCTGATCTTTTTCCTTGCTGGGAAAACTGCCGTTGGCTACGCACCAATTGGCCTAGCTATTACGATTGCCTATCGAAGAGCAAAGTAGTTATAGTGTAACGATGCCCTGGTAATCACTAGCCACGATTATTATTATGAATACTGGTTTTGCTCTTTAATTCTTTCGTCGTGCTGGGCAATTCCGATTGGTACTCTGAACAAGGAAGAGATACGAAGTTAATCAAATGGTATACCACTTAGGTGTATTTGATCTTGAAAGACTGCTTTTCGATTTAATGAACATCGTAGAGGAAGATCTCATTTCGAGAAAGTAGTATTAAAGGTGTATGTTTGTGCATGAAACAAATAATCTATTACAATGTTTTGCGAAGTTTGCCTTGAGGGGAAGGGCGAAGTAGAGAAGCCATAAGAAGTGAGTCTTGTTGGACGGTAGCTTGGGGCTATCCGTGGAGTGGTTAAGCGCGGTGTCAGTCAGCAGGTGAGCATCGTGCCGAGGGGGTCACCTTGGTTGTCAGGGGGGTGGGCGAAGGGTGCCACGGAGACTCGGGCCGAAGGCTCTCGGGTGCGTATTGTCGAAAAACCGGCTTCGCGGCGGATGGACAGCACTAATTTATGCGGATGGGCAGAGCGGGCATTACGTGGAAAAGGGGTTGCGATTCTTCCTCGTTGCTCTCTCTGTCCCGCAAGCGTCCTCGGGCGGGCAGGAAGGAAGGAAGGAAGGGTCCCGCTGGAACGGGGTCCCGCCCGATGACCCACGGAATCCGGAAACTCGCTAAACCGGATCTATTGGTCAGTTTCACGTGTCTTACGGGGCTGTCCGGCCCGAGGAGAGCACGGGCCTCCTCACCCCTCGAGCGCTCCTCTCATTCTTCATCTTCCGCAGGCGCTCGTCATTCAGGGGGACCGGACTCTTTACCGGTCACCTGTATGCGCATACCTGCACGCACACACCGGCAGCACCCTCTCTGCCGCCTTGTGCACGTAGAGGACGACTCGCGAGCCACTCTCGGTGAGAACTGGACACTGACTGGACTCTCAAGAGCAGATAAAGCATTCGCATTGTTCGCCGTTGTCTCCTCCAAGCGCTACGCCGTTTTTTTGCAGGCGACACTACTGCTAGCCCGAGCGCACGCTAGCATTGCCATCGGACCGCTCTCCTCGGAGACACTCTGTGTTAGCAGCATTTGCTAACGGTCACTCCGGCCCGGCACCGGTACCGTTTCCTGATTAAGTACGTGGTAGATATATGCGCAGAGGTGGGTCCGATGTTGTAAGTCTGATTGATGAGCGGAGTTTTATTGGGCGAGCCACAATCTGCCCGTGGAATAAGATTATTCCGGTAGGGAGGGAAGGGAAGACGCCGAGCATGTTCCATTTTAATTCCTGACTTTCTTTGTGCTACCAATCGTTTTTACTGTGGCATTGCGGTAACGTTTTTTCATGAGAGATGGGTTTGATTGTACGATGGAATAATTCGAGTTTTCTTGAACGGGTTTTTCTACAGGATGGAGTTATTCTAATAGGGGAAACAGGAACATAAGCGAAAGATCTTCTGTTTTAATTCATAGTTTTTCTCAAGATTATTCGGAATGAGTTCCGAGCTTACTCATGGTTTAGCCTCCGCGTTCATCGAGGTGGATGAGTAAAGCTACGATTATCATAAACCTTTCGACGGGCGATTTAATTTGAATACGGAATATTTTCACGCATTATGCAAACGACAAACTTTACTGTCTGTTTTAGTGTTTTCTTCACTGGAAGTGTGGTCAAATCTTGTAGGATGAATAACACTAACTAATAATTTCCCTGATCAGTCAGCTGATGCATTTACTTATTGTAATAAAGATTGGCGTGTATCAGTCGAGTTCTGACTAAGAAGTACACCGCGAGTTCCTCAGTGCCAGACGAAAATAGCGGTTGGTCAAAGCGATAAAAATTATAATTTTATGGTTCGAATGTCCTTCCCCTCGGAGACACATGCTCGGCTGGGATTCCTGCTAATTTATTGAAGCATCCTGCCGAAGAGCCCGCCTCATTACACACGTCGTCTCTGACATTTACTCCGTTCGCGCTTTAATTTCAGTTTTTCGGGCACAACATTTCGTTAGCGTCACGCGGACTTTCGGATTCCACATCCTTAACGAACACGCTCGTCTTCGCTTAAGGAAATAAATTCCCGGACGTTCGCCCCCTTTTTTCTTCTTTCCTCCTGAACTCGGCAAACGCTAAGGGGCTTTTTCCTCCTGACATTTCTTTTGCTCGAAAGTTAGGGAGAAGGATGGTCCAGCGGTGGATCTGGCAGGCTTTTAGACGAGAACGGCGTTAAGTCAGGTCATGTTATAGTCTTATCTTGGAAGGGGCAGCGCCGGAGAAACTCAAGGAGGCGTCGAAACGCCGTCGCAGCGGTGCTGCCTCATTCCGACGGCGCTCGGGGACACTTCGTCCTTTTGCGGATTTAATTTATGGAGCGATTTTAATGCCTAAAAATACCTTGCAGCGACCGCGTCTCCTTCTCTTTTTCCCTGTTTCTCCTTTTCCCCCGCGCTTATCGTGACATTCCAAGCGGTTTCTAGTCTCCATCAGATTCCCTCACTTTCTTTCTCGTTTTCGGCAACTCTCCTAACTTTCCGATCAGTCTCCTTGATAAACCAACGCTTACGTATACCTGTATCTTTTACTAGACGTTTTAAGCGCTGTGTGGCAATGACACGAGCAACAAGGTCGAGTGAGACATCGAGAAATTTGAAGGTCCAACACATCCAATCGAAAGTAGTGTAGAATAATTAAATACAGACACTTAACACCGAGTGTTTCCCACTCATTTTAACATTAAAACAGGCATTCAAATGAAGAGTAGTAAAGCCAATGTATAATCACCTTTGGATATTCATTAGCTTAATTCAATCTAGCGTTTGAAATGAATGGTACCCATTAGTAAATAACTTAAACTCACCGGTTATACATCATCGCGTAAGCAAGATCATTAATTTTTTAATTGTCACAATGTACGTAAGCAAAATGCCGAGGATGAAGATATAAAATAAGAAATAGAGAAGAGTCGAAGAAGGAAACTGTGCAGTGGGATAAATGTGACTTTTCATATTGGTTGTTTAGAAAGAGTTTAATTGGTACGTAATGCGAAACAGATCAGCTCTCGGGAAATGCATACACGCCTTTCCAATTTCGTGCATGATCGCAAATATATCCTGGATAGAGTGGACACACGGGACTCTTCTTCCCCGCTCCACCCCTGACGAGCGCATAAGGGGCGGCGGAGCTGAATCAGAGATATTATAAATCGATGATAGCCGGCAGATCGTACATGTTGCCAGGCATTTCAACATCTCTCGCCGGGTTACGTGCGTAGCGTAGCGCGAGTTATGCGTTTCGCCGAAGTTAAGTATGATTTATCGAAACCAGTTGCGTGTCCCTTAGCTGTATCGGCGAGCGAGGATCGAGCTTTTCCTGTTTCTCCCCGACGCACTTGGCTCTCCTCACCCTCTACCGCTTCTTTGCTCGCATTGCCTATCGATTGCACTCGCATACCACGGATTCTCATAATTAAGCACTAATAACCATAACATACGCCGCGAATGAACATCGCAGGAACACGGCGACTTAAGTGGCTCGAGTAGGAACGGCGAGTCGCGCGGGAATCGCCCAACGAATTAATTCAGTTAAGGACAAACCATTGGCCTTCTTCGCGATTCCTATTTTTGTAGACGTTGTAGTTAAAAAAATTATCCAGAGCTAATGTTTTTAGTCGGGTCTTTTGGGAATTCATTGTAATAGCACAAAGGCATGACAATACAATTATTTATCTTACATTGCAAATATCTACGATACTATGAAAGCTACAGAAAAATTATTGTACTAAATATGGGAGATTTTGAAAAAGCGATATTCCGTCTAATCGAAGTTATTCTTACATCTAATCATCTAAACCTTATCACAGGCATAGAATCATTTCGGTGTCTCTCACTGACATCGTTCGCGTTCCATTAACGCGTTTTTCAATCGCAAGTATGTTGCACTCGCTTGTTCCTGTCGGAAAGCCCTTCGCATTCACACCTCACAGGCAGCCGCATGATCGATTTCGTATTTATTAACGAGAGAACCTGGGTAATTATTATCATCGGGTTCTCTGTAATTAATTTCGAGAGCAGCAAGAAAGTAATTGAAGCGGAGTTGATAGTCGGGCAAGAAAGAGGGCTGCATACGCGCGTGAGGTTCGGGATTGCAGGGTTCCCGCGTATTACTAGAAGTCGCAAGGACGATCTCAGCCTGGCTGAAGGAAGAAGGGTGGCAAGGGGAGAGGAGGCATTAGCGAGTACACTAAATTACTGTATAGAACATTATCGCCGCTTCTTCCGCTAATAAATGTTACTTATATCGGGCGCAATAACTCTTGTCGGATCAGCGATAAATTGTATCGCGGCTGATATAACGCCGCTCCGCACGCACTCTCCTCTCCTCCCCAGAACAGCTCGCTCGTCTCGACGGCGGCGGCGGTGGCGGCGGCGTCTTCGTGGCCGGTGAATTTTTCCCGACGCCCGTCGCCCGCACGACTTCCCCGAGCATCGCGCGATACTTTCCTGCCAACTGGAAACGAACGTAACTCGGCTCAACCCGACCCAGGTAATACGAGCGACAAGTAGACAGTTGCGACGCATTTTAATCTATTGGCTAATTCGCCGTCCGAGTGCGACCTGATGATGATAATTTAAAATCATGCCTTTCTACGTTAGAGCGCTTTCAAAGGAGGAGGCGCTCGCTGCGTGCGGAAGACAGGGCGGAGTGCGTAAAGTCGAGGATATACGCATTTGAAATATAGAGAGCACGCCAGGCATTAGCGCGTCACCGTTGTAAATAAAGTCAATGCAATTTATTCCCAACGCCAATTACTTGCTCCCGGCAATGGCGCTCTTTAATATTATTCCGTGCGCTTCCTCTCGCCAAGAGAAAGCGATCTGAAGAAGAAATCACGATTTGCGGGGTTGAATCAACGATGCTTAAGCAGAGCGTTTTCTCTCAGCGAATTATTTTAACAATAAACAATGAGTAGTTGGATTATATTTGGCGGTGTAATCATAGAATACGTTCGCCTTGGGGTTTTAGACCTTGCAATTAACCCGATTGAAGTAGAAGTCTGTATTTATGGAGGGGGGAGCAGGGTTGGGTGTTCTTATAAAAGAAACTTCAGGTAGAATCCCATTAGAAGTCAGCGGGTCTTCGAAGCGAAAGGGGCGAAGTAGAAAATTAGGGTTTAAATTAGGGTCAGAGTTCTTAGAGCTACTCTTCTATACTAAATACAGTATCTTACTTAATTTTCCATTACACAACTTAACATTATTAACAATATTACAGAATTAACTAAAATTACCTTTTATCTTTAATAGCACGACTTACGAATATATACTTTACGAAGCTTTCATTATACGAGAATCTATTAACGAGCACTTGCTGCATTAATTGACAGTCTTAGGAGTCCCCGCGTAAAGAAAGAGAAAAGGATATCAAATGGACATCAGTCCACATGGAACGGCTCGTTATAATCACGCGAATAGTTCTTGGAGGAAGAGGTTGCTCGTTCCGATCGTGCTTCCCTTCTTTCGCGGTACTGTCTGAGATCGGCCGCGTCAAGCTAATCGGCCGGTTCTCTCTGAGCGGAGGACACGTAGCTGCAATTACCAAGTAGCGAACTCCCCCCGAGGGATTCTATAATTTCAACGGCGAGCGGCGTGTCATACGCGTGTAAGGCGATGCGAGTCATTAATTAGAACAACAGGCGGCGCAGAAGAGCGCGCGGCAAGCAGGAAGCTCGCCTCTCAGGAAGCTTTAACAGCCGCTCACCGTGAAAGCGGCTGTGAAATCGGATAAACGACCCCGTCGCGTTCGATTCGGTGGATTCTCCCTGGCGCATCGATCCTATCGCGCGTTTCACATCCCATAGTTCCTGCCTCCAGAGCCGCACATTGCACAGCTCGATTATCCTCGCTTGCTTAAGCCAACGCATTCAGACTAGGAAGTACGCAGCAAGAGCTTCGGATCATACTTGAATTGGAGTACCGGTTAACATTCCGTACGAGTGCAGCTATATCCGCTACTAATTTGTCACTGGCGATTTTCTCCTTACAGGATACTCTTATTTTACTATACGAAACCTTTGAAAACTCGAGTCATTTCATAGTGAGATATTGCAACTATTTAATTTTCTTTAATCATACCTTTAAACAGGTTTTTAAAGTATTTATAATAAATTCGACGTGTGCAACTTTGTATTAACTTTTACGTTTTCTTATAATTGGAGTCACGGTTAATTGATTATTGGAGCTCGTTAAAAAGTTGGTAGTTAATTATTAGCGATAAATTAATATCGAGCAGTCTTGGTAATCAACTTGGTTCTAAGATGTGCGAACGGCCACGTTCCTATTCATATGAGAGGGTGGAGCCTACCGTCAGAACGCTTCTGACTGTGATTTACGTTCGTGCGCATTGGTCGTCGTAGCAGTCCACCGGCTACTTCGCACGAATATTGCCCAGCGTAGGTGTTACTTCATTTCGTATGATGTTTCAGTAAGAAAGAGACGTTAACAGCCACCAAACATTTCTTCCTGTCAAAGAACAAGCTATGCCAGACTTTAACCAATCTGTTATTTTTCAAAACCACAAACTGTTTTTTTTTTTTACAAATTACAGTACGCTATTACTATTTGCATAATCATATTTCGGACATTGGAACACTTGTAATTATTCTTCATCTTCTCGCGGCAATCATACTTCGAGCGATTAACACATCAGTTAAATACCGATGAAAATTTTCGATATGTCGCATCGATTTAAATCTGATGTGCGGGCGTCGTTCGTACTACTTGAAGTTCTTCCGAGCAGCGAGTGAAGTACGTTGGAGTCAGTGTTGTCCAGGAGATAAGCGGGCAGAGAGAAACAGGCGTGCGATTTGAAAATAGCGTAAGTACAGTTGCCAGTGCGGCTGTGCAGTGTACAAGGCGGGCACTCTCGCGCGCGTCTTGCTCCGTTAAATCCTTCTTGCTATCTCACTTGGCAGTGATGCCTGTCCCGCGCGTCCTGATAAGCACTCGCTCGGCCCTGATAGCCCGGACACGGCGCACTCTTGAATTTTGCATTGCTGATCTTAGGTCGCTGATAAAGCCGCGATCGATGAGCATGCCTCTCGTAAAGGATCTACTCGGATAGAGCAGATATGACTGCTCGCGGTCTCACTGGACGCCAGGAAGTAGATAGGCCAAGACAGCAGCTTCGTAGAATCAGAGCTTGCTTCGTAGAGCTCGCAAGCTGCATCATGTTAGACCAGAAACGTACAAAGTCTATTTCCGAATATAGTTTAATCTCAATAGATAAATATGATATTAGTATAAACCAAAAAAATACAGTGTAGAGTTTATAACGTTCGTGATAAAGTTTTAGGTTTACAGTAAAATAGAAACGTACACACTTAGTTTCCAATTTTATTCGATTTTTAATATTGTATTAAAATCGTAAAAGGCAAAAGATTATTATAACTAAGATTTCATTATCCTCGAGACACAAGGATAACAATATTTTTTCATTGCAACTGCGACTTAACATCGTAGTAGCGAGGACGACGGCATCAGATATCAGAAGCGGAAGGCATGAACTTGCAAAATTGATATTAAGATTAGGTACAAGCCTAGGTGGGCATGGTAGGAGCATCGCGTTAATTCCTAGCCAGTCGGATTATCCACCAGACTCGCTGATACATGCACAGCAGATACGTGCGAGGTGTTGTTGCGCCGGTGCGTACCAGAAGGCCTTTTTCTTCGGCGTATGAGAACGGCGACTGCGTGCGTGCGGGACACGTTTTGAATGGCGAGCACGAGGGAGAGGAGATCTATGCGCTTGTGCTTGCAATTCCAGGGCGTTTTCGAACAAGCGCGATGATAAACATAATTCAACGGCGGCCTCCCGATTCGGAAAGAAAATTGGCGCGTTCATGGCGCACAGCCTATTCGTATTCAGATTAGTCGAGCTCGCTTCTCGACGACGTAATTCAGCGAGGACAGAGCTTCTGCTTTCCCGGGCGTTCGCCAGCGCCGACTGTCAGTCGCCCGGCGGAAACCGGACTTAAAATTGTCCGGCGTGGATTCTTTCCGAGCTTCGACGAGCTTTCGAACACGCGCGTATCGGCTGTTTATCAGTCTTTTATCGTGGACCGGTTCGTCACCAGACAGATCGCGATGAAGTGGACGCCGCCGGTTCAATCTACTCTCTCTCTCTCTCTTTCTCTCTTCCTCCTTTCCTTGCTGAATCCCTCCGCGATCCCGTGAATAAGGCGCACTTCATAAACTACATTATAGCGCGAAATCGAGAGAGCCTCTGCGTTTGCATAAATCAGACGCGACCGGCCTTTTTGCGAGAACGCCGCTAATGAAAATTTGTTGCCGACACTCTGCATCGGCAGTCACCCATTTCAGCTTCAGAATCAAACTCTTACATCGCGCGACTTTGATCGAGATCGTATTAACCTCTCCCAGTAATTAGTTAGCGTTATCTTCGAATACTCATTAAATACCCAGTATTTAGCCATTTCTAAAGCAGTCAAAAGTACCAAGTTACTTACACCAACCGAGTCACCCATTAATCTAAATGGATTATTATCCGCCCATTCCTGATTTAATAGGTTTCTCTTCGACCGTGCTCGATGAGCCTCGAAATCTCATATATAGATCGAAAGGATTGCGACTATAATTAAATACATCCACTGAAAATCGGACAAGTGAATTTCGACGAGTCATTCGTGGTAGAAGTGTACGCTCCTCTCCCCGAAGAGGGGGGGTACACGATGGTGTGTCCCCCTCCATTCGAGTGCGGAGTTAATCGTGCGTTCCGCGCGCGAGATCTGGTGGCCAAGATTCCCGAGGCTTTTTCCGCCAGGCCGTCACGAAGGCAGCCACTCGCAACAAGTCTTGTTTACACTGGGCGCATTCGACAATCCATAAATCGTGGTTCGAAGTGCACGCTCGCTGCCGGCACGTCTGCACGTGAGGCAGCGAAGAGAGTGGTGGGGCTAGCAGCTCGAGTTACCAGAGCGCGCCGGTTATACGTCTCTCTCTTGGCGCGGCGGCAAACCGAGTGAGCTCTCCGGCCGAGCGGTGATTATTATTGGCGGAATAATTATGATCGGTAGCCTGTTTCGCAGAAAACCGGCGCGCACACCGCCGATCGCGCGTCTCGCATGCCTGATCGTAATTAATAATGTAAAAGGCGCCCACAAAGCTGTCAGCCGGCCCTGGGGGAGGGAATTGCAATTTGCTGATAGGGAATAGGAAACGCCTATGCGCGCTCTCCACGCTCGCTTCTTCCTTCCACTTGTGTTCTCTCCCTTTCTCTCTGCCTCTTCCTCCTTTTTACTAAGCTCTGTATTCGTCCCTCGCAGCTGGACTCTCGTCTCTTGAACGAGTGTCATTAGAATTAACTTTGTACCTTATCCATTTTGTCGAGGTTCTTCTAAACACAATTTATTCTATTGAAATAGCGAAAGCTATCTTCCTGCCGGGACATAATAATTAATTGTGCGCAGTCATTATGATGTTAGACATCTGGTTACTAAACAAGGTTCTTCATTCTCTTTTTTTGAACACTCCCTAATGGTTTAGTCATTGTGTAATGACTAATGCACATTCAGTGAATCAGTGTGGTGGTTGAATTAGTCCTTTATGCCTTGGTTAATTGGAATTTTTTGGTGGCCCGAGTGGCTCACCCCTAATTTTCGGGGGGGATCATCCTTTCAATCCTGTTACACCAGCTCTCGTCCACCGCGTTACGCTCTGACCCTTCGCCTGGCTGGCTCGCTGACTGGTTGGTTGGCTGGTTGGCTGACTGGCTGGCTGGCTGGCTGGCTGGCTGCCCT
This sequence comes from Ectemnius cavifrons, assembly GCA_964023945.1. Classification (NCBI taxonomy): domain Eukaryota; kingdom Metazoa; phylum Arthropoda; class Insecta; order Hymenoptera; family Crabronidae; genus Ectemnius; species Ectemnius cavifrons. Next base: position 3,895,407 of record OZ030386.1, read on the forward strand.
GCAGGCTAATATCTCGTGTAACAGTGTAACAGATTTACAAGCAGCTGCTCGACTGGTGGAGGACGTGGGCGCTATCGACAGAAGTGGCCGCGACTCCTTGCAGGAAATTGGACTATGCTTTATGACCGGCCGGAGAATGACCATCGCCGGCTATTTTGCCATCGGCCTGCTTTACGGCTGACTTGCTGCTTTATGGAAAGCCACGATGAATGCTGCCGTTTGTCATTCCCCCGCGGAGATAGGCTGGAATTAGCTGCCCGATTCGAGAAGGAAATCGCTTCTCACATTGTGATATTGCCTTCGGCCTCCAAGGGTGAAGGAGAAAACAGAGAGATCTTCTGAAAGATTGTTTAAAAAACTTCATACACCCTTTAACTTTCTTCAATGTATTGTTCAATTTAAATTCGATGTCTTAATACTTCGAGTATTAATACTTTTCAATTTCTATAGTCCAGATTTCAAATGTTATTCATTCACTTCACAATTCTACTCAAACGTCAATAATACGTAATAAAAAGGAGTAACTGTTTTCATCTAATTGTATCGTATCTTCCAATGGCTTGGTTGGATGACCAGTAGTGACACAAGCGGGACAATTTGTCCCGAAACGCCATTATAGTGAGAATTTTCACGAGACAAGACTCTGCTGAGTCAGAGAGCGGAGAGAACAGAACGCGCTCTCGTCTGCTTGAGAAGGGCGGAGGGAAAAAAGTCTCGGGTTGCGCTATAGGTACACGCATTCGGAGATACGATCGGGATCGCGGTGAAAAAGCAGTCGGACATGCATAAATCGACGTAGCGCGATACACTTCCTTTGTGCGTGGCGCGCTGGTGTGCGTGCGTGCGTATATTGCGATCGCACTCTTTATCTCTCGCTGCCGATCTTGTCCGGCTGACTTATCGGAAGTACATGAATATATTGTTGTGCCGAGAGAAATATTAAATACGGCTTTTAATCTTCGACAGATCGGTCCGAGCCGCGTACTCTGGCTTCGCCAGTGTCCGAAGATACAGCGATACAGTCGGGGAGAGCTCGTTAGTGACAGAAGTTCTGCGTCGGACGGACAAGATCCTTATGAAATCCAAATTTTTTTTACTAGTATTCGGGTTTTTAATAGAAAAGTTATGCTATCTCTTTGTTGAAGATATTAGTTCCTCAAAGTCGACTAAAGTTACTATACTTCAATTCCAGTCCGACTGTTATTTCTTCCTATAAAACTGAATGTTTCTAGGATTTAGATTTATAGGTAATAGTTTATGAGTTGAACGGCTTCGGTTGTGCAAGACAGAAACTCGATCCATCCAATTAGCGACATATTTCGGCCTCGGTCCGCTATTCCAGGATCTCGGAGCAATCACTCGTTTATCGAAGGAAAGTGCGCAATCTCACCGCATTTCTAGAAATGCACGCATCATACACGTACGCTCATAACACTTATACACAGGACTCGCATAGCATACACTGGCCGGTGCCGCCCCGCTTTGCACTTATCCGTTGCAGATCGTATTAATCGCAACAGCGGATAATTAGATACATAAATTACGCGCGGCGAGCTGTACACCACCGGCGTCCCGATCTGTCTTCCAACGGTATGAGCGATATTTTCGAGGTGCTGATCGCGTTTTATAAATTAGCCTTACATCGATGTCCCACGGAGCTATCAGGCTCTCGCGATCGCCGATCGCGAACGGGTTCGATCTCGTAGCTACAATCAATGCCGTAATTACAAAAAGCGAGCGCGTGTACCTCCAGAGAGGGTTCTTGCATTAGCGAGATTTATGCAGGTCGGCACATTGGGTGGAAGACAGATCACTATAATATTGTGTCGTGTCTCGAGACTCTTTCCATTCGATGTTATTTAAGAGTACAAAAATGGAACCACGGAATTTTGAAGTAACACTGCACGATTTCGCTCTTTTCATTCTTCTCTTCATACAATCCTTTCATTAGTTCTCGTACCGATGTAGTATTCTTACTAATTTATTTTCTACTTTAATTATGCCTCTGACACGCCTTCGTGGAGTATCAGGAATTCATTAGAATCCTCGAGAATAACACCTTTTTTCTAAGAAATACAAATATCATACAAGAGTTTAAAAGCTAAAGGAAGTAAAATATCGAAAGAACGGTATTGAAACATGGATGTTTCAATCCTTAATTCGACAGTTGCTCGAAAATCCTTGGGTCAGTAAGTCAATGTCAGCGGGGTGTTATATGCCGCGAATACCTGTCGAACATTACGGTCTATCCTCCATTCAAACTCCATTGGAAGTCCAGGGCGTTACATGTTCCTGAAAGGCTCGGGGCCAGTGTTTGCCGATCGGAGTATTGGTTTCTCACGAGGTCTCGCCGCTGCTGGAATGCATCCTCGTCGCGTGGAGAGTAGGCCGAGGGCGAGGTGGAGGAAGTTGGCTGGCGTTGCACCGGCACCGTCCGGATTATGTTCGGGAAAGCATAGGAGCATAATGTCGGTGCGCGCGGTGCCAAGAAGTGGTAAAGGTATAAAGCCTTGGCTTTTTACGCTCGGTCAGGTAAAGCCCTGACGGGGGTGTTCCTCGAGCTGACAGGTGCATCTCCCCGCCAGCCTTTTCTATGGCGAGTGCAGCGCGTCTCCCAAGGATCGAGTCGGGCCCCGGGCCCGGCTGTATCCACCCGACACACTTAACGATCCTTCCAACCTCTCCCTGTGTACACTCACGTTGCCGAGTTTAAGTTTGTGTTGGTGCCCCTTTCGTCTGCACGTATATGGGACGAGATAAATATAGCTCGGCCATGTACCACGGGCCCCAGGTAGACCGGGAGCAGGCAACGTATGGCGGATTGCCAGGTAGGTGAGAGAGTCCCGTACACGCCGCCCCGACAGGTCCCCCTTACCTGTGAGAGGTCACTGGAGTGACTAAGGGGAAAAAAGATTATCTAGTAGGACGATAATACTCCCGAGAAGCTCTGCCTGCCAGCCGCTCCAACAACCACCCCGAAAAACACGTGGAAAATCCGCGCCGGATCCTTTAATGTGCGAGGTGCGTAATTCCTTTCTCCCGACGAGCTCCCTCCTTAGACTAGTTCGTCGCCCCAAAAGGAGTCCGACCGAATTGCTGGATGTTAGGGATCGTGTATCTGTCTAACTTCATCCCATAACTTAACTTGTATTAGCGGCTTCACTCACGATACAACGACGGGGATAAAGAAACTGGGGGATTCACGGCAATGAATTGATTTCTTTTTCTCTGCACTTTGAATTTTAGATAGTTCGTTTGGTCCTTGGTGATTTAAATCGAATTTCAACATTAACTTTATCGGGGATCCTGTGATTTTATTGGTTCTAATACTGTAACATTTATTTCAACCCTTGGTCTTTTTATCATTTCCCTTTAATCTCATACAAATAAATCTCCCGGATTCAAAGACTCGTATATTACAGAAACATTATATAATCATATAGAAATATTGAATCTTAGAATCACTTGAAATTAAAGATCCACCAATGCCTGGACTCACGCGCAACTACTTCTGCTACTTGCGCGCGCACTTCAACGCTGTCACTCTGATTTACGAGGAAATATTTAAGATGCCGGTGTCCCTTTATTACCGGCAGGGACAGGTATTGTTAATATACTCAGCGTCTCGCCCGGTGTAAATCACCTTGTCCGAGGGGGTACTTTCACAATTCACATATCGCTCTTTAAGACCATTAAGCGAGCGGCGGGCGGGCGGACGGGCGGTGCAGGAGCAAGAGCAGAAATGTTCTCGCGGGATCCGGCCTTTATGTAGTGCGAGAGCAGCGTGTAACGTGAAACCGCTTTCAAGCAAAACTCTCGCGCGGCCTCTCCGTGTACTTATCATCTCTCCATTTATGAGTCGATAGACACTGGGCGACCAGCCTTGCCGAGCCTTCCTTATTCTTTCACGCTGCACAACAGCCTATTTTTAATTGAGCAACGCGGTAATAACGCCCTGCATGCCCAGGCATTAAGTGGCAGTTGCAGTTTGATTGATGCGTTTAAACCCTTCACCATCGCCACTTGAAAGCTTTAAAGTAACGTCGTATTTTTTTAATTGCTTGTATTTACGTATTCAGACTCGGCAACAATTGTAAATGACAGTAATCCTTGTGATGAAAGATATATTGTGGACGTGAAAATAAGAAAGCCTTTTGATGTGATAATTTCGAATTATTTAAAGCGTTAAATTGTCGCTATGCCGCAAGTATTTTCGTAGTCGAAGGGATTCATTATTTTGAGGGATACGTATATAGATTACTTTTTACTCGGCAGCTTAATTAATGCGAGCATCGGGGAATCGGCGAGTAGCCAGGATTTTCACGAGGCAAACGCGTCTATCTTGATATACGAGGGCGCTCGAGCAACCGGCAATTAATTGCGTAACGCAGCTAATGATAAATTATCGCGAGATCCGCGCACAGTGGGACAACAATATCGAGCTAATGTGCTTGTGTTTGCATCTCGGTGTGTGTTTCTCGAAGGATCTCTGCCTGCGCCAATCCGTTGGGCCTCTGCCAGCGTGCGTCCACGCCGGGAAAGTCCGTGGCGTGTCGAGATAAGAATTGCAAAATAACGGGTGCGCGCGCCGGCGTCATTAATATTCGAGGGTTTCCGATCGACGTCTCGAGTGCCGCTGGAACTATCAGGAATTACTTGTGACTCGCTCTTCGATAAGGGATTATTTATGGTCCAGCTCGGTGACAGCGCCTAAAAATCTCGGAAGGCTGCACTGCAATTAGTAGATGACGTTTCCAGTGATCATTCGCTCCCAGCGGGTTCCGCTCACTATTTTGTTGCACGCCTCACGCAAACAGCGCGCATCCACGGGCGTCCCTTGCTATCGTGAAAGCTTGTCCTTAACGCAAATATTGATCCTTCTCATAAAATCAGAATTTTTTGTTTCGTTCTATCGAAGATTTGTTGCTCGAAGACATGCGAAGAATGTAATTACGTGGTAAATGCAGCGACGCGCCTTGTAACCATCTCTACTTAAACGTTACCCTGTACTGTCAACATCATTAGCTAATTTTCGATTACTAATATCTTTATTGCACCATTAATATTCCACGAAACTAAATCTATATCGTATATAAATTTCGAATATATAAATATTGATAACAGAAAATAATTATCCAAAACAGTTACTGCTTTGAAAAAAAAAAATCTCCCTCTAAGCAAACCATTCGAACGAACGAAAACAGTGCCACTTTCAAAAGCAGTGTTTCTCGGATGTGTTTACGTTGGGAGGCGCATAGTATATCGCGCGGCGCGCGCAGTTTTTCGACGATAACAGGAGGCCACGGTGAATTTCAGGGGAGCCTTGATGGCCGGTGGGTTCCCCAATGGCTGTCGGCCGATCCACGATGGCTGGACCTCGCCGGGCCATGTTCACCAGGCGACATATAAGTTGAGAGTATACGAGAGCTCGTGAACCCACCTATACGCGTCTCTCCTGTACAAGCGTCATTCGCACACACTCTTCATTCTCATCATTCGTGCAACGCTCGGTGGTGTTGTGTGCGTTGATTGGACATATCGTGCCTTCCTTTCGACCTCCTGACGTCGCTGCTTCTGACGCCCGGGATATTCTAGGGAAAAGAATGCGAATTCCGCGACGCCTTCGCGCTTACATTTTTACGAACCCGCTGTCTTAAGTTCGGTCGCTGCCCACGTCAGCCTGGCACCCTGCGTACTTGCACTTATGGCGTCTCGCATGTCAAACGCGAATCCTTCTCTCGATGTTTTTCGATTCAGTAATCGTGTTTATTTGATTTTTGTTTCTTTATTTATTTCATTTATTTAAAGAATATATTGAATTCACCAGAGAGGTCGATTTGCGGTTTTTGGCCAATTGTCTTCGGACAAAACCGCACGGATTTTTCGATCAGCCAATACAGTGTTGCAATGCATTATTTCGGCAATTTAATACGCAGTCAGAGAGTCAATGGAGTGTATATTTTCTTATATCAGTGCGCTATTGATTCTTTCATATTTTCTTCAAGAATTTTAATACTCAAATACGTAATCCCAATAACGAAATAAAAAAGAATCGATCACTGACGCAAGAAAGATTTTACCTTAAATCCTGTTGCAAGCGATGCCAACATTCCGCATATCTCAATTACCTTTACGATGGTCGGGGCGGCTACCGACAAGATAACAGTATCCGCTCCATATTCGCCGACCTATTGCACTCTCTCGTCAGCACAGCTGTCTCTCCAATCATTAGAGAGGCGTGCATCCGGTGCCATAAATCTGACTGGCGAAAAAGCGTAGCTGCTCGCCTAGCCTCTGCGAGCTGAGGAGTCTTTAATCGTTCATATCGTTGGGTAGCGGGAGAGTTTCTCTCTTTTCACGGGAAAAAGCGAAGTAGTTGAAGAGGCGAGTGTCTATCACGGAAGCTTAGGGAAGCGAAGCTTCGATGAAACGAGAGGTGGCTCCCCAAGAGTTTCCACATCAATTTCATGGTGTGCGGCGTCGAGTGTGCGCGCGAGCGCGCCCATTAAACGACGGCGGAGCGAACAGTCAATGGAACGGGAGACGCTCCCCTTATCCCCCTCATGGTGCACCGGCGGCACGACACGCATGTCTGAGCGGGGTAACTGTTTTCCGTTCTTGCGAAAAGTTAACGGCCCGCAAGTGCGCGCTCCGAGCGGGCAAGCGAGCGAGCGAGTCGAGCGGACAGGAGAGTCGAGCTGAGCAATTTCTGGTCTGCCCTGCGTGCCCGGCGAACAGGGCAGTGTATACGCAGGCCTCTTACCACCGGTTAACCGGTGCAATAGCGATCGAGGGGCAAGAAAAGGCCCGCGGCTTGCACTCCTGCGCGATTTTCGTGTACCGTTACCCGCGCTGCCAGCCGACTTAATTTGGCGATGATCGATTTAAGCTCGCTGGACCAGCCGAGATCCACCAGTTGGGATCCTGGGACCATGCATCTTCACTGATTCGTCTTTTTGTATGATTATCTCTGCTCGCCACACTTTCGCGCGGCGTTAGTTTTGTTTTTAAGAATCTCACTGTGTTAACAGTTTAATATTTATTTATCAATGTAAAGACATTCAAGAATCGTTGGATTAAAACATCATTCATAATACAAAATGAAGAATCTTTGTTGAATGATGAAACCAGAGAGCATTAAAATAATTCACGTCGTATATCGGGTTACCAAAAAGCATAGAAGCCATCCAAATTTGGTGTGCATTAAATGCAAGGTGTACGTACACACGGAGAGTGCGGTTTATCTCATCGGTCGCATTTCGTGAAAGCGATAGTCTGGAGACAGTGTGTTCAGTCCGCAGCGATACATGGCCGAGATAATGCAATGGAGTTGCCGTTAAATAGGCAGGATTTTAAAAGCATTATTGCATCAGAGATTCTTGAAATTAATTGTCACTCTTATCCAGTGGGCTACTGGCACCTCTCATTGTATAAGGTCGACGAGAAGGCAAGCAAGGAGTATAGGTAGAGTGTCGTGTGGGCACGATGGCAAAAGAGAAGTGGGGAAGTGGACATTGGCATGAAGCGCATGAAGAAAGTTCTTCTTCTGCGGTGGCGAGGCACCGTCGTGTCCCGGCAACCTGATTTCGCTGGCTCTCGGCTTCGGCTTCTTCTCCCTCGTGGCCACGCCATGAGATCTTTCCCTGGCGAGACTAATTGTCTCCATTAATCTTAGCTCGATTAAATGATTTTGATTTGGATACGCTCGATCGCCACTCCCGTTTTTGAGCCACCATCACCGCACTGTCTCGTTGCGCTCTAAGTAGCCTTCCCTCCTATCGAGTCCTTGTCTTCGACGTTAGATAATGCAGCCAGCCACGGAAAAAGTGATCAGCTTCTTTTGCTCCGGCTGTGATTTTCTATGTACGCAATTAGAAATTCGATTACCGGTAAAATTGAAGTCGCGTCCGGGTTGTTAAATATCGAGCGTATCCAATGACAGTATTCGTGGAAAGGGCAAAAAGGTTAGTTCATCAATCGTTAATTGCGAGACACTGTGGACTCTCATTAAAATTTAATATAACAAGCAGAGAATGATAAACTTTACTTAATAATAATTGATGATTGACGTCAATTACACTAGCAGAAAGGCTGAAGGTATCCTCAATTAGAAATAACACAAACAAATAATTATATAATGATCAAGTAATAACATATGCGACGGTATATACATATACCGCTGGAACATAACGAGCAGTTATTCCTTTTACGATTATTTATCGAATTTTACTAGAGAAAAGTGAGGAGTAATCGGGAAACCAGTAGCAGCACCGACGACGTGAATGATACCGTTCAACGGAAAGCCCGCTAAAATGGGATAGTAAATATGCACCATTAATTATGCGACTCTACGTGGCGAGACGTGCGTTGCGCAACAAATCGGCGAAATTTATCAATCGGCCGGTTGTGCGTGCATGTGTGTTGTTACTCGAAGAGTTATGCCGGGTGCCCGTTTAATCTGCCAACAATACGGCATCATTAAGGAAGACATTGACGACAGTCGAGGCGTAATCCGTGGTAGCCGTGCGTTCAGTCCGCATTCGTAGTCGTTATACCTACGTTTGTTGAGAGCCAAGAATTCAAGGCACACGTGGCCCGTTGCCATTTCCTTATGAAACCTCTCTTGGCTGCTGCACCTAGCTTCGAACGTTCGTTCGTACACCCGGCACCCATTGTAGCCGGGTTCTGGTGCGCCGAGACACGTGCATTGCTCGAGATTTATGCACGTTTCAATGCGATCTCGTGGGAGAATTAATGAACAAATCTTAATAGATACTAACTTATCATTAGACTAGGATTTTTACGCATTAGAATAATATCAGCAACTTTCTAATATAAGCTGTCTTTAATAAGGAGAGAAGTGAAAGGTATTTGCAATAATGATCGACTGGCTTACGACTCTCTGGGGAATTGGACTCAATATATTTAAATGGTTATACTTAAATTAGACAGGCGCGTAGGCGTGACAGATAAACTACTTTTGAGACCTGCATTCACCGTCGATCTAAAATTAAATTCGAATCAATCTTTCTTAATCTTCCGGAAGCAAGTACAATTTTTTGTATCACGATATGCTTTCAGGGTCGTAAAGGGTTAACTTCTTTAGGAAATGGAAACCTTCTCTAAGCTTTAGCTAATCGTGCGTAGTAATTCATATGTGTTTGCCTGATCGTCTGGCAACTTCTTCGGTACGGGTCGATGTATCGCAATGCAAAAGAGCCAGGGTTCGAGATTGTCGGTAGACAGGAGGAAGCCACTGCTGCAATGAGGTTCGTGATAACGGTATCGAAAGTGTTACGCATACGGGCAAATGGCAAACGAAGCTTGTACACTCCAGGAGTTTATCAGTCGGCTTTAAACGCCGGCTCAAGACTTTCATGTCAGAGCTGACTGCGTCTTCCTTCAAGCCGCTTGGCTAGCAATCCGCCGACAAACACGACACGCGCGTACGCCGCTCCTAAGTCAAATCGCCTGCACAGTTTACTGCAATCTCGCTAATCGCTGCCCCCGCTCGATCTATCGCAGGAACACTTACTTTCGTATCCTGCGCCTGCGACCTCGCGCCACTCGCCTCGCTGCGACTAATTTAACAACTTATATCGCTGCCTCGTCACGGTAGCAGACGCGCTGTGATTCCCTCCTGAGGAAAGAGAGAGAGAGAGAGAGAGAGAGAGAGAAAGGTTATTGCTCGTCTACCGATGACTTCGCGTAAATGACTGACGCACGGCTCGTGTTAGCTTCGATTTGGAAAAATTAACTACACGTTTCTATACCCACACTTTCGAATTCGATGTCTAAGAATTACGCGATAAATTAACTTCAGAATACTCATATTTCTTCGATAAACTTCGTGAAGATTAAAATACCGATGATATTAATAAAAATCGAAATCTTACTCATTTAAATACATATCTAGGAATGTTTGAGGATTACCCTTTGCTCTCAGATTAATAGAGCAATCATTATTGTAATAGCTTAAATTTATTCAAGGCGCGAGGGTGAAATTAGGACATTTTCACGCTTTTGAAAAGAAAGGGAATCAGTAGCGGGAAGCAAGGCTTGTTTACTTTCGAAGGACGTACCGCGTTCTAGGAGCAAGAAGCTGACCGGTCTTGGGTCGAAGCAGGTAGCCTACAATGCAGCGGCAGGCCTACATAGTACACACGTGAATAGATGCAACATTGACGTCTCTCTGAATGAAACTCGTGAACCGGTCGGCAAGCATTATGCGGGAATACGAGAGCGCGCGCGCCCGCTTGTAACTGGGCTACGGCCGGCCTCGTGCGCCCAGTGAGACTTCAACTCCAGCATTCGAAGCTGCGCGCTGTATCTCCGTCGAGAGACTTCGACGCCAGAATCAGAAAGATTCTCTGCTACGAACTCTCGTGCGAGAGATTCGCCTGATCCCTGCGCCAAGCATTTCACTGTAAGAGAAGGTTGTACAGTGTAATACGAATCAATGTAGGAATATTAGTCTTAGAAATCATTTTATTTTCTAGTTTTTTATACATCAAATAGTAGCGATCATTAAAGAAAATCAGATGAAACAATGATTGTCCAAAGTCACTCGTTGGAAGCACACATAACTGAAAAGCATAAATATATTAATAGACAAGGATTTCATAACATCCACGTGGGAATAATTAAAGAAAGCGACAAAATTCAAATTCTGTAATATATTTCGAGATCCGCCACTCAAGTTTATTAGCACGGATTAACTGTACGATAAATCCTCGTAGAAAAGATAAGTGGAATTCGTAGATAGTTGATAGACGAATCTCCCAAGCCGGCAAATCGGGGGACACGCGCGCGTGTCGCAGAATTTATCGTAGAAAGCTGGGAAGAGTGCACACGATTGACACACAAAGCTCGTGCGTCTCCTTGGTTGAAGCGTCGTGCTCCATCAGAGTAAAAGCCTTCTCGATTCTCTTGCGGCGCGTCTTCCTACTTAGAAAGGCAGTAACTTCCAATCCCTGATATTCGGTAGCGCCGCGCGCTGCTGCTGCTGCTGCTTGCTGCCGGCGGCGGCGGCGGCGGCGTCGTGGCGACATGGTCACCAAACCAAGCGACGCCTAAAAATCTCTGGCTATAAAAGAAGTATCGCGACGCTCTCCAAGTCCCCACTCGGGAATTGTCGCTTCTCCTACTACCTCGGCTCGAGGTCCGCCCACGCACTTGCGTGCAGCCACCCACGCGATACCTGCACACACGCGAGACAAGCATCGGAACCAGAGAAAGAGAGAGAAGAGCGAGAGCGTCGACTATTCTCACGGGAAGTCGCGCGTATTCAAATCATCGCCGAGGAGAATCTGCCCGGCATCGAAGATATCCTCTCGAGGTGGGTAGGATGAGTCTTAGGAACGAAATTCTGGCCGGGCCTTCGAGGATATCTCTCTACGTGGCCGAAGCCACGAACAATTCCTTCATGGAGGGAAGCCGAAAGGAGCGCGCGCGCGAGGAGAGGAGGTTTATAATATCTCAGGCTCGAATCCCTCCCTGAGCAGGGTCGCATCGCGCGACGTAGCCTCAGGCTGTCTTCTCTCACTGGGTACCTATTTTTCACGATGCTGTCCCTCTCTCTTTCACTCTATCTTTCGATTCCTTCGCTCGACCCTCTCTTTTTCTCTCTCTCTCTCTCTGCTTCTCCCTCTCTCACTCTCGTATCCTCCTTTTTTCCTCTTTTAATTCCATCTCCTCCCTTTTCTCTTTTTATCCTCCCTTCATGCCCGAGTGAAACAGGGCTGCCCGTTTCCTTCTCGCTCCGCCGACAGAGAAGCCTGGTATTCTTCCTCTCCTCTGACTACCACTCTCTCACGCACACCTTTCTTTCCCTCGTTCTCTCCCTCTCTCTTTTTACCCGAGCTCTCTCACTCTGCTGGACCACAGCGTCTCCCGCTCTTCCGATCTCGGACGTACATACGTGTGTATACACTTCCCGCGCTTCTTCGATGCAAGAGTCCATCTCGCAGCCAACGGCAGGCAGCAACTTCGCTTCGCTCTCCTCGGCGTCTCTATCTGCGAGGAGACCCTCCTCGAACGAACGAGAGAAGACAGAGCGAAAGAGGGATTCAATAGAGGCAGGTTTCAGTGTGGGTGAATACATGTATGTACAGACTCTCGCTGTGTCCTTCCAGAGCGAGCACCACTTCCCCAAATATCGCCGGGCCGTAGGGGTGTCCTTTTTGCGGCGACCGATCCCTCTCGCAGCACCAAATAAGAACGCGCGACCATGGCGAGCTCTATCTGCCGGGGGCCCCTTCATCTTCATTTAGGAAATCCTAACCGAACAGACACACCGCGAAACCGTGTGCTACTGTAACTCTTATACCTCTCGATCATTACGTGATCCATCCATCTCTCTCTTTCTCAGGCATTTATATTGTTGATGGAAATGTACTCCCACGTCCTTCGAGAACTTTCCACCGATCATTTTGTTTTACGGAAGGAAGAATCAAGGGTCGCCGTGACACGGCTTGCACGTGGGTAGAGAACGGAGAGGGCATTTTCATTCGGTCGATCGTGACCATTGGACTCTCTCGGTGTGCTCGCAGCGGGCGCTGGAGATATCGGGCGATATCTGGATATCCTTCTCAAGGTGGAAATACGGCGAGGAACACGCCGAAAAATGGACTGAGGTGAAAGGGGCGAGGGCGGTGGCGGCGTCCAGCGGCGTTGGCGGCGCGAAGAGGTGGGGCTGGAGGGGAGCAGTGAAGGAGAGGGAGAGCGGAGAGAGATACGATAATCCATGTATGCGTGTCCTCCTTCTCGTACCTCCCGATTCTCCTCGGGTATCCTTCACAAGGCAGCAGCAGCGCGACGAGAGGAGAGCGCAAAGCCACGGGGAGATTAAACCGAAGACAGAGATAGAAAGAGAGAGAGAGAGTCGGCGAGACTCTCACGGAAGACAGAGGGAGAGGCAGAGAGATCGAGAAGACTAAAATGGAGAAACAGAGGCAGAATCAGCAGCGTCAGATAGAAAGAGAGAGAGAGGAAGAAGACCCACTGGCGCAGCACGATAACATAGGTGTGCGTACGCGCAGAGGCAGCATCGTCTCCGTTTCTCTGCCGGGCGGAGAGACCAGGTATCCTTCTGAAGGTAGCCCGAGCCAGACGAGGAAGGCCGAGGAGAGGAGGCTGCTGTGAGAGAGGCTGAGAAGTGGTGGTGGTGGTGGTGGTGCCGCGAAGGAAAAGAGTCGAGAGAGCGTGGAGACACGATAATGCCGGGTGGCCGTAGCCCCGGCTTGCCTGGCTGCCTCGTCGATGACTCGATGCTCTGTTTGTATCCGTAGCTACAGGTCGCCGTCGTGGAGACGCGCGCTCTCCGTCCTGGTCCAGCCGAGCGATGGACCGAGTCGCGTCATCCTTGTCCAGCGTTGGGCTACCTGCGTAGCCCTCTTCTCTCCTCCCTCCATCCTCCTTATCCAGCGGTGAGTACTGCCCCTGTCCCCGCCGACCTCTTCCCTCTCGCTCTCCCACGCCTTTACTAACTCTCTTTCTCTCTTTCATGGCTTCTTGGTCTCTCCTTCTCGGGCGAGCACTCTCACCGCGGTTGCGGCGGCAGCGGCGGCGGCGGCACCATGCAGCGAAGGTGCGAGAGAGCGAGGCCGAGCGAGGCCGAAGAGTGGCTGTAAATTCAACCAAGAGAGATAGATAACGGATCAGAGGAGCCGGAGGCCCTCTTCTGGCCACCTCTCCACCGCCGACGCCGACGTGCACGTATTGCCTGGACCCGTGTTGTATAAGGAGAGTGGGAGGACGGAGAAGCCGAGGGCCACAGGTAAGCGCGCGCTCCGAGCGAGCGCGACGAAGACGGCGAACGGAGCCTGACGAGGGCGAGAGTGAGAGGAACGGACGAAGCTGGACCAACGGAGAGCGAAGTAAATGGGGAGGTGTTATAGGGTGCCCAGGTAAGCAGTGGCGCGCACGAGGGAGAAAGAGAGAGATAGAGAGTGGTGGGCAAGCGAAGGAGTGAGGAGGAGGAGGAGGAAGAGAGAGAAAGAGAGGAAGAGAAACGCTACGAGTCGAAGAGCGAGGGAGGCTGTGTAGGTGAGAGACAGGTAGCTCGAGGAGAGAGGAGGAGAGGTGGCTGCCGAGAGCGAGCGTGTGTGTGGCGGCCGTGCGAGAGAGAGAGGGCGCGGAGAGGGGGCGTCCGGTACACGGAGCCGAGAGCGGGATGCTGGGAGGCGGCGGCGACGGCGGCCATGTTGCCGTATCCTGAGAGAAGAGAGAACGATCCGAGAGAGCACCGTGAGGCTGCTTCGTTTGTTGCTTGCAGCGGCTGCCCAAACTTTGGGCGGTTTAATTCTATCTGTGCCAGGCTGCGCGGTTCCGGCTCCTAGTGTTTTCCACTCATCTTCAACCCCCTCGTCGTGCTACCACACGTGCCCACCACTCGGCTGCTACGTTCTCCGTCGAATCCACGGTAGTGTTCTTGCTCGCTCGCACCGACGAACGCAACGAACCTCTCCACACAGTGATTAGACACCCGCGACCGATGGCGATGCCGTTGCTGCTGTCGTCGCTCGCGCCGACGTGCTGCTGCTGCCGCCTCACAGCGACGTCCTCCGCGTCGCGGTGCGTGTGTGTCTGAAGAGAGGTGAGAAGAGCCGGTGTGAGCCACGGAGAGGAGCCAAGTCGAGAGTGCCAAGTCAATCGACGCCAGGATATTAAACACCGCCGGTGTGTGCTAAGAGGACGACGTCCCTTGGATCCAACCAGGAGCACACTCTCCCATACCGAAATCCTGGCCGCTCTATTCAGCCGCCAGACACTCCGCAGACCTTCTCCCGCCGTTCAGTTCCATTGGGATAATGACCAGTGCAGAGTGAAAATTCGTGAGACAAGTGATACAGGTTTCTCGGTGCAACGCGCGCGTTCCCAGCTCTTCCCAGCTGGACACCTTGACTCTCTGGTTCGCGCGAGCACCGCCGAGCGGACTGCGGGGCACTTTGAGGGTGCCCTCGGAGGGTGATAAGGGTCGATTCTCGAGGAACGCGCGAGATCTTGCCCGTACGCGGCGGCTCCATGGGGAAGACGGACACTATCATCCATTGAGATGTGATCCGGAAGATAGGAAGGACGCTTAGTAGTTTGTAGTTCGCCCCCCCTCCTTCACCCCCCCTCGATCGGCCGCCGACACACTCACAGACCACCCCACCCTACCCCACCCCACCGACACCACCACCACCACCCCCCCACACACCATCCTCACCCCCCCTCGACCTCTACCACCCATCACTTTGCCACCTATCACCGCCACCATATGCACACCGTCTAACACACGCGTGTATCCCGCGATCGTCCACCTTAAGCACACGCACCGCTCTCCTCTCTCTTTCTCTCCTACCCTACTGTCAATCGGCTGGACTGCAGCGAGCCTCTCTCGGCACACAACACGGATGCAGCAACTCTTTAACAGCAGCGAGAGCGAGAGAGAGAGCCCCTCCCTGCCCTCGATTAATGCAATAGCCGACACACCAAGTGAGTATATACGAGTTCTGTTGGATCTCTCGTGGAAATCGGCCGTGCCGATGCGGATCGTCCACTTCAGCGAGCTTCTTTTTTTTCTCTCTCTTTCTCTCTCTCTCGTCCCATCCGACACGCGGGTCTTTAGAGTGCGGCTACCTGCGCGATGACGCACAGGTGACGCGCGCAGGTGACCTGCCGGTAAACAAGTCCCTGGCGGGATAATGTGCGAGAGCAAAGAGACGAGGTTTACCGAGAATCAGACATAGAAGAAGCAATCCTTGCCGAGGACACACGTACGTCCCCGAGGCGAATCGTCGCGCTTCTAAGAGAGATACTGAGCTGATAGCGGTATCTAAATGCGAGGGTGTTGCTTGAGTAATAGGTGTTAGGCCGCTTGTCCTCAGCCGCTTGTCCGTTCCTTTCTACGCGTACGCGCCGTTAGTCGGGACGCAAAGTAATTGCGGTCATTTGCCGGTGCTCGTGGTAATTTATAATCGCGCCGCATTTTACTAGTAATTGCGTGTACATGTACACCGCCGGGCGCAGCAGTGTTTTCTCCCTCTCTCTTTCTCTCGTTCGTACTCTCGCTTCGTTGGGTAGCTCGGGGGATGAAACTCGCGGGAGATCTAGATCTAAGATTAATGGGATCTCGGTGAGATCGCGCGTTCGACCAGGCGTAATACACTTCTTCATTTATGTAACCGTGCGGGAATGAAAGGTACTCGGGAGAACCTTCTAGCTTGTATAGTCCGTTTCGGTCCTCTCACTCCGCCAACGCTTAAATTAGAAGCACGTGCTAATCGTTCGGCGTCCCTCCTCTCCTAGTTCCTTGGACTCTCGGCAAGCCCAAGGATACTCGTGCCGGGCTCAAAGTCGCCACCAATTCTCACTCTCGAAGCACCAAACTGGAGAATACTCTTGCCGGTAAGAGCCAGGTAGAGGAGCGAGGTATCATTAACCCTCGGCAGAGTACACCTACGTGTCTCCTAGCCAAGAAGAAGCATGATCGACCATGTCCCGACGCACGCATGTGTACATACATGCACGGTGAATTCTCGAAGGGGCGCGCGAACTTGAACCCGCACAGCATCACTCTCAAATCACCAAACGAAAGATTCCGGGCGTAAGATCGTTTCTATCGACGTGACAGCGAGATCGGTTGCGAACGAGAGGCACTCTCGAGAGCCGGAACAGAAAGATGTGGGCCAAAGACGATCGGGCCGCAAAGCTCTGAAGAGAGCGGCGCGACTATCGGCTACTTAGAGATCATTCGAACGGCGTATGATGTCGCGCGGGGACGTCCCTCGGTGTGGTTAAGAGTCGACGGAGTCCTCCGTCTCCGGAGGCATCGTCCACTGACGCGAGGCGAGGGAGTACAGGTACTTGAAATACAAACGGACCCACGGAGGTGGGTCCAATCTGATGCAGGGTTCCCTTTGAGAATCAGGTTAGACCGGCCGAACCTGCTCCTCGGGCTTCTCGTCTCCGGCAGCAGGAGCAGCAGCAGCAGCGGTTGTATACCGGACTCGTGTAGTACCTACTCCTTCTCTCCGATCGCCCCAATCTCCTTCTTCCGCGTAGTAGGTAGCCACCTACCTACCTACTTCCCGCTACCCTGTTTCCTCGGCTTCTCTCTCTTCCGTGGCGAACGACGCAATCCGATGTAACCGCGCCGCAGCCGGTTCCACAGCGTCTTCCTCGCGAGCACCAGCCCCATATCCGCGCCACCACCACCACCACCACCACCACCGGAGGAGTCAAGGCGTCGTTGCTGGCAGAAGCCGGCCGCCTTCACTCTCGATGCTTCCTCGTTACGTCTATTATTACACCTGTCTATCCGTCAGAAGCGCCAGCTCGCCAGTTGGATTCCAGTTTTACGCGCTCGCCCTCCTCCGTTGAAGCCTGGCCGGTAGTAGTAGGAGGAGATGAACCAGTCGCTCGAAGAGGGAAGCCAACTGGTTTCGCCAACATCCACCTGGACGAGGCGCGCGCGTAGAATTCGTGGTGTCCAACTGGTTTGGCCAATATCCAGGGATTCCTCGGCCTTCGCTCTTGATAACTGAATAAGGCCGAACCTGCTTCGGCTCGCTTCCGCGGCTAGCATCTCCGGTACCGGGCTCACTCGCTCACACCTCACCTGACTGCATGACCTCCTCACTACCGCACCCAAACCTCTTTCTTCCGGCTGGACGAGTTGTTGCGCGAAAAAGCTCTCCTCGCCGCTTTTACTCTCCGTTACCTTCCAGTCGACCTCGGCTCTCTGACACGGCCGGTTCAACACCTTCATTCTTAAACGAGTCGCTTAGCATCGCGCGTCGTCTGCCTACTTAGCTCTACCTGCTCGGGTAGAGGGGCATCTTTTATGTCGTTCACTTTCCATTTCCTGGCCCAGCTTCCTTGATACACTTGTCGCTTCAATACCCGTCGTCCTCTGATGATTCAGACTCGACACTTGCTATAGATTTTCTATTTATTTATTCCTAGAAACCGGACGCGTTTTACTTATATCGCGTCTACGAGTCGTTGACTAGTTTACCAAGCATCCTACTAACTCGTACAATTTACGCGAGCGATTCAAGTATCGGAAACGAAAGAGAGAAAAAGAGAGATCTCGAACGAAATGGATTGTAGTTCATTAGTTCTTTTATCGGGTAGGAAAGGGTAAACCGATTGGTCTCGCTGATTAAGCCTTGCATTCGCAATACAAGTACGCTGAAGTTGGACGATCCAGGTGGAACTCGCATTCCGCCGGTTCTTAGAGCGCAGGGGATGGTGTGTCCAGGAGTTTGCAGGCTTTTTCTCCGCTCTGCTTCGCAGGTCCTCGCCTCTTCTTCTTCCGTTAATGACGTGCCATACAAGTCTCAGCAGCCTGTGATACGCTACCCCAAGCTTAGAGCTATTCGTTCTTCAAGTAGAAATAAACCTTCTAGTCGACGACTAGATCGAGACAGAGAAAGAGAGAGAGAGAGAAAGAGAGAGAGAAAGAGAGAGAGACAGAGACTCCGGAGGAAGAGCGCTGACAGAGCAGATTTCAGGAAGCCACTCACACTGGACATATTAATCAAGCTGACAGAGAACTAGGAGAGATCCAACGACAATGTCAACCTGCACGGACGAACCTGACAACGCACCCCTACACATGCAGGATCCTCTGTCTCCGGTTAGTTGACTATTTTCTTCCCAGAAACGTATATCGATACTTTGTCAACCGAATTCTAGATCTATTCGATCAGAAATCATTTCAGTATCGATTATATTTAATCGGTGATGAATTATTTTAATTTAATGATATTGAAGAATTGAAATATAGAGTGTTGGATTCAATATATTTATAAAGGATATATTCATACATTCGGTCGGCAAAGTATTAACAAGTTGATTGCCAAAGGGGCTGGGAAACAACACTGTTGCAATGTAATCTACGCCTTTACGAAAACGTTGTGTAACAGAAATATTATAATAACGGTGATTAGTTCAATTGGAAAAAAATGAATTCATTCCAGCGTATAGCATTCTCTTGGCAGTCGATGTGTTAACGATAAAATCGCGGTGATCTAACGGTTGATTGGTATCAGCGGTAAATCATTGTCCCGCTAGTACCAATCACCATTTCCCATAATGCATGCCACGCAACACATACCGATTGTTCTTGACTAATGCGTGTGATCGAACTAGTAAATCGTGGGGCGATTACGCGATTGAGAGGGCACTCGGCTTGTCGCATTTGGTTTTGACAATTCGGGGAATGCAATCTCACTTCACGGTCACTCTTTCTCGAGGGTCATCGCTTGACCTTCCTCCCTGCGTGCCGCCGTGCTGGTACCACCCGTTGCGCAAAATAACGAGAATGCTGACCGGCAAGATTATTGCTGGCCGGGCGAGGCTCTTGTTGTTTCGCGCTCAAGTCCCAGCATCCACTTTTTGGACCTGTGCTGCCTCGTTCACACTGATGTGCCGGTACCACACGCCAGTGAAACGAGATCGACGAACGCCTGTCAATCTTTGACAGTAGATTTCAATGCCCCAAAGCCGTTCTCTTTTACTATTGGTAATTCAGGATTTCTTCGATTTCGAATAAAGGAAATCGAATTAGATCCCTATTTATTAAATTAGTTAGTAAAACAGGGAGTCTGTGTTAACTAATCTGAAATGCGTGGATATTCAAGTTATACGTAGAATATTAAAATATTCCGGATGAATGAATTGTTGAAATTTTACACGTTATAATATATTTTTTGTATCGCATAAGAACTATAAGCGAGTTCGAAGCACCTCGCTTTTACGGCTAGTAGTTTGAGAGTGAATAGGTGCTCTCGTGATACGCAATTTCACATTTAATTTCATATTAAAAGCATCGTATCTCGCTGAGATTGTTAGGTGCGTTCCAGAAATTCTAATCTCCTTGAAATAGTTGGAAAGGGGTTGAAGAAACTGTTTGTCCCGAAAAGGAGTTTATTGTCAACCCCCCGCGGTTCTTGAAGTTCAGTCAGTTGGCGTCGTTAAAAAGTGAAACTCCCGCGGTCGGAGCTGTTATTCGCTCGACAAGGAGCTCGAGCACGAACCTCTATTGGGCGTATAAGCTAGTCCACAGGAATCCCGAGCGCCTCCAGGCTTACGGCTAAATCTCCATGGAATTATTACGACTCGACGGCAGCCACTACGCTCTTGTTTGCGCGTGCGCTCCTGAGAGTGACTCTGTTCGCCTTTACTTTCGTTGAGGCTTTTTTGCACCGATTAGACTCTGTTTTTACTCGTTTACCATTGCGCACCGCGTAGCTCTGTGATTTCTGAATGGAGGCTGCCTTGAATCGCCGCGTCGAATCAGTGATGGATGCTCGCCTCTTAATGGTACTTGATGAAATACCTGTGATGCACTATTTCCGTGAATAACGCGACTGATTAAAGTGTCGCCTATTACGCTTGCTTCACTCTCGATTTCCCTCTTAAGTCTGCCGTTTCAATCGGAGCGCATTGAACGCACCACATTTTCTCAAGTTTCCCACTAAAGTAAACTAATATAATTAATACGAATTTCTAAATTAATTATTTCAAAAACCCAATCACAGTCTATCTGGAAAATAGAATCAAAAATATCCTATTATAATCTCGCATAAATCAGACACACCCTTCTCAAAAATCCTGTCGAATCACTTGTTTTGCTTTTTCCGTGAAAGATGGAATAGCTGTCTTCAGTCAGTATATTCTTCTCTCCACGTTGAACGAACGTTACGTCTGCCATTCAGCGAGGCAGCTTGCATTCCCGTACATTCTCATATCTTCACGTAGTGGAAGGAGTCCGCTGTGGAAGATGACTCTTCGAATTTCTTGAGATGCCGACGCCAAATCGAAGGGCGGTTGGGCCACGCTATTCATTATGGAAGCATCCTTAATAGAATTCGGAGTTCCGCCGCGCGTCTTCATTAACTTTTTCCAAGGATCATTCTGGCGAAGCGAGGGGCGAAGGTGTGCGGGGGTGCGGCGAAGAAGGGCGTATAAAAGGCAGGGCTCGAGGGCTGCGCTTCGATCATTTTCCCCCCAATTTATAGTGGTACCCCTGGGCTCGTAACAAAGGCCTGATTTAGGAGCGGCATAAAGCCGCGCATGTTAATGACGCTCACCGAGTGCTTGAACTCCTCCGGTCCACCGCTCGCTCGTTAAATCCAGGCGGCGTCCACCCCGGTAAAAAGTCGATTGATGCTACACAGCTGGAATTTTTCTACTTTCCCGTTAGTGATAGATCGTGGGTGTTCGCCGTGTTTTCTACACTACCGAATCTATCGCTCAATTAAAGATAAATGTTGAATGTAATAGATTTATGCTTAGAAAGAATAATCTCCAATCAGTCATAATTCTTTATCCAAATATATCATCATCCCTGCTTTTTAAATATTTACTTCTAAGGTTTTATAGAGGGTATTCAAATATGGGTATTCTCTTTACGAAACAAAGACATCATTACTGAGGCTTTCACTCATCTACAAATAAGTTTTTCATCACGCCACTTTTTATTCCGCGACATAAGTGAGCAGAGCGAGGAAAAAGTATGAGTACAGTGCTAAAGAATCCATTTACCATTAAGTGGCAACACTTATATTAATGGCTTTGTGCATCGAAAGAGCGAGAGTGAGAGAGTTGTCTTGAGCAATCAGTCGGGCTCTTTAGTGATTAGCAAGGCTTAAAATAGTGACAGGAAGCATCAGTGTGTGTGTATTCGCGCACGTGTGTGTGTGAGGACACAACGTGAAAATCGCCATTTCCATCTTCGTGTCCTGGAGCCTCGAATTATTGCGGATTACACGAGTGTCCCTTCAATCACTCATGAGACGTCATACAAAAATTAACTCGGTACTCATCGAGGCGTGCACTTTCACTCGAATCATAAAGCCTCATTGAGTGCAGCCAGTTTACGGCCTCGCAAAGAGTTAATCCCCGCTGGCATCCTCCGGATAATTCGGTAAACGGCATTATAAATGTCGCGTCGAACCGACAAGTTAGTTGGCTATTCTCATGAGAATTTGATTTTTCAACCCCATCGCCAATTGATGTATGGATTAGCCAGCCACTTGCCGGCGTCGTGAGGTAACGGGAAAATTAATTGCCAAGTGCAAGACTTTGATTTTCCCTTTGAAATCAATGAATGTCAGTCGACGAAGGCTAACAATGTGATTGCCATTTGCGATGAATATGGCATTTTTATATTTGAAGTTATTAGAATGGGCGTCGTCGCAAATACCAAGGATACTCATATTCATCTTCATTAAAGGATTATTAGTTTATGAATCATAAAATTGTTACTCATCAAATTTTACTACGCTGTATCTTCACTACGACGTTACCCAAGTTCTAATACTGCGAACTAAATTTAGAATGGCTAAGAAATCCTTTTTTCCATGCCACTTGACCCGTGAACAGGTTGAGCTCGAGTTACATCTGTGTTAGAATCTTCTACGCAGCATCACTCCATTCGAATATCAGTGGGATTGTAATGTAGCATGGCGGGCAAAAGCGTTGAATCGATGCGAGCCAATAGAAAATGCGTGGTACACAGGCTAGTAGGAGCGATAGGAAAAAGGAAATCGAAGGAAATGCAGGGGGAGTCGGCCAGCGGCGAACAGGTGTTCCCGCAGGAGTTCTCACCGAAACCACGGCGGCGGCGGCGGTGGCGGCGGCGGCGGCCGGGCGATCTAACGAGCTACGAACGGACGCGCTCTCGCTCGGCGCTCCAGCAAAAAGTCCGCAAAAAAGCGCCTATGAGTAGCACAATGAAGGCTTCCCCCGTCTCCACGGTCACAGCTACACACGTACTTAGCCTCTAGCGTGCGTAGCAGCGGTGCGCATGTACGAGAAGCCGCTACGGGAGAGAACAGTGCTCTCCCGGGGAAAAAGAAAAGTCCTTAACGATTCCACGTATCTCGGCTCGTAAGTCCGCAGCTGTGCGTATTCCGAACGACCGGGGAGCGACGTGATCGGCAATAACCGCACGTAGGGCATACAGGCTCGCCCAAGAATCGACTGCGCACTCTCTTGACAGACAGCCTACTTAGCTACGAGTAATTTTCGGCACACGCCATACAGTCAACGCGTCCGCTACTCTGCTGTAAGCTTTAATCAAGTTTTGAAGGAAAGCTTGTGAATTTTACCAAATAAGCATTGGGTTGGGAGAAAAGGTACGTTGTTCTTCAGAGAAAGTCTGTTTATAATTCAAAATCTGTACAATTTGAAATGCGATAGTCTTTCCCGATGACAGAAGTATCGAGTCTTATACATTCGATAGTGTCGATTAATAGAAATTGGTTTCGCAATTAAATCTATTTCTAATTATAAAACAATCAATATTGATTTCGCGCTATATTGTACATCAAAAATTAATATTGCATTCTTGATGGTGTGAAAGATTGTTGGTAAATTTTTGGCTGACCCTGTACACGGCTGTTACGTCGAGCGATCCCGCTGCGAGCCTCTAAGGATCGCTGGGGATAAGAAATCGTGAGGGAAGCCGGGACTCTCGCTCGACAGACACGTCTGGATTACCAGTCGAAGTATAGAGCGCTCGTATTAACTTTCCTGTCTCTGTGTTGGTTATGTCCGGCGGTCTCTCTCCTGGCGAGAGGCTCTCGCTCTCGCCTTATCAGGCACTACACAAGCCAGCAGGCCAATTAACTGTTATTATGAAAGAGTTCTTGCGTGTAAACAGTGCTTCGATCGCGAACAAGCGGACGGCCATCCGCGGAATCCGACTGTGCCGCGTTTCAATCCTTTCTTAGCTCGGGGAGAGGGACTCTCCGAAGTTTTTCTGATACGCGGAATCAATCCCCAAGATGCTGCGGCCTTAATGAAAAACGCGCAATAGTCTTGAACGATTGGATTTTAATTAGAAGGGAAAGCCTGCACTAACTGCATTCTAATCGTAGATGAACTTTGGTGTCGATGTTAAAGTATTCAGTGAACACTGATAGTAAGAAACGAAAGTAGCGATTCTACAATTCAATTCATTAATATCTTCGAACATCTTATTTGTCAAATCGTAATATATTAATTTTCAGAGAATAGTGTTGTTTTAAGTAATAAGCATACTTATCATTAAAGTCTTCTGTTTCTTTATTTATTATTTAATTCCAAATTTACAATCTACTTTATTCTCCACAGTATTAAGTAAATATACCGCGAAGAGCTCGGTTCGATTCTTTTCCTTTAACCTCCTTTTCTTCGAAAGTTACCTTTCAGTCGGTTTCCACGAGAGTCCCTAAATCGAGCGACGTGATAAATTCAACTAGTCAGCGCGATTACCAGTTGCACGCGAAGGTATTTAACGTCAGGAAGAGTAGTGTTGGCGGACCTGATTAATGCCTATTGCCGGTGCATAGTGGACCCCTGACACCGATGCCACCCTATGATCTACGGCGAGCCGTGTCAACGTGCGCGGTAGCCGTAGGCTTTTTGCGCGGAAAAATGGCCGATTACTGGAAAGTCACCAGGACATACAAGACATTAGTTTAGTATTGGAGTCTTGATACACCGGGGAAATTTATAACCGGGATTATAAATCTAAGGAAGTATGTGCTCGTTGATTTAAGGATAGTTGACTTTTCTACAATTCAACTGTAGACATTCAGCAAACTATGTTTATTAATCTTCTCACACTATCGTCAATGATACTTTTTTACTATCTTAAAGCTTTTACTGATTCGTTATCTTGTAGCATATAGTCAGTAAACGGGTCCAATTTGAACCCTTTCATATTCAACTGTTAGTATATCCGGTCTTTCGATAAGTTGCACCGGAGCCTCGAATTTGCACGTGCAAATCGGCTTGGCGCTCATTAAACATCTTTGGCACGCACGATGCATACGTGGCATTGCTGTAAGATCGACGCGACGAGAAACGAGTGCGCTCTGAATCGGAGCGGAAATTTATGACTGTCCATGCGAGAAAATACAGCAGTAGTGATGATTAAGTATGATCGGAGTGAATTGGAGAGAGGCGCGCGATAGTCGTAGAGACTCTTAAGCAGTGTAGACCTCGAATATCAGCGCGATGATTCATAATATTGTTAATTATGTTAATTGGCCGAGCCTGCGGCGGGATATTCGATTCTCAATGGTGAAGCCGCGTCCGGCCAGCTTAGCAATGGCGCACACGTGTACTTAACTCGTGCCTCGTGTTTACGTCTGTGTGAATACTCACTTCTACTGTTGTACAAGCCTCTAAATTCTATTACACTAGCAGTAAAGTACAGTGGATAAAAAAGTATTCGTGAACACAGGTTTTTAGATCAGGTATCTTTAAAGAAAAAAAATCTTCTCTTTAAAAGAATTAGGATTTGTTTCAAAAGTAATGAATGTGTGAATACTGTTTTTTATTCAATGTAATCTTCAGCGGAAAAAGGAGAGACTTGCCACAACTCGATGTTATTTCGCGAGAAAGCCGCTGATTCGTTCTTCCGACGACAAGTGGGAAATTCCGTGTGCAAGCGCGACACTGTGGTATCCTTATTCATGAGCGCCGATAATGAGTTTCCGTGTGTGCCTAAATACTTAAGGCCACTCTTCTCGCAGCTCGCCGAGGAATTCTTTGAGTCCTGCGATGCTCAACCTTAGTCGTTCCTCAAACGATAGTTTTTATTTGCTGGGCAATTTTTCATGCAAAAGAAATTATTCTAACATTACAATATTGAATTTGGTTCAACTTTAGCGCAGGATATATCAAATAATAATTATTTCAATTGCTTAAAGTTAAATTCTAGTATTGTTTAACTTCGCTATTGTGAGTACTGTTTGCTACAATATTAAAGTATGAAATACTTTCAGTATAGAAATATTTTATGAATTACAATTTTTGTGTTACATAATAGCACAGTATTAAAATATGTCGAGAACTGGAACTCTCAAAATTCTGGTGACCATACACTTTGACATTCATAAGAAATGCTGTAAAAAGGCGAAGACATCCGTAAATGAAACGGGACGGGCTGCCGAATGTAATTAGCGAAATACCAGAACTCCGAGACATTTGCAGTATTCGAGAGCACGAAAGCTAGACGATTTATAGCTTTCCGATTGCAGGAAACCGTCTTCCTAATGAAGCGTGGAGCGCGAGGCCGCGCCGATTGCAGTGACGGTCCATCCAGCATCTTCTTGGAAATGAAAGTGGCCGGTCCCCCCGGAATTTTCATTCGATCGAAAAAAGGATCATTTACGATGAAGCTTCGTAATCGATGTAGAAAGTCAATTAGAAGGAATCGAGCACTTCGCCATATGTTCGCTTGATATTTACGTGGATTGGAATCTCATTAGACACGGTGTGAGGCTGGATTAATTATTATCCAGGTGGTGTCTTAAACTTATAAATATAATGCCCATGTAATGGATGATCGTGATTGGGAAATGTCAGCACGTCTCATCTCACTTTCAAATTAATCGTCTGTATTCCTAGAGAACTATCAGTGTACCAATGAAAAATTCCGACTATTCACGCTCTTGTTGAGTTACGAAATTAATGGCAAGAGAATCTTTACATATCTTCTAATAATTCTTGATTTAAGCAGAAGTCCAATCGGCATATAATTCCTGCAAAGTACACAAAATACACATTTCCAACGATTTACTATGTTCGTTAGGAAACACGTATACCTACATAAAGTGAGTAGGAGTGGGGATGGCTATAGCTCGAGCACCAATACCAAAAAGTAACCGCCCACACCGATAGCTTCCCATAACAAGTCGGCTCTCCGTCATGTAAACAATCCCAGGAGCCAGGCAGTTTGACGAGCAGCGCTCCGCTCGTAAAAGTCAGGTATCACTATGAACTCTAACAAAAGGTTCGACACTGTTCCAGGTGCAGGAGGGCCCGATTTCGCCGGCATCCTCCTCGCTGAGCAACCAGAATCAAAACGAAAGTGAGCAGCAAGTGTTGCTCGCGACGATGCAGCCGGTGAACGTGTTGGAACTGCACGAACCGCCGGCTGTGCATCAGTTGCACCCGAAGTATCATCACCATCATCATCGCCACCACCACCACCATCATCACCACCATCACCACCAGCAGACGGGTGGAGAAGACGGGCAGACGCGCGTTTCTAATAACGAGGATCCTGACGGTCGAGTGACACCTGGTGCAGAGGGCAGTGGTGGCAGCGGAGGTGCCCTTGGCGAGCACAAGATGATCGACCTGATCTACAACGACGGTCAAAAGACGGTCATGTACACTCACGATAAAGAGATTATTTACGAAAATGAAGCCGATCGGGTTCAAGTGGTGGAATATCCACCGCCACCCCCGTCGCCGCCTTCGCCACCCTCGCCACCGGGTGCAGTGAGAGCGTCGCTTTTGCCGCCGGCCTGTGTCGCACCGCGCTCAGCATCCGCCGCCACCGCTCTACATTTGCACCATTATCCTCAGCTGCAGTTGCAGCACGAGGACGAGCTACCTGCCAGCGTCCGCCATGCAGTCAATGCCAGTGTGCCGAATTGCGGCGCAGCAACCACCACTACTACTGTGCTTGTACTATCGGAACTCGTCGCTGCGGATCCTGCTACTCAACAACTCACCCTTACCGCCGCTTCCCTTCGGGCTGGGTGAGTACTTGTTCTCTTGTTTTTAATTGTTTTCTTTTATTTTGTTTTTATTTTGTTTTTCGTTGATTATGTTTATTGTTTTTGTTTTGTATTATTTTCGTTATTAATAGAGTTTATTCTATTAATTACGATTTTGTGTTATTTGATTTCGAGCTTTTGCTCGTTTCACAGTTTGTGCATTCGATCTTGGAATTAATTGAAATTAATTAGTCTTTGATGTCATTTACAGTGAGACGCTTTTTGCTTTCTCAAGATGGCAAGTGAAATATATCGTTTGGGTGGGGGATTACGCATTTATAGTAGGGCGATTCAGAGTTGAAATTGTAGGGTGTAATTCAGGCACGAGTGAATCTCTAATTCGACAGCAGTTAAACTTGGATCGGAGGGAAAATAATTACGCTCGTTGGAATGATTGAAAGAAAAATAGAGAAGAAGATGCGCATTTCTTTGGATAGTTCAGTGGTCCATTAACATAAATGGAGAGAAACAGAACTCTCCTTTTGTTGTTCGCTCCTTCGCCGGCACTTTATTCAGAGCTGGAAAGTGGTCTCGCTGTAGTTATGAATGGATCGCGGGCCTCGGCCAACACGCGTAGCCTCTCGGGCAATTAAAGCTGACGTTTGATTAATATTTCGGCCGCTTTAATTGCCGCAACGGAAATGCTCGCGAATTTATCGTGCACACCTCGCTGTTACTTTGAACGTGTACGCGATCTAACATCGAAGTCAATTAAGAGCACCATTGAAAAGTATGTATCTAGTGTACACGGTTTATTACAGGATATTGTACGTGCTCGTTAATTTTTCGAGCTTTTCACTCCCTTAAATTTTAAAGCCAGTCGTTTACATCCACCCAACACTTGCATTTCTCTTTTCATAATCTAGTGATATCTAATGGGATGCGATTAATTTCAGTATAGATTATACATAAAACAGTGATCAAATCAAAATCTACTTCTAAGATACACTTTACACAAATTATACTACAATTAGTTCCTTTTTTTTCTTGAATTACAAAAGTTTGACTGTAATTAAAAGTTACGAAACTCCCTTGAAGAACAAGTTTTCTAGTATAGTAGAAATGCCACGTGATGGATTCTATACGATCGGGTTTCATATTGACAGTCTATCAAACGCCAACTGACCGAACGAACAACCATAACTTGCAGTCGTAATCCAAGAGCATAACTCAAGCGCACTTTTACCTTAAACTGTTATAGGGTGGCAATTACCATCTTGTAAGTGCAGTTATCGGCGTGCATGAAAAAATACCGAGGGACATAGTGTAAAAGTCGATGGCATAACGAGTCGCAGACTTATCTAGAATCACATGCTGCAAGCAGTAAAGGGTATCTTCGCTCGCGTAATAGCGTGAAGCGATTAAACGCGACATTAAAATCACACTCGGCTTGCATAAGACACGACCGGTCAGTGGTCCTTGCGATCTCCTTTTTCGATCATTAACATTAACTAGTCTCACCTTTCGTTCAAAGGTTGAAATTAATATTTCATACTTGCTCAAACTTGCTGGTCATTCAAGATTAATTTTAATTAATATTTAAAGGGAATCGCAAGAAAATAGGAAGGTCTAAACATGAAAAGATAGAAAGATCGCAAGAAATGAATTAAGACTTAATAACAAGGAATTTTCCTCTCTAATATATATAATTAAAATACATGCATGCAGAATTCCTTGGCGACAAAAAGAGATACACTTTCCTCTCCAATTTACAAATCCACTCGTTCCATACACACGTTCATTTAATTCGTAGAGCCCTTTAGTGCATATTTAGGATCCAATTCCTCCCAAGAAATAATACCATCAGAGTAGCATCTTTAAATAACAATTAATTGGTAGCAGTAAAATCATTTGAACGATTTTGTCCGGCTAGTATAACGCGGACGGTATTCCTCGCGCGGAACACGCGTGCATTGAGCGCGGTATAAGTGGGAAGCGTGTGTGTGTGTGTGTAGTGGTGGTGGTGGTGGCACAAATTTCAGCAAATTGCTCGCTCGCCGGCAGCGTCGGTAGCCGGCGCGTACCTGTGCGCTGGCGGCGTAAAAAATGTACTCGCAGCGAACGCGTGTTGAACACAGAGAAGTCGGCGGTATCGGTTCGGTGTATCAGCGCCGACAATTAACAATTATTGCGCACACACCTACCAAAGCGCCGCGCGCGCGCGCGCACTCTTCTCTTCGTCTTTCTCGCTTGCACGTTGCAGTTCACTTCATCTCGGATAAGTCACGTTGCTACGTAGAATGCATTATTGCCGAGCTTCTATGCCGCGCTCGGTTATAACACACTCACACACGCGTACGAATCGGCTTTCTAGCAAACACAGCATCATCCGGCGCACCGACAATCTGCAAATGCAGATCGTGTATTCTGGTATTGGTGTGCTCTTCCCTCTCTCTCTCTTACTCCTTCTCTGTGCTTGTACACTGGGTGGCCGGGAAGTGTACTTCGAGATTGATGTCGTAAAGAAAGTAGAACGCGATGGGTTCTTGGTAATTTCACAGTTGTCTTTCTTATGTGTTTGTTTGTTCCATCGTAGAATGATTCTCTTGTGATTGTATACGGCTTACTAATCCCTGGTAAAGAATTTTTCCAATGCACAGATATTTTTTATAACGATTATAATTATTCTATAGAAAAATCGTTTAGTGTTTGTAATTATATAATATACAATTGATTGCCAGGAATTTGTATTCACGTAAGGTGCGTGCTACGCGTGTGTTTTACAGTGAGTAATAATAACTAATAAAAACAGGGTGGAACGGTTTTGTACTATAAATAGTGGTTAACAAGAAAGCTAGTAAGTCTTGGTCGGATAATGGACTAACTTTGCTGGAAAAGTTTGGTAAAACGTAACCACGAGACTGTAAGGCAAACGGGTGATATATCTTACACGCGAAATCGATCGGCACTAAATATCCCATCAGTCAGCGGTATCTCGAGGTACATATTCGGGACACCATGTATATCGGTGAGCCAATAACCATTAAGCTTACACGCACGCACACGCGGCCACCAGGCGGATCCGCCACCTTGCTCTTTTGCAATAAATAAAAATCAGCTGCAATTAATCGGTCGTAAGATATGCACGCGGAGAGAGAGACCTTGGGAGCCTCGAAAACAAGCGTGTCCTTCTCTCTTTCTCTTAAGAAGCTCCGGCGTTTCGGCGCTCTCTATCTTCTTGAGTGCTTCTTTTTCGCTTCTCTCCGTCACTCTCCTCTTCCCCTTCTATCCTCGGACCATCTCACCGCTCCCTCTCTCACTCTTTCTCGAAGCTGAGTGGTCCACGGTTCCATCTCGCTTCTCGTGGCCCTCGGTCGCTCTGTGTCCGACTCGATTATTATAAATCGGATGTTTGCGGAGCCCGATCTGCGCCGAATCTTCTCGAAGTCGTTCCCTTGGCCACGGAGCCTGACGGCGGGGACCACTCTCCTTCCATCGTCGTTCTCCAACATATCCTCCTCTTCCTT
This sequence comes from Ectemnius cavifrons, assembly GCA_964023945.1. Taxonomy (NCBI): domain Eukaryota; kingdom Metazoa; phylum Arthropoda; class Insecta; order Hymenoptera; family Crabronidae; genus Ectemnius; species Ectemnius cavifrons. Next base: position 3,926,434 of record OZ030386.1, read on the forward strand.
TCTGTCGCGCATCCTCATGTATCTCACGGGACACCGCCTTCCTTTTGCGATTGCGAATCGACGCGTTCCTCCTGATCGCTGGTGGATTCCTCGGCCACTCTCTCACGGGGATGAGAATCGACATGTGTAGACCCTCTTTTTTCACCTTTCGGCTCGCGTCAATCCCTCCCCATCGTTAAAACAAGGAGACCAATGACGACACTGTTTACAGCATACATCAATGATTTCCCTAAATCGGAGTAAGGCTTCCTTAAAGAGGCTTTCCTTTAAAGGCTAGAATCACTCAAGTTTTAAATAACAGAGAATATTATTATTCCTGTATGACTCTTTGTAGCTTATGTCGGATTAAAGAAAGTATAAAGTGCTTTGGATAATCTTCGGTATATTTATTAGTCATTAGAAGTAACACCTCTGAAGAAATTCTCCTTTTTAAGGTGCCACTTTTATTTCTCTCGCATTCACTTTATACCTAACACACGCGTTTACTCAGCGAACCGAGGGACAATTGATCCAAACGAAATTGACAAAAGCCCCGAAAGATTGCGATGTTGGGTTGCGCGATTAAGCTCTCCTTGCCAAGTTCTCTGTGGCGCAAAGTAGCTTACGGGGAGGGGCAAGGAATGGGGGAAGTGCGAAGACGAATCTCACTTTCGATCGTGTTGGCTGCCGCCGTCTGGCAAGGCCGGTCGGGTCTTAGCCGATTTTAATCTGATTACCGGCACTTTGGCGCTTCGGGAATAATCAATTTCTACGGCCGCCGTGTCCTGAACATCGCAGTCTTCCTCCTCAGGTGTCAAGCATATTAGCTATCTTGACGGACATCTCTTTGACACCGAGAATCCTCACTCCGAGTTTAAACTCCGCTCTGCCTTCCACGTGATACTCTTAACTCGATTGAATTACACTCCTTTTCGCCCTTTTGCCAAATCGGATTTTAGCCGCGTACTAAATTTCACACGAATATTTCTCACGCACACGCGCATACGTACGACAATAGAACTTTGCATTCAGTTTCAAGTATTCTATGCAGCGTCATCGGTTGATCGTAGAATGTCAAATTTATGTGAAGCTTTACCAACGTCGTGTATTTCAATTGACAGTAAATCCAAGTTATTTCGTATTATATCTTGCGTAACAGAAATAAGTGAATTATCATAAACTCTAACAGATTCTGATTCAGGCTTCTGTAAAATACACTGTAATTTATATTGCAAATTTACAAATTTACAACATAAATTCGAATTACATTTAATTATAATCATATTACAATCTTTTACAATAATTTATATTCATTATTCAAATTAACTACAACACCAACGATAAAAGCTTTCTTTATACAATAAACCCTACTCAGCCTAGTACTTTCACAGACACTTTCCATTTACCTTAAATCCCCTTATTTCGCTTCACTAATATCCACCAAGTAATGGGATTAGGTTCAGGTAGAAAATGTCTGTTCTTCGCGCGCGGCTGGTCAGCAATCATTTTCGATGTGTCAATCTTGCGTCGGAAAATACACCCAGCGCACATATACGCACACACCGTGCGTGCGTGTGTGTGTGTGTGTGTGCCTTTGCAGGTGCGGAGCGTATGTAGACGTGCGCGCAGGTTATCTCAGCGTACGAGTACACAATTATCGCGGTGTGTCACGGTGAGAAGAGAGCCGAATCGCTGGAGGCTCGCAGTGCGCGGGCGCACACGTAATCTATGTTAATGCGGCGAAGGCGGGATGAGTTGCGGCCTCTAATAATAGTCTTTTCAAGGGTATGATATCATACGCAGCGAGTGCGGGGGGTCGCACGCCGATTATTTATTTGACAGATCCTTCACGCAATCTCAAAGCCTCCAACCTTTTCACCCTCTCGCTTTATTCTTATGTATACGCGATCCTCCAGTAAACGTTGCATTGTCGACGCAGTAGAATCTGAGATTTTTCTTCAGTTTTAAATTTCCTATAGAATTTCTACTTTGTTGGATAAATGGGAGAGATATTCATTAGAATATTGAAAGGAAAAGTTACAAGAATGTACGAATACTTTTAAATCTAATAATAACCTACGTTCTCCTTAATTATGCTAACCAAAGTGAAGAATCAAGATGTTCGAGTAAAAGAACAGAACACTAATCCGTAAACCGTAATTAGTAATCATTAGATTCTCAGTACATCCGAGCAAATACTGCATTCGATTCACTGGAACGGCTGTACAATTGAAAAGCGTTCCATTTACAATAGTTCACCTGAAAAAAGCGAAGGAATCAGTCCTTCATCGGGACAGCTGTCCTCTTCCATATTCATCCGCTCGGTCTTCTTCGCGTACACCTTTAAACTTTCAATTCGGCCCCCGAAGCATAAGTAATCTTAATTCCCCGTATCCGTTCGCCGATATTCCGTGCGCGTCACGATTTCCGAACACGAAAGTTCTTCTCGCGAATTTTCGAATTACCCGTCCGGGACTCTTTCAGGGGCAGCAGGGTCGGCCTGGAGGGGCTGGACGGGGGCAGAGGGGGTCGGGGGTTCCGCGTTTCGTATGCGCGCTAAATTGCCGTAATGACGGTGCACCGAGGTAAAAACCGTTTCGTTCGTGGAAGGGCAGAATGTAAGTCAGCAGCCTCTCTTTGGTTTCTCCTCGGTTCTCTCTCTCTCTCTCCCTCTCCCTCTTTCTTTCTCTTTCTTTCTTCTCCTCAATCTCTCTTGCTGCACAGCATCTCCTGTCCAGTCCGCACCCGCTTCTTGCCCCGGCGAGGGAGAGCTGCCTTTGATATCCCCTTCAGCATTTTCAACTTCTCCTTCGACTTACTATACGCCACACATACACGCACGTCCTCGCCCAGATCTCTGACTGGGATACGCGGTGCACGCACGTATGTGCCCCGGCAAAGTACAGCGTGTGCGCACTGGCAAGCAGAGTCCTGTCGCTTTTTGCCCGGGGAGACGCGAGACCGGAAAGGAGAACAATGTAACGAAGAAACGATTATGTCGTACTGACTCATCGTTCCGACTTTGAGATCGATTCGGGGTGGACTTAAATAACGCTCGATCCTTCGACTCGTGTGAAAGCGGAAAATTGAAAGATTGCTCGACGCTTGAAGCTTCTAACCTTTGACCTTTGTGATACGTAGTTTTAGTATTAGTAGTTTTTGGATTCGTTGTATTGATTAATACCAGCAATCAGAAATCAGGATTAGATTTAATTCGAAAGCAGCTTTTACTCGAATATTAATACGATGCTCATACGCTAATGACTGGCACTTAGTTTCAAGTAATATCAACAGTAATACTAATTAATCTAACAAAACCAGTGCGGTGTTCAATTTGTCGTATACTCGGTCCTGTATTTTTCTGTCTGATTTTCCGTTGATTTCCGCTAACGCAGATCTCGATATCAGCGCTTTTCCACTGGAGTTCCAGTGTCCCATTAGCCAGGACTTTATAGAATTATCTATCTGATTAATGCGACAGCAAGATATCAGGCAGGGTTCTCCTCCCTCCTGCGGCGTAGAATGAGGTCATATGTGTACGCGAGAGGCAGTAGCAACTCGGCGCGGTACAATTTAACCAGGAAAGTCCTTTGGGCTCGAAGCGGCGGCGCGTGTTTATTAGAGGCAACGGGGCGTGACCGAATCGCGATAGTAAAAGCATATCGCCTCTAAAATTAGAAACTTCTCGGGGCTTTTGCATCGGGCCTTATACAGAGCAGCGAGCATTCTTTCTCCTCCGCTTGCTCGCGTGCAATTGCAAGCGCGAATACAATCGCGATTTACAATAGGAACAGGGCACCGCCGTGCTGCCGGCATAACTCTCTCGTCATATCGTAATCGTCCACTCGAAACGGAAATCGGCTGACGCAAAGACAAATTCCAGCTGGGCCACCGCTGACTGATTACTCTCATGGTACATTTGTTACGCTGATACAAGGCTTGCGTGCAATGTGCACTTGCGCGGGAAAACTCGAGTACCGATCTTGACTCGCCGCGAACGTGTACTGATTTTTAGATACCGGTGTATTAACCACGCTGTCTGTTCTGGTATGTTTCCCTTTAATTGTTCTTCTGGGTTTGTAATAAGTAAAGTGTGCGGTTTAACAGAGTTTTTATTCGGAGTAGAATTCTTTGATTGAAATAAAAGTCGTTGGCTTTGAGTAAGAATTATTAACTTGTAAAGTATTTAGTATAGACTAAAATACTCTAATACAGCACAGTATATCTTCGCTCTAATTATACGTAAAGTTCTTTGTTCGTGAAACTTAGAAACCCAGAAGTCAATTGTTTATAGAATTAACACAAAATGAAGAGTTTCCATTGTTTCTGTTCACTAAAATAAGAGTTTCTCTTTGATCAACCCCAAGTAGCAATCTCACATTTCCTCATTCGAAAGCACATCCAGATAAGATCGAAATACAATCAAGCCGTGTTAATCCGGCTACCGGATTTAGCTGATCGCGCGTTTCACCAGGAATCGATTGGTCGAGACTTAAAAGTACACTGTAGAGAGATCCATCCCAAGTAAGCACTACGGAAAGAGAGAGAGAGAAGGAGAAAGAAGGAGAAAGAGCTAGTATATATCGACGACAATCGAGCTGGCATGTACGTGTCGCGCATTCTTAAGCCGTTTGATTTTATTTCGAAGCTCTCGAGAGTACTCGCGCGCACGCTGCTACGCACGTGCAACGAAAAAAGCCCAATTAGCCATTTACCATCCCCCCCTGATCTCCTTATGCCACCGAATCGACAAAAACTAATGCCGAAATAAGGAAGGAGAGAGAACACACAGTTGACGGACTGTCTACGTGAAGTCGTGCTACGTGAGAGGAAGATTTCTCTTCTATACAAGCTTCTCGGTGAAAATCAAAACCCCAAACGAACGTTGCTCGCAGCAGTTTTCTTTATGAGCTACCATTTGAAATCGTGCTGGTATTTGATTCTCATTACGCAGCAGCTATGGAATAGTTATTCCCGTCGAGATTATAGTATTTTATAATATTCCATGTGGGTTGGCACATTCAATCGTTAAATTTACGCACGATATCAAATTGGATTATCCAAATGCAAAGTGTCAATATTACTGTTCTACTTTCCATAGAAAATTCGTAAAAGTCAAATATCCTCCGAGCGAAATGGAACTCAGCTTGTTTTAATGTATCGAGAAAGCAAGGCGAGGGTTTAATACCTTTGCCGTTTGTAATTCAAACGAACAATCAAGGGAATAACTTATTACATTCATTTTCTCTGGCTTGTGGATGAGGGCGCATGCTTGTAATGCGGGCCTCAGAATGGAAAAAGTGCAGAGCCGCTTTAATCCTCGCCGCGAGAAAGGGGGAATCGCATGGACATGTTATACATTATGCGAGTGCATGCATAATTGAGATTACGGCGGACTCGGACTCTGTGCCTTCGAATTAATACACCGAGCGATTTACTTTGTAATGCCTGCTGGTAGCCCTTATTATCTGGCTCTCCTCCAAACGACCAGGAGGTTCTTTTCCTTTTTTCTCACCAGCCGCGAAACAGTTTGATGAATACGTAATTTCGATGGAAGATGCAGCCCGCCCGGATATGCCTTGCATGCAAAGGCTCAGTGACTGATAGCCGCTCGTGAAATATTATTAATTTATCATTGATATTTAATACCCCACTTCTTTGCCTCGTTACTGAAACTTGCCTGAAATTACGGGTACCGCTGGAATGATACTTTGAGGGAGCTTGTCTCCAGTTTCAAAGTAATGAAAACTTTCGGTGGTGCGCGTGTATGATACTTCGAGATTGCTTGTAGTATATTGTTGGAAACAGGAATTATATCGAAAGGATATTGGAACCGTAAAGAGTCATAAGTAGTGTATAAAAAGTGCCCAAGTATATAAGGTTTTGGAGTTTAAATTGATGGGAGAATACTGAAATCGGGTATTCAAGTTTCCCCATTCAACTTGTACCTTTATTATCATGTCTACACTTATACTTAAGTATTTTTTTTAGAGTCTATGTAATTTATATTCGTCACAATCGGGAATGAAATTTAGAATCCATCATTTTACATACAATAATACAATTTGCCACTTGTTATAAACCCTTGAAACTTAGAATAACCACAAGTTTCAGAGTGCTTCTTGGTAACCGAATATCCGCGTGTGGACACATTCATGCGAATTCCCAGATAAAATTCTTTATTTCGTCTTACAATCTCTTTGAACAAAGAGTGTCTCTGAAAAAGAGCATCGGCTATGTTTGCCGGCGCACAATGGCCCGTGAAAAAGAGCCTTATTGAAACGCGAGTTCGGTTTGCACAAATACTTACCACCGTTTGGCACGCGGTGACCGAGCCCGGTGTGCTTGTATCCTGTGTTTATCGAGTGCCAGTATGTCCGAAGCCACTCTCTCCATTTATATGATAATATTTGCATAAATAGATCGCAGATGTATCCGATAAACAACTAAGGAACTAATTTGCACGCCGTAAACAAACTTTCACTTTCTAATAGCATTAAGAAGCGAACCAATCGCCACATTTTTTATTATATCAGTTTCTCTCAAAAGTTCTCTCGATTCTTACGGATCTTCGAAAAGCACCTAACACAATTATAAAACTTTATCTCTTGAATAGCAGAATTCAATCTGTCAGTAATAGAGAATGATAAAAAGAAGCAATAAGTGAAACTTTCGTGATACGATCATAACGTGTACACTACGAATCCTAGTAGATGAAAATAATTGGATAACAAGATAAGGTTGGAAGTAAAGGAAGTCGATAGAAGCCAGTAGAAAGAAAACGAAGCTAAAGAACGCGGCAAGATGGCCGCGAGAGTGGTGTCCAGTCTTCTAGGTACCAGGAAAAGTCTCGGACCTCCGTGATGTCTGTCTCTTTTAATTCCCACCGCTGTCCTTTGCCTCTGTCTCGATCCTCCTCCGACAGTGTTCGACTCATCGTCTTTCAATCGTCTTCCACGCGTACCATCATTCTCTCTTACTGCCTTCCGCAGGAGAAATATTCTTCCTCCGATAGGAGAACTTTCCGCTTTTCCTTCTTCCCTTTTTCTTCTCTCTCTTTAGCGATCCTCACTGCCTCTCATCCCGTATCCGCGTCTTCTCTCGTTAGTCCAAGCTTACTACTAAAACGCGGATCCTTTGTACCCTGCCGGGTCGACTACCTGTCCGCGTCTGTCTTCGTACGTCCGTTTCTACTTCAATCACTCGAGCTCCCCGCGCGGCCAAGCTCTATCCCCTTAGACTTCGTATTTGGCTTCCGAAGATCTACGTTCGATTCAAATAACTCTGCTACTTCCTCCTCTACAGTTTATGCAAGCCTCTGTAACAAATTAATGGTGCACCTTGCACGAACCTCGTAGTAGTCTCATTAAACACATTCTAAGTTTCTGTAACTCTCAGTCGTTCTAACTGAAAGTTCATTAACCCCAGCGAACTATACTTGGCGATAGAGATGAGGAGACACAAAGGGAAAGAAAGGAGAGGGTGAATTTGTTATTGAGATCAGGGGCACTCGCCGAATAGCAGAGTCAGGAATGCCCAGGTTGGCCTCGTTCGACCGCGGCGGAAATTACGAGTCGACGGCCGATCGAGGCCTCCTTTTATCTTTCCCCCTTTTTCGCCGCTGGATTTCTTTCGCTGCTTGCTCTCGCCTCCACTATCGGAGGGAGCGCGCGCGCGCGTCTTCGGCCACGATGATAAGAAGGGTACCGTGTAATTGCGTTTGCTTCGCCGCGCGTTCCCTTTTCCCATCGCTGTATGTTAATCGGCACTTCGCGGCCTCGTTACCAACGATATTTCCTTGCTTCTTGCTCGAAACTGTCTGCTCCTCATCCCCCCCCCCCCCCCCCCCCGTCTTTGTCATCTCTCTCGCTTTCTCTTATACGCCGCGCGAATTGCTGTAGAACACTTTTGCCCTTAATCGAAATCCACACATACTCGAACCAAGTATTGCAGCGTGCTCTGTTGCGGCAATGAGCGCCGTGTGCGTTCATTATAATCATTAACGCTGCCGCTGGTTCGGGTTCCTGTTCAAGCTGATCGACGCGCCTCGCCAATTGCCGCGTGTGTGTCGGCGGGAAGCTCGTTTGGAGCGTGTTGTATGAATTTGTGGCTTTCATTTCGTGATCGTGTGTGGTATGTAATAACTGTGCGAGCATATTCGTAGTTGGTAGTCGCAATTTATATTCTAACCTATCGGTTTGTCATGCGAGAGACATTATATCGACGTGCTACGTAAATAGGTGATTCGTTTTCGCAGATAGTTAAAATGTAAATTTAGCAACTTTGATCTTGGTATTCATAAAGAGCCCTTTCAGACATTTATTTGAGGCTCACGAGTCATTCATTGCCTACGGACTCCGCTCGTAACGGTAATCGAAGTTGTCAGCTTACTGCAGAAACATCAATCAAACGTCCCGATACCATCAGAATATCCTCGAGTAATTATAACGTCCGTCGTCGGCTTTCAATGGCTGGCTAATAAATCGAAGTCGCTCGTTTATTGCTACATGGCTAATTATTGCCAGTAACTGTCGCGCTCGGTAACAAATACTTTCGCAGTGGAAGATTCTTTTCATTCCAGCGGTGTGCTCGCTGGAGAGAGAAAAAGTCGGCGAGAAGCCGGGCATAGATTCCCGGGGCAAATGGAGTGGGTTCGAAATAAGAAATTACACGGAGCAACCTGGTCATCTATCGGTAGCAGAAAAACAGCTCGTATCCCCGTGGATGATGGTTATCAATCGAAGTACTCGTTACCGATCCGATCGGAATCTCCGAGGGACACGTTTGCCTCTCGAGTGCCCGCCGGTAATAAGCGGTCGCCTCTTACGTTTATTACAAGCTCTCGCTCGAGGATACGAGAAGCCCTTTCGCGAAAACCGGACTCTGGTACATTGGCATTTTCCTGGAGAAACATTATCATCTTCGGTAAGAGGCACGCGTCGACTAGCAATATTTATAAACCCCATATTTCCGTCCTATGTGGATCACAAGAAAATAGAGCCTCTGCAGGAATTTTGAATCTATTAGTCGCTTTATATGATGAAATATTTTTAATGAATGATGCGAAACTTTGGGCGGAGTTTTCAAGATGCAGTCGATAAAATCCACGTAATTCTAGAAAAAAAACAGTACACGTTTTTGTAGTGTTTATAACTCATAAGTTCGAGGAATAATTCAAAGCGTACAACATCATAGATAACTAGTCAAAGGAATACCAATTAGCAATGAAATATCACTGTCTTGAAAATGCTACTTAAAAATCCGTAATTATTTCATTGCTCACAGCTACCTTCAATATTAATACGACAACCGTTTGCATACTGTTGTATTTTTCGAAGTGTCGGCTTTAATAAGGATCGATCGAGTTCCACTTTCCTGATAAGAGTTTGTTAACTTCTCCCGGGAGAGAAGCGTACTTACAATTAGGTTTTGACATCCCGTCATCCAGTCTGACAGGAGAGATCGATCACACTAGTAGGAATTTCCCCTTATCGCATTATGCGCAGCTGCGATCTAACGCAAAACGCGCATTGCCTTTGGTGCTAGCGGGCAAATTGAGTTGCGGTGTCATGCGATCTACCGTCGAATTCCTTTCGTCTTTGGTGCATTAGCAGTGTTACCACTTCGAATCGAGATTAGATCCTATCTCGACTCGATGCTCGATTCAGCCTGGCAAAGGGTTAGCCTTGCGGTTAATGCGGTTCGCTCACCAAATGCCAATTTCATGGGGAAAAGTGTTGACGCTTGAGAAAAGTGTTGGCTCAACATTGATACAGTTTTACGAAGGCAGAGTCCGCCTATCAAAACTTCCTACAAACATTTCACTCGGCATTCATTCGAGGGTCAACGATGCCGAGCGTAAACATCGAGCTCGTCTAATTATGAGCGTGCAATCAATCGCCGGCTTCAAAGTCGGATCGTTAGCGAGGCAATGTATCAGTGGTGTCCTTACTTTCCCTCCCCGGCCAGTGTCCACCAGCAGGGTGTAACGATCTGCAGCGATATTTCATCGGCGTGTCTGACAATCGATATCAATCGCGCTCCGCCGGTAATTATTGCACCGGTGCTGCAACGACGTTTCGCTCTGCGCGATTATTGGCCGGGCGCAATTATGCGAGCGACTAATGAATGAAGCAGAAGTCGGGCGGGCGGGCGTGCGCGCGCGCTCTCTCTCTCTCTTGGACCCCAGACATTTCATAACTCAGTGCCGCCACCGATTTATGTAACAGTTGCTGAATATCGCCCCGCTCGACCACCTTGCATCGTCGTACACGTGTACTCGCGTGCATTATACACTCATACGTATACGCACCTTCACGTACACGTTGGTATTATATTCGCTGCCCACCATACTCGAATCTGCTATTACCAGTCATTTCTCGAGCACCTACTGACGCAATTCTACCAGGGTGCGCGAGGATATGATGGTTATATTTATTTGAGTGTAACTGGAATTTTAGAACGGCCCGCGCATGTATTTATGACCGATATAAATGCTAATAATATAATCACATCCGTGAGAGAGCAGTGCAAATGGAAATGGACCGGCGGTAGCCTGCTACTGGCGATGGCAATGTTCCTGGTACTTGCGGTGATTAAGAAGATAAGATAGGATAACGTCTTTACTAATTTCGTTTGTTAGTTCTATTGACTGGTATAGAACGTGTATGACAGTTCGAGCTACTCGTATTAGAGAAAGTACCGCGTATACCTCCAAGAGTATTACACGTATTACATATCATACACACGGGTTAAAAATATCCAGATGATACTCTTATCAATTTCATTTATTAATCCTGGTAAATGTAAAATTTTGAAGGCAATCTTAATGTAGAATTTAAAAGGTTTTATCTAAATTACATTACAGATTCAATACATTAAATCTTCCAAGGTAGACTCGTTTCTCCTTCGTTCTACGATAATATGAACCAATAAATAATTATTATATCCTTCAATATTCACACTTCACACATGTATTGAACGACACACGCAAAGCAATAAATAGTAACATAAATTGACAAAGATTGCTTATCAGAAGAGAAGGAATGCTACTTCAAGGGATTTGTCATATTCGTTAACACGCTGATGTTCAAAGGTGAGAGGAGAGCGCGAGTGACAAGCACTTTATGCGAAAGACAGAAGACGCATAACCGGGCTCGTTTTCCACGGTGCAGAGGATCGGGCGGTTGTAAGATAGGAGTGTATCGTTCTCAAAGAGGATCATTACGTGCCGGCGTAAAGGATGACTTCTCGCGGAACAACGCCGGAGACAAGGTACCTGAGAGATAAGCCGCGCCGGGAGAAGGCCAGTGGACCTTCGCCGTACTGGCGTCGAAACGAAAGTAAAGAGAGGCTTCTCTGCCGTGGCAATAAACGTTGGTCAGCCAGACCAGCCGGGAACACACGTGGCACCACAACTTAACGCGGCTCTCTTCCAGTGATTCACCGAGCCACCCTGAAATAGACGTGATGCATCGCTTGTAATTGCCAGTGGTTTCGGACGTTCAATCGCGATTGCGCCGTAACGGAAATCTTAATCTTTTTCGCGCAACTTTAAGAAAGTACGATAATCGCGTTGTAACTTTGAGAAAAGTCGAAAATGATCAGCAACAAGGGATTCCCTTGTCTGTAATTTGATAGGATTAAGTGTCTTTATGTTTCACAATAGTGCGTCGTTAAAAACCTGACACATATTCCTTGATCACTCAATTTCGCGAATTATAAAACAGTTAAGTTTCAAGTGGCAAAGAGTGTATTCATATTCAAAGAACACCCGATGAACAGTGAAACTCTGCAATTTCCATTTCGTTAAATCCGGAGCATCGATTCGTTCAGCTCTCAATCGGAGGACGGGATTGCTAAAAGGTTTAATTGGAGCAAAGCCTGATTACCAAGAGATATCATCGAGCGGTGTTCTCTGGAGTCCGATAGATGGACGATAGCTTTTCCGTAGAGTGGCGAGGCGAGTGTCGGAACTAGGTCTGCTTCCCCGGTGAGGCACCATTTGACGAGCGAGATACCGGTTATAAGATGTCTCTTCATCTCTCTCAATCCTCATTGGTTTCTTTCCGCTTGGCGCGATCTCTCGCAGACCACGTCGAACCACGATGATCTATCGGGCGAGGCTTTTTGCTAGCCGCGAAAGTGGACCGAACTAACTGCCGATGTATAAATCAGTGTGCAGACTTGACTGCCACTGCCGCGGGAAGTTCGGCGCGCGGCTCTCGCCAGCAAGAAGTTCATTGATATCTTATTAGTACAAATCGTGAATCGGAGACTCGCCCGCGGACAGAGAAAGAGAGAGTGCTGCTGGTAAGCGCGCGCTGGCGCGCGCGCTCGCCAGCTCAGTAACTGGCTTTTTCAATGGAGAACTCAATGAAAGACGTCGGACCATTACTCACCGGTTAATCAAGCTAACGAATGCCCGTTTCTAGTCGCGAACGCTTTGACTAGTACTTCCAATGCTTATTCTCAATGAATAGACTAATTATTTCGTGTACAAAAAGTCGTTCGGAGTAACTCTGTTCTTGTACATGCCGAGATTGTATCAAGTGTTAATAGAGTTTGATTATTGCTTCATAGTTTTCGACACTCCATTACAACAGACATTAGAAACTTACTAGTGCTTTACTAGTACTTTACAATTTTTCAACAACATTCAAATATAACATTTTCCTTAAAGCAATCTTTCAAGCGTGGCAGTAGATTTCATTCACAAGCACGAATATCAATATCAAAGGTTTGATTAACGGGGCCAGTAGATCCGATGGGGCCGCAGTAGAACAGGTCAAGCATAGTCAGCCAGCCCTGCCGTCACGAGCGCTCCTCCACTTAGCGAGGAGAGATCGCGTGATAGGCGAGGGAAGAGAGACGGAGAGTGTCGAAAGAGGCTGTTGGTAGAAGGAGAGAGAGGCTTGGTGCATGCCGTGAACAAGTGCAATCTCCCTCTCTCTTTCTCTCTCTCTCTCTTGGCTGCAACAGCCGAGAGAGCAGACAGGTTGTCCAGATTCCACGGAAGGTCGTTTGCTTTGCTTACCGCGGGTCGCGAGAGAGCGAGTCGCAGCAGCTCGAGGAAGCCCGGCCATACCTATACTTACTTAAGTGGCCAGACAGACAGAGAGAACGGGATAGAAACGCGCGCGCGCGCGCGCGTGCTCGCCCGCGCCGGCTTACGTTGGAGCGAGCGGGAGAGGACGGGGCAAATCCAAAGAGGGAAAGAGGGCCGGCCGAACCAGAAAGCCGGGCGCGGTGACACGTGCACGCACACGCGCGTACGCGTGTTTACACGCGCGAGGAGCCGTCGATACTCGCGAGACACACAGACGCGCGCAACCGTGCGCGCCTAAGAAACCGCCCGAAGATGCCAAGCCTTTCTCTGCTCCAGCGACTTCGGCATGCTGTTTGCACTCTCCGCGCTCTCCCGCTGTAGAATCGAACTGCGAATTGGTAGTCGAGGGAAAACAGTATCTCTGGTTCTTCTCTGTCGCGTTCTAAGCGAATCATTGTTTTTTTGTCATATTGAAAATCATTTTTTTTATAAAGAAAATGCTTGATTTCGAAATTAACTGAATATACGTATTAATCGTCTTGAAAGGTTTAATGCAAAGTTTAGACTCGCTGAACTGTGCGTCGAAATTGGCAGAGATTAAGTTTAGTCACACGTTAATGATAGTGCTTGAATTTGGCCCGCGGCTTTCACTCAACCTTCTTGGCAATGTTACAATAGTGTTGATTTCGCGGAGGGTTCCCATCATGATTACAGTGTGCATATGTCGGGTCTGATTCGCGGAAACGAAAGCCTCTGATTATTACATCTTAAGATCCGCCCTGTACTCAGCATTGCAAATTTATCATTCCGCGAGAACACTGTCGAATTTGGTGGATTGACCGCGAAATTGGGTGAATTCTTCCAGGAATGCATCGTGCCACTCGCTCGTTTCTGAATTCGAGGAAATGTGTGGAATGCTGGCCTATAAACGGAACTCCAGCATCCGTGTACCCACAGTAAATTCAATCGAATTACTTAATACGTAAATTCAATTTCGACTGTTTCGATTTTTTAACAATTTCTTTGTTCGATTTCCTATCGATTATAGTTTTTAAAGCATACGAATCAGTTTCATTTTTCTGAACCAGCATTATTCCTCTTTTAATGAAAGCCCTATTTTAAATTTTGCGCAACGCCTTATTAATTATTACAATTAGAATTAAACCATACATTTTTACGTAAATATGGATTCATATTCCTGCATTCGAGACAAAGACTCGGAAGAACGAATATAATAATTCACACACATACAAAAGCCCCAAACATCGCGTACATATCTCTTCCCCGTAAACTTCCACAGACTTCTTCTAACAGTCCTTTCTTCGCGTTTGCTTCCCTATTTTAATAATCCCCCGTCGTATTCCCCAATTCATAAGTGGCATAGAATGGTCCAACGAGTTCCTTCATCTCGAAGGATGCAGCATCCCCAAAGAACGAGTGTAGAGGGAGGTCACGGTTGCCTGCTTACTCTCTCGCTCGGGCGTCGTAGCCGGCGCAAAAAATAGTGCGCCGAGCGTATTTCATTCTCGGTCGATGAGCACAATCGAGCAGAGAGACAGAGCTAACGAGATGCCAGGAAGAAGAGAGTCCAGCGTTGGAGAATGGAAGAAGGGAGTGAGGAGGGAAGGGGCGGTGGGGCGAGGAGGGGCAGCTGCCCGGACGAATTCATGGTCAAGCTCCTTTTTCAGTTGTTGGTTCTCTCTTGAACGACAGCCGCGAGAGGAGAGCACAATCGCCCGGAATTAGCGAGCCTTGTGCTATCTCGCGCATTGTTCGTTTCACCTCCTTACCACACGTGTAACCGCCGATGTACGCCCTTTTCTTTCCCTCTTTCTTTGCGCCTCCGCCACACCTCCTTCTCTCTCTTTCTCTTGTCGTCCTCCCCGCACACCTACAGGACCCCTCAGCCCACAGGCACAATAGCGTATAGTGTATCACGACGCTCCTTTCCAAGGAGAAGCGAGCAATTTTTGGATTCGAGTTCGTTGTTCCTCTTTCTCTTTGGAATGTAGATCGCTTTGGTTACCGGATCACGAAAGATAGAGATATATATATTCGTAGATATATATATAAATTTAAGTGCTAGAACTAGAATAATACAAAGAAAGATTTATTTTAATAAATTTTTATTCCTGTTTGAATGAATTCCATTGATTATACTTTTCTGCTGATCAATCACCGAGTGTAGTAGAACTTGTATCCAATTTCAAGAAGCGCGATAGTGTTCCTTGAACGTCTTCGATTACTAAACAATCGATCATGGTGCGCCGTATGCATGTTGAACAAGCTTGTCCTGGTACCTTCATTTCGTTACAAGAGTGTCGTCATATATTTGAAGCATCCTGTACAAGCGAATGTCCTCTCGCGAAGCGTACGCAGTTTCACGCCTCCGTACGTCCCGCGAGCAGCTGTTTTTCTTACGTCACCATGAGGAATGCCTTTGATTTATGGGGCCTTCCAACTCCACTGTGATGAGCGCGCACAATATGTGTACGTGTGTGTGTGTGTGCGTTTGCAAACACTCTCGTTCCCCGGCGACAATTGCGATCTCGCATGCACGGATGAAAAGGGGCGTGGTGGACTTTTTATCTTCTGGCTGAGATGCACCTCGCTCGTTATCTCGCGCAGCACGCGTGCGAAGCGCACTGATTGCGGGTAAAGGGCCGCGCGTCATAAGTCGGCGAAATTGTTCCTGGCTCTGCTAGCGTAGCGCTGAAATTGGTCCAATGTCGAGAAACGTGGATGTTCTCTGAAAAATTGTTGTGCTAATGATGAAATAATTGCGGTAAAAGTATTCTTCTTTCGAGGGATGTTTACCAATCCTTACTTAGTGCTTAAGTTTGTTTCTTGCAAACATGATTGATTAGTTGTCCACAGTAATAGAGAATACGTCGTGCAAAGAGTAATGTTTGTGTTGGGACTTTGCGCAACTTGTCACAAGGATAATAAGGATAATCCTGTGTGACTGCTTCAGAAAGGAAAAGTAGTACCTCGAGATAGTGTGAATCTTTTGCGGTAATCTTGAAACTATATCATAAATTTTAATACATTCATAGTTATTTGACTGACAAATTTTAATTATTACATTCTTCAAAGATACTACAAAAGTACAAACCAAATAATTTACACATGAGAACAAATGTCTCTCTTTAAAGTCTAGCTGAAAAACTATCCCCTCATATACTTGGAAAGGTACATTCATGGTATGCATATCCACGCACAATGAAATGTTCGCATTTCTGTCAAAAATAGACGAGTGCTAGAAATAGTCATTGCCGAAGGATCTCGCGAGAGAGAGGTGCTCCTTTAAATAACACCGATAACGAAAGGCTCGAATTAGTCAGAGGACATATCGGGATGCTGTATCCCTGCGATTCAGTCGTTGCCACAAGGGCGAGAGCGGTCCTTACACTGTCAAGTAGAGTTAGTAGACGATCAGGCAGACATCTCGATCGCGCGAGAGTGGACGAGGACGCGCGTGTCCCTCCGGATCTCGTCTTCGTCCTGCTGGGATTATATCCTAACGAGCGTGCGTCCTATCTTTCGCGTGGAAACGACTTGGCGATTACATCGCGATAACCCGTCCTCCTCGTCCGGCGTGGCTCCTTATCTTTAAAAGTCTTTGCGATGGCTCTTCTCTAGCGTTTCAGGGTAGAGCGCTGTGAAAGCAGTATTTAGGGACCAGCCTTACTGGCGACAGCGGCCCTCCAACTCACCTTAATGTGCCTCGGAAATGGATATTAGATTCTTTGAAATGTATAGAGACCGTTTCAACCAAGTTTAAAAATCTTTAAATTATCAAGTCAAGAATACTTGGTTCTTCGAAATGCTATCTAATACCACTGGATAATTAATATTACTTTGTGCTGCACATTCTATTCTCCGTTAGTTTGCAAAAGTTCACTTTATATCTTCCTTATAAGAGTGGAGAATAATAATTTTTTTTTCTTTTTTTTGGTTGAGGTTAATAATTATAATTGCAATAGAATTTTGATTCAAAGTACTTAATTAAATTGGACATTAGTTTGTTAATAATGCTACGTCTATACTTTGCTATGGAGATTTCGGGATTAAAAAGGACGTTTTCATTGAATTAATTGCATTTGGAATAACACTCGATGCCCTTTATTAATTATATAGGTAGGAACGCAAATTATACTCTTGTGCGATGGAGATGAGCCTGCTTCGACGGGAAAGGGGGAAATTGTCTAGGTGCAGTTCATAAGTTTACAAGGATGTTGACCCCCTCTAATTCCCCGAGCGGATGCGCAAGCAATCTCTACGGCAAGCATAAATCGCGTATTAATACGGCGATCTTTTCTGGAGTGTGAAAGTTTAATGATACGGTCGCGCACACGAGAGGGATTGCATAAGTCATGCGCGTAATCATCGACTATCCAACAGCTGTCATCAGCACTTGAATCAGGAAAATGTTTGGCCGCCATGGAACCAGGAAGCGACCTCACACGCGCGAATAAATTACATTATAGTAATAATGTTTTAGTGGGGAAGAAACTTCCCCTTTTAGTCTTCCGAACGAAGTACAAATTAGCGATCACTTTTGCCTTTAACGATGGATAAAGTATTACAGCACTTTATTTACGTAAGCGAAGTCGAAGTTACTCGCACCTTTGACTTTTGAATAATTCAAATATGAATTTTTCTCTGTTTTTGGAAGATTTGAACAGAGAAAAGTTCAACTGGTCAGTGATAAATACGATTTGACGGGAAAATCTTTTCGGTTTCTTAGTTGGTACGGTTGGGGCTTGTAGCTTATAGTGCGAGTCATTTGTTTCGGGATCCTCTCGCGCGCGACAGCATCTTACAATCGGCGTAGCCTCGTAAGTTGGCGCGCGCCAAGATTAAGCGGACACTTTGCCCGTCCTCGGAGGATGTCTGCCAACGCTCCAAAGTACACGGAGGCGTACGTTCACGAAGACAGTGCAATTACACGCCGCGATAAGGCCCGTCACGAATTTCATTTGTCAGAGATTCGCCTATCCATTTTCTGCCACAGTACTTCGCTCGCCGGGCATCACGATCTGCCTGGCATCGAATTCCTTCGTCAGAAACGAGTCAGTGATTCTGCTATTAATGCACACCGTTGGAAATCACTTACGAAATAATTACCGCTTGCACGGAATGTACTCGCTGTTAATCCTCCCTTATTACGAATCAGTCGAGCCTAACATTCCAAAGCACCTTGGACTCTCTGGCATCGATAATTTGCCGTTCTTCTTCTACGCGAGATTCGCAGTGCCAACTGGCCTTCACCCGTTGCGAGTACCTAACACACCTGAAATTACTTCATTTGCAAAATCTTGTAAATGTCTCGGTTGTCGAAATCTAACTTTCAAAAGTATCCCAATTTCTACACATTCAAACCTATCAAATATTCAATTTCTTCATCTTCGATGTTTCAAAATTCTTCAATTATTTCTGCATTCAGAGTGAATTCTACCAATACAAGGCGTGTCTGCTCTTATCAAAATAATGTTCTATAAAACATACGACAAAATCCATCGGTACTCTGAGTGATCTACAATCCAGAAACACCATAACACCCAATAAGCATATCCCCGATCAAGTATAACTATCCAGAGTGAAAAGTAAATATATCAAAGCTTCGCATTCGTTAATTCCAACTCGCATCCCGATAAAGGAATCCCGATTCCTTCGGAAAACGAATCGCAATGGGGTCATAAAAGGAACATTAACGACACACTTAATGCAGCTAATCTACCAGCGTACGATTAGCCGGGCACTAGGCGACAGGATTTGAAAGCGCTCTCATGATTGCGTCAGGCTAATCAGTACATCCATCCGCTCTTTTTACTGATTCAGGGTGGAATTCCTCGGGCAGGGTTGCCCGTCGACTATTTCAGGGTGTGCGAAGCCTCTTTGTCAAGTGGATCACGCGTCGTTACGGGGAATATGCAATAACCTCCGGAGGCGTGCGCCAAAGGATGTTGCATCTTTCATGCGAACTGAAGAGAGAAGTGCGGAGGGGGAGGGAGAGAGAGAGAGAGAAAAGGAGAAAGAGAGGGAGAGAGGACTCGTGGCGTGCTTATAAAATGAGTGGCCAACATTTCTCTTCTTGATTTATACACTCGCCAGTGGATACCTGTCGGGGGGCCTACGTAGTAGAGACACGCGAGCTCTTCCCTTCCCTTATTCCCTCTCCTCTCCTCTCTCTCTCTCTTCCCCTCTCTTTTCATACGACGCATATTGATGGCACCGAGTTTTACGTGCGACTCGCAATTATCTAATTTAGATTGCCGCACGTCGCACCGGGTTTTAATCCTCGCCAGTCATCGACGGCAGCGCCGGTCAATATTGAGACGGGAAGCTGGACAATTAGAGCGGGGCGAGTTAGACGAGAGCACGCGCGCCCGGTCCGCTTAATTAGATTCTTAAGATGCTTAGATAGTGTCGCCGCGCTAATTAAACTATTGCCGGTCTTAATAGCGGAAGACACCCGGGCGCTGTAGTATCTCTCAACGAAGCTGATGCTTCAGTCTCCTGTTTTCCTTGTCTTATTTTTAGTAAGAGAAAATATGCTTTTATTGCATCGTGCGAAATTTTTCCGCGCCACGCTCGCATGAAGAAACCGACTGGATTCCACGGGATTTCCGGAAACTCGTTTGATGAAGGTTTCGTTAATGGAGTTCATTGATATGCGCATTCGCATGTTTCTATTAGAAAGCTAAATTATCATTAAAAGGGATGAAAAGTAGCCAACAAAGTAGATCAACCGATGCTCCAGTCGCATAGAAATCCGACTGTAAGCAATGCATGCGACTCACTTTACCCGCAAACCGCCCGGACAAGAGGAGCACGTACGTTCCAGTCATGGTGTTGACAGTCTCAGGCAGTTTCCCAAGTGGCCGCGACTATAAAGCAGAAGAAGAGGTTGCGCGGACTAAGGGAAAAAAGTGGAGAGTACTCGAAGTGGCAGTAAAGCGGGGACAACATAGTAGTGGTAAGCCGATTTATCGAGGCGCAAGTCTCGAAAAGAGAGACTGGCCGTCGTGGCTGGAAAGAGCGTGCTCTCTGAGGAAAAAGCGGATGACAGTGCACGGGACACGCTCCGAGCCTCTCCTCGCCGGATGAAGACCAAGAGAGGGAGAGAAAGAGAGAGAGAGAGAGCAAGCCAAGATGACGTAAAAAAGAGAGCAGCATGTAGACAGGGTGTGGTCCAGCCTTGCTCTTACTTATAATTATATTTATTCGCACACCACGTCTACCTACGGCGATTGATATACGATCACGATGAGCTCTCTTGGCTTACAGCCCGAGTACCCTGACATGCTCCATCTTCACCACCGTCATTTTGGAACTAGAAGATGTTCACCGATGATCCAATATTCGTACTACCTCATCGAATACGCAATCTAGAATAAACGATAATTTACTTGTATATATTTATAGGCTTTCGTGCTCGAGCTTTGCAGGATTAATCTGATTATAAGACTGAGTAATACTGTTCTTGTGAAATACATGGTATGCTGATGAGTGGACTGCGGATTTTTGTGCGACTATCGCTTTTTATTATTTCATACTGTTAATACAAAAAGTGGATAGTAAATGTAAATTCTTTATTCGTTTGGACTTATCAGATATCAGGGATTTTTATGAGTGTAGAATATTTAATGGATAATTATAGTTACGAAATGATACGCTAAGGCTTTGCGACTAATTAGACTATGTAGTATTATCTTTGACTATTTTAATCTGATTTTGTTACTCAAGTATAGAAACAACTGGCGGCTTATAAAAATAGTAGTAGCTCCGAGAGATAACGAGCACCTTGACCTTTTTGCACAGCGATTATCCGATTTATTGCTCTCCCTCTTTCTGCCCGCGATGGAGAGCGGATGGATCGAAGGTCGCTCGGAATAATTTCGACTTCTTTTGGCAATGAAAACATTGGCCATAGTGTATCAAGCAACTTTAATGATCCTGTCGTTGATAAGTGAATGTTAATGGATCTATACATTTACGTTCAGTTTCTGAACCACAAGAATTGATGTTGGGCTTTAACTTTCTCGATCAGAGTATACAAAAAATAATCAAGGTGTCTCCGAGTGAATACAAAAACCACTGGTTGAAACATTATTCATAATTATATTAAGAACTGACTATATTTCTAGACTCCGCAAAAAAAAAATAGTGTACAATTCATATTGATCCAATTCGAACGACTATTGGAAAATTCCCATAGTTCCCATTGGAAACGAATCTCGAATTCACAGTGGTACGAAACCGCTGCGAAAATATCGTTTGGTATAATGGAACTATGAGAGGAAGGGTCAGTGGAAGGGTACTACGGTGCAAAGGGTGGGCAGGAAAAGGGAGTGAAGAAAAAAGAGCGGAGAGAGGGGTTTGTCAGTTTTGACCATGGGGTATACTCTGCCACCGTGTTCCAGGTGGCTCTCATATACAAATTATGGTAATGACCGATCGATACACCGGCGGACCCGAACTCCGTCACTGTCCATCCTTTTCTTCCTCCGCTCTTTCTCTCTCTCTGCGTCCTTTTCTCACTCGACTCTTTCGCTCTCTCGTCTCTCTTTCTCTCTTCTGCATTCCAACATGCCTCAGCCCTTACCCATTCGCAACCAATTGCTCGTGCCTCCGTTGGCCATCGATGATCCTCACCTATGATATTTTGATCCGACTGGTAACGCGATCCGCACACCCAACACTCTGCCCCTCTACGTAGTTGCCTCTAAGAATCATTACACCGAAGTTTGTCAGTCAGAACGATGTCGTCATTCCAAGCAGACAGATCTGTTTTCCTTTGGAACGAAACGCATCGCTCGTACGAGCGTTCGTGTCTCTGTAGAATCATCGTCCATTGATGTATTCTCTGTATAATTATACTCGGTATAATTAACTCCGATTCGTGAGAATTTAATTTGGTTAATTAATTAGGAAAGGCGACGAACCATGGTGGAATAAGAGTTTTTCAAGATGATCGAGTATCATAACCACGCCCTTATAATTTCGTGCGATTAAAACCGTTAGATCTTCATTAAAGCGGTAGATTAGACATACCCAAATACCATCGACAATTTATATTTTTCCAATGACGGTACCGCCCAAGTAAACATTCCTCAGCTTGAGTATTTCCCTTCCAGAGCGAGCGACGACTTCCAATAGAGCCATTAGAACCATAAGAGAATTTAGTCGGCAGGCAAACTAGTCCGAGGAAATTTAAGAGCGTCAGTTTCTTCATCGAGGCTCGAATGGGAGAGTAAAGGCGCGGCTCATTACACCGTGACCAGATGAAAAGAGCGAGGCTGACGATTGCTCGCGCTGGAATCGCTCGATTCCAGGTTTTCCTTGTAGAAGCGATCGGAGAGTTAGAACGACGCGCGATTCACGGCGGCCGACGCCGCCGCCGCCGCCGGCAATCTTTGATATTTTAATCGAGCTCCCGAGCGCGATACGTGACGGGAAGCTGAAAGTAGCCGAGGCTCGTGCTCCTTCGCCTGGATTTCATATCACCGTCTCGGCTGCCTCGTGCCGTCGTGCCAAGCAACCAGCACCGCCGCGCCGCGCCGCGCCGTCCCTTCAATCGTAGTCGTAGAGCTGCCTTCCGTCAGATCGTCAGCAGCGATCAGAACTGACAAACGTTCCACGATATGTCTTTCCCGGATTTCGCGAACTCTAGAAAGTCTTCTCAACCGCGTCTCAAATGGCAGATGATTCTTTTGAAATAAGTTCAATAGTGCATACCTCTTACAAGCGTTCATAGGTAAATTTAATTCTCGTAATGGACGAGTACAGAGACATGATAGAACTCTCTCGTACTGCATATAATTTAATAAGGAATGAAAAGGTGGATGTAAAAGTATTAAGTAATTGGCAAAGGTGAACCTCTTCATTTAGAAAAGGTTACTATTATATTTAATTAATACTGGCATATAATTATGTGGCTAATACAAATAGATATAAAAGAAACTATAAATCCAACAGATCCAATTAAAATCTCCTTCATTACAAATTCAAAGTTTTCCTTTTTAATTATTGGAAAGGTGCGCTTTAAAGGGCCCTATCACTTTCCTTTGACAAAGCATTAATACTCGACCGAGAAGAACACGATAGTTTCGCTTGCCTGGGCGCCATCCTTCTTACGAATCCCGATAAGCCGTGGATAAGCAGCAAAGACATAAGTGTAATTATCTATTATTTATGCGCCATCCCGATGTGTGTTGGGCGCGCGTAGGCTGGTAGCGGTTGCATTAATATTCATATTCACCTATGAACATTCGCCCCGCGCTCGGACAAACGCGCTATCGGTAATAGGCATGCGGACTCTCGGCCTCTCCTTGCCAGTGAAAATGCCTCGATTTTCAGATAACTCGATGCCGTGCGCGATCGCGCTCCGTACGGGTTTACAAGTCGAGCATAACCAGCCCAAGACCGGGAGCTTTCGAGTTGTTCCACTCGGTTATTTATAGAGTTGCCTTCGACACCCACTTGACTCGCTCTCGCCGTGCTGCCGTCGATGAGGAGAATTAATTTGCTCGCTCGACGAGTGCGAGCGCGAGCGCGCCGAAATTAGTTTATCGCATGCGGGCGTTAGTTACGCGTGACAAATGCGACAGCAGCGTAGAAAGTAACGCGCATTCTTGCGCGAATTAATCCTCCAGCCGTAATGCCTCCCGTGGCATGTCTAACGACTTGACATGACTTATCTAATGCTACCGACTTTTGAGTTGTTGCTCCCCTGCGAGACTCTCTCTCTCTCGAACCTCTCGATAAAAATCTTTCAATGATTAATTAACGTTATGTACTTATTATATATGGGCCTTCGATTTATTTTTTACTATTGATTCTTGCAGTAGCAGAGATAGAGAAAATCAGAAATAAATCTATGTCTGTATCGATATTATGAATTCATTTATTCCGATTACTTAATCAGAGTCTCAGAGAGAATTTCGATTATTACTTAACAATATCATGGAAATACTTACTAGCAATAACTCTTCTACTTAAACTAGTACTCTCACATAACGTTGCTACAATATTAGTAAATACCGCGTTAAGCCAAGCAATTTGATACATCCGTTAAAAGAGCAGAGTGCGAGATGGCACACCGGTCGAGCAGGCCGTTCCCGATATCTTCATTCACATGTGCCGTGACGGCTTATCAGCATGCATTGCTCCAGCGATGCTCGCATAGAGCGGCGAATAAATAGTCGCAATATCCATTGAACCAGTGAGAGCGAGACTGTAGAGCGGGAGGACTCCTTAGTCTTAATGGTTAAGGGAGTCCGGTATGGATGGGTTCGCTCCATTAAAAGCTACCCCGTAAAAAGAGACGAGTGGCGTGTACGAGAGTGGCGTCGCAGGCCTGGGCGTGTACACCGCCTCGCTTGGATGCTGGATCCCGTGGTGTGTCCACTTCGATCTTCTCACGA
This sequence comes from Ectemnius cavifrons, assembly GCA_964023945.1. Lineage (NCBI taxonomy): Eukaryota > Metazoa > Arthropoda > Insecta > Hymenoptera > Crabronidae > Ectemnius > Ectemnius cavifrons. The sequence goes on from OZ030386.1 coordinate 3,950,893, forward strand.
GTCTCTCTCGCCGCTCTGATTAAACGGACGAACGCGGAGGGGGTGGATATCAGTGGGGGGACGCGGGACGCTCGGCCAACGGAGAGAGAAGCAAAGGAAAAGCAAGCTATTGCGTGCCGATTAAACCGGAGCATTAAATTTGCCGAGTGGATGACGCGATTTCTAGATCGACTGGCCCTTATCGAGTAGTTGGGATTCGTTGGTTGAACTGGATCCTCCTGGGGGAATAACACACGTCCACGACGAGGAGGACTCGATAAATTGATAGGGGTGGCGTCGTCGATAATCAGGGAGCGTCGCGTAGGCAGAAAGAGGAAAATCCTTATCGGCGAGCTTATATTGATACCCAATGGCTTCGATGTTACCGTTAAGGTCGCTTCTTTATGGCAATCGGCCGATCCCCCTTCGCTACTGGAACTGCCCCGAGATCGCTTCGATGTTTGCGCTCTCTCTCTGCCAGCTCTAACTCCTCCTCCTCCACCTCCTCTTACTTCTCCTCCCTCGCATACTCTCCCTCGTGTACACGCACTCGAGCACCGCACTCTCCACTATCCTCCCAGTAGCTGTTGCTGCTGCTGTTGCTGCTGCTATTGCTCTTCCTGTTGGCTTGTCGCGAACGCCCTGACCACCGCGAGAACACGCGAAACTTTATAGATCGTCGGCCAGATAGGCAACAAGAAACCTCAGCTACCGGAGTTGCATATTGATAACGAGCCGCCGTTTAATTCACTGCTCTCTCGGGGATTGGGATGTCGTACGGGCTGCTGCGAGCTGATCCAGCCGATCTCTACACGATTACACCCGCGAGTACCACCGGCGCGCCAGCCAGCCGTCCATTACTCGGCGCGTCTGACTTTTTCGAGTTTATACTACTGCCCGATTGCCGCGCTTGATTATTCGTAGTAGAGTTTTATTCGATCTATGAAAGTGGTAGTCATATCTTTTTGATTTTAGCTTGTTTATTTTTTGTATTAAGATTGCGATTTAAAGAAGTGTTTTTATTGAAAACTGTTTTGCAAAGTCGTGTTATGGGATATTGAACGTTTTAAATTGGATTAGTTCCAAACTTGATTATGAATAATAAACTCTACACGAACGAATATGCCTGCATAATCATCCGCAACATATTCATAATCCACCAGTTGGAGCTACTTCAGCTGTCATCATATATTAATGCATATAATGGATGGGACTTCCTAGTTGCTATATCAGTTGAGCGTTCGCACGCAGAAATCATGATAAAGTTGTCGCTATGACTCCCGCGAGCCTGAGTATCCAGTTTAAACTTTAATTAAACGAGTCTATCTGCGCGCTCGATCGATTCTCACATCGACTCTGCTAGAATCTTCCCCCACCCAGTGACACCTCCGCTTTTCCGGCAGAAAGGAAGAACAGGAAAAGAGGATGAAAAGAGTGCGAAAACTGGCTGTCGATCGAACAGTCTATCGGCGAATGTATCAATATTTAGTGCTAAGCCAGATACACCGGACACTTCCTGGAACGAGGAATGTCTGCGTCGATAGTAATGAGTGCTTTTTCACGCGTTAGAACGCACTTTTCACTTATGGAAAAGCAATGCTGGTTTGCTGGAGAAAAGGCAATGTTGGTCGATGCATATCTCTGCGAGAAGGTGTGTACGGTGGGTGTCGAGGTACTAGGAACGAAAAAAATCTTGGATCGCGTCCAGTTGGCGTTTATCGAACGGACGGCGCTCGGACACGCGTGAAATCTCGCCGCGGAACGAACCACTCGCATTTCTGGAGCCACGCTCTTGTCCCCGTCCGCCTTGGCTGCCGGTAGAGAGAGCTTTCCAAATGTCATCCGAGCTGGTCTCTTCGGGGTATTACTCTCTCCTTTGCGACCGTACACTTTGCTAGACGGAATCTTGATAAGACTTAGTGATTATGGCTAAATCTCCTCGCGCAGGATGTTGAGGAACGATTAGCATACTCCGCGGGACAGTAACGTAATCCTAGTTTACTTTAACCGAGTCCCATGTTCGGTTTTTCGCTCTCTTTTTAGTAGATAGTGATTTTTTCTTAATTGTCGAGCGAAGATATTATAGTTGTCGTAGTGGTCTGCAAAGTGTTGAGACTCTTGGCAGAGACAGTCGCGTAAGTCTCTGATATGGAAATCCAAGAAGTCAGCAACGATTTTCCCCGTTTCCAGTGGCTGACTTCGAAAGTCCGCCGGCTTTAATTCGACACCACGGCGGGACAGCCACTCGGCTGGAAAATGCTGCGGCTTCTCGCAGTAATTATGTAATTTCGCTCGCCGATATATCGGTTATTACCTCATTAGCATATTCCCGGGGCTCGCACTAACAAGTGGAGTAATTAAATCGTGATAACTATGACTTCCCGACTGATACAGCCTGCTCTCGAACTGCTTAATTCAAATGGCCACTCCAAAGATACCTTAAAACTAGAAGAAATTCAGCTAGTCGAATTTATTTTTGATGAACCAAGTTTCTCGAGGTTTCCAATTACAAAGAAAAACATTCGATTCCAAACGATCCGATACACTTATTAACGTCAAATGAAAGCTACAAGTAAATTTTTTAAATTTCATACGTATTTTTAGAATTACATATTTTTAATACAAGATAAAGTTTATAAATCTACAGATTTTCTACCTGTGGCTAAACGCTGTTGGTTAAAGGCAACATTCCCCAAACTTCGCCGAGCATCTTTAAATGACGAATTCGGAATTTCGGGCGGAAGTGGGGAGCTTTTTTATAAATAGTACGGCATGCATGCCACGAGGCAGTGGTAATAAAAGGGCTCGCCGGTGACATTACTGTCGTCGGAGACGCGCGGAATACTCGTTTACCCGCCGGGTATCCGCGGTGGATCTCTCTTTCTCGGCGGTGCGATTGCTGCGGGCCTCCCTTTTATATACAACGACAATGACAAACGCAACGACGACAATTCACGGCCGGCAGGACGCGGCCATAATACCACGCCGCTTGCGCGCACTCGTCGTTTTTACGAAGCGCGCTAGGAATTCGAAAAGAGCGCCGATAAATCCCGGAAAGTGCTTCTCCCCGACTTCACGCTGCACTGCGAATGTAGAAACCTGCCTGCGAGAGCCGACTCTCCCTCTTCGCGCATCAGAACAATCTCTTTCTCATTTATGGCCCTCCATACTGCTCCAATTCTGGTGTGAAATGGACCATGTTAGTAACATCGCTCTTAATCGGGAGTATTTATTCGCTTTTAATGATTCGGTTGAGAGGGATGTATAATTTAGTTGGTTCATACTTGATTGTATGTGGATGCGAGTAACTTAACTCATTGTGGAGTTTTAGGTTATTGATTTTAATTGGACGGGAATTAATTGAGATGTTCTCTTTCCTGTTTATTCTAAGTACAGTGATTGGAGCTGTAAAAGGCATCTTCGAAATTTAACTCTATGTGTGTACCACAATTATTTCAATTTGCATATATTCGTCAATTCTGGTTTTAAATTCAGATCCATTCCTTGCTCTTCATATTCATGCACACTTTGTGTAATGGAATGTATAAATTGTGGAATAAAGTAAAGCTATGAAACATCTTCAGCGTCATCGAACATCAAAGAATGAGTCAGACAGTCGTCAACAATGACGTCAAACCTTAATGTCTTGGACGAGAAGTAATTTCGCCCGATGATTTTCCATGTCTTTCATACACGGAAAGTCTGGAATACGAAATTAAATTGTGAGGCGACAATAATTAGTGAGAGTTCCGCTAATGAAAAATACGACCGTTTGCCTGTTCCTATTGGTTTACGTTTTCCGTTGCGCAACGCGTATCAGGAAATCGGCATTTTTCAAGAGACGCTTTCGACTGCGCCCGCCACCTAATTAAGATGCAGGTAGCAGCATTTAAATACACGCTCCTTGCCAGTTGAATATTAGCGAATGAAAAACGCCGGCAATATTGATAAGCTCGAGTATCGACAAAAACCTCATGGACTTGTTCGACGCTGCTAATAGCTGGGAAATAATTAAAACATAAATTTGTGGCAAATTAAGTAAATTCACGGATTGCACTGGGTTGCTTAAACGTTCTCACTCTGAATCTTATCAACTCATACTTCCATTGCAATGAACATCTTCTTAAATAGTAGCAAGAGAACTTCAAGTAATCAGGTGATTCCATGATATTTTTCCCAACAGTTCTTATAAAACAATTATAGTCCGCTTTCTAAATGAAACATTTATGCTCATTTACAATCCAGCAAACCAGAGAATCCTGAAAGCACACACCTGCTCGCTCGAACTTAACAATGAAAAGCCATCGTGTCCTTGCGAAGCCGGCAATGAGAGAAATTTTTCTGGGCCACTATAAAACTGTCATGGGCTAACGAATAGACTGTCACCGCTTCATTAGCAAAACTGGTTCGACAGTCGGCACTCGGTGATTTTGCTATGGATTAACACAGTTAGATCGTGCTGAGAATGACTGGGCGCGGTGTGTATCTCTTCTCCGAGTTTTTTTTTTCTCTCCGGCCTGAATCTCTTTCTCTCTTTGTCTCTCTCTCTCTCTCTCTCTCTCTCTCTCTCTCTCTCTCTCTCTCTCTCTCTCTCTCTCTCTCTCTCTGGTCTATGGTGGGGCTTAGGCGTTGCTGTCGAGCAGGCCTCGTTATAGGTATGAAATCGACGGGCAACCAGCAAGGCACATCGCGCTTATGGCAACGGGCGATCATGGCGACGAACATGGAAAAATCGGTCGTGAAACTATCTCCCGGGGAGTTGGAGAACTCTCGGGAAGTTCGGACTGACTTCTTTCTTTCTATCTCTCTCTCTGTCGTATGTATGTGTTAATATAGTCAGGAGTGTGTCGCCGAGGAGCGAGCGATGCCAGAGGTGAAACTCGCGATCGACGAGGCCGCCGATCGGGTTCCACGTGTCTCTTCTCTGTGGACACACCGTGAAAGAGCGACAGCCGATTGGCAGAGGTAACCGAGAGGAGAGAGAACGAGTGAGAGAGATAAAAAATGGCCTGCTCCTGCGTGAAACGGAGGTCCGCGTTTTCCACGCCCGAGGTTCTTCTGAAACGGGCGAATTAATTATCGCGATCACTCCTTGGACCCCACCAGTCGATGAAAGCGTTTTAATTAATTCCCTGGCCGACGACGGGCTCGCGCTGTGATATACGTGACCATTCGATATTGTGCACACACGATCGCTCTAATTGAAGGGAACGGCCCTCTTCAGTCTCGTGTAATTGGCATTTACTCTAAATTTGGAACAACTACTTTATATTCCTGGCTGACCGCGAGCAATCCTAAACGTATGCTTAACCTTTCCACTGCTAGCGATGCACGATTTCTTGGAAACATAATTTCGGGAAAAGTAGATAATAAATTATGGTAGTTTGACAGTCTGCTTTTTGTCGCTGGGCAAAGTTGGACAGTCAAGGCTTAGTACATTTCCTCGTGTATTTATATTTGGAGCGACACTATTTGAAATTCGATGTTTCATTCGCGCCAAGGAGAATCGCATAGGGTTTTGTCCGGTAAAATACCGAAAAAAGAGCCTTGATTTCGAGCTCTCCATTTACGAAGGGAACAGCGAAGAATGTCGTACCGGTCGCTCGAAAACTTTCAGTCTTTGACCTGCGCGCGCAAAAACGAGCGCACGTACGCGCACCAAGCGAAAGAGAGAGAAAAAGGGAGAGAGGGACACGGTTAATGGTGACACGGTGAAACTTAGCGACGAGTTTCCATCGGGAAAAAAGATCAGGGGTAATGGAGATCGGCGTTGCGCGCCCGTATTTTCCACGCCCGAGGTTGTTCTCCAATCAGTGAATTATTCGTGCCAGGGGACCGGTGTCATTATATGTCGGAACAACTGGCTGACATCTTTCGTCCTCTCCCTAGAAAACTGTCCGTGCGCCATGTAGGAGGAAAATTTCTGTTGCCATTAATTAAGTCGAGTGTGTACGGGCACCCTCCAACATAATTAGCGAGTTGCATTTTGTCCAATACTTGCTCCGTTAAAAGAGCCGCACGCTTGTATTCCGTTCGGCGTGCTGGATAGAAAATTGCTCGAGTCATGTTAATCCTGTCAAGTCCCCGGTATAAACACGTCTCATAAATGTCCGACAAGTTCTCCTTCCTTATGGAGACTCGCCCAATTAAAACTGTGATTGCTACTTTTGCTTTGAGAGCTTTATCAACAGTAGAAATGTAACACATCTTCATCGTCAGCTTAAAACTTAATCCTTCCACTAGCAGGAAGTCGAACGACCGCTCATTCTACAGGATTCATAATTACTATTTACGACTGCCGAATTATAACAATTATACTCTAACTGCGATTTACCACGAAATCGATCATATTTCAAACACACAATCAATACAACGTCAAACGCTTTCCACATCAATATCAAGAAACAAACCAACTCGATCGACAACTCATCATTTTCCCATACAAACTACCCAAGAAAATACCACCAAAATCACCAAGGGTTGCCACCCCGCAGAAGTCCTGCGATTCCTATCAGGATCCCTGAAAACATTGCGTATCAGTGTTCTCCCCACCACATCATCTCATCGAGGGTAGAATCCAATCACAAGTGGCAGTGGTGCAAGGAAGGAGTTCTATAAGCAAGGAAGAAAGCCTGCTATAGTCCTGCGTGTAAGAAGGATCCGATCGTTCGTTCATGCTCTCCACGAGAAAGACAGCGTTCAAGCAAAAGGTCTGACACAAAGAGAGACAGTCATCGGAGCCAACATAGACGCGTGTCGCCGAGCTGAAGCTAAAGTAAGAAGGAGGCAGAGAGCTCGGGTCTGAGTAGTTCCAACTAGGAAGGGAGAAAGAGAGCAGTTCGTATGCGAAACCTCATATGCAGGAAGCTACCAGGTACCTCGGCGATCTAAGAGGATGGGGGGATGCGTGTGCGTGTGTGCGCTCTGGCCATTCATGTGTGCGTGTTGGTAAAGGTAGAGGTAGAAAGAAGGTTGAAAAGAGAGGGTTGCTCGGTAAAATCGAGCGGAGGGAGAAAGACAGAGAGAACGGAGAGCATACGAGAGAGCGCTATCAAGAGACGACGACGACAGCGACGGCGGTGGCGGCGGCGGCGACGCATACGCCTGGTGGAATTGGAAGGGAGGGGGCGCGCGGAGGGGGGCAGAGGGTGTACTCTCTCAGGTAGACGCAGGTAGAAGGCTCGCGAGCGTCCGGTGGAAAGAGTGGGGAGGAAGGCGGGACCCGTCGTACGCAGGGGCCCCGTACATGATCGGTGAGGCCCATACACAGCCCGACAGACAGACAGACACACACGCGCTCACTCCCGGGGACGAACGCACGCACGCACGCACGCACCGCCGTGGCAAACGGGTAAAGCTCACACTTACCTGACAAGATGTAAGTTCAGAAACTGGAAGGTGCCACTTCTGCACAGTCCGAGACAAGACACCGGAGCGGTGAGATCGCACCAAAAATCAACGCTGTCGAGGAAGCGACGTGCGAGCAAAAGCCGAGTGATTGGGGAGAGATAGAAACAGAGAGAGAAAGAGAAAGAGAGAGCAAGGAGGGTGTGTAACAGGAACAGAGGGATATAAAGCTGGTGAAGGAGAGGAGCGCGCGGGTGGGGTTCGGCGGAGCGCGAGATTCAACCTGGCGGTGGAGCAACGAGCACTCGGAAGAAAAGGAGCGGACGAAGGATAGTCAGTGGTGGAGGAGGTGGTGGAGGAGGAGGAGGAGAAGGCGAGAGAGGAAGTAGCGAGAGAAGGAAAGGCCCGCGCCTGTAATCGAGTAATAAAAAGCCGAAAGGATTGAGGAGGGCGAATAAAAAAGAGGAAGGGAAAAGGAAGAAGAGGAGCGAACGAAGAGAGGAGAGTTCTCCGAGCGAGGGCGAGGAGAGGAGAGGAGAGGAGAGAGGGAGTTAGTGAAGGTTTAGAGTAGAGCGAGTCAAACGGTGGAGGGTGAAGAAACTGGAGGTGGTGGAGGAAGAGGGCGACGAGGAGGAGGAGGTGGCGGCGGTGGTGGTGGTGGCAGTTGGTGGCAGAACGACGACAGCGAGAGAAGGTGGTGGCGGTGGTGGAGGAGGAGGAGAAGGACGCGGAGGATGAGAAGGACGACGACGGCAGGAGGTAGCGGCGAAGGCGGAGGCACGATAACGAAATAAGCGGAGATACGTGAAAACGTGTCGGGACACACCGGGAGTGACAGCGACGGCCGAGGGAGAGAAAAGTGCCGCGTCTCTCACCGCTGGCCAACAGGACCACCTAAAAAGCCGGGGATCCTTGAGCGAGCTCTCTGCGTTCCAACGCCGCTCTCGAATCTCTCTCCTTTTCACATACGCCTCATACACCATACACGCCCCAACTATTTCGACCGGGAAAATTTCGGCGCCGAGAGCTTTTCCCCGTGTGACAATCAACGACACCGGACACTTCTACTTGTTTTTGCCCTGGCACCACCCTGTGCGCGCTTAAGTTGCCAGAGGCTCTTCAACGGCAGTGACATTATTTGGAAGGGAAGTCCAAGGAACTCCGATAATTGCCAGTTGACTATAATTGCGCTTCTTATGATGGTGTCGCTCGCCAGCGGGACTTTGGCGATGAAGACTGCAACAGCAAAGGTGGTGACGGTGATCGTCGAGAGGCAGCGTCTACGTATTGGATGATTATCATATTAATGATCGCGCGCGGATGGGCGCCGGCCCGACCAGCCACTTGCCAGGACAGCGCCGAGCAGGCAGATCTTTCGACACTGCCTCCGGGAGTTTGATCGATTTACTTTTAATAAGTGACATTTATACCTTCGGGCAAGACGCAGTTATTGAGTATCTGCGCGTCGAGATCGAGTGCCGGCCAACCACCGAAAGGATATTCAGTGCGTGAGAGTGTCGCCGGCCGAATTCCCGGCAGGAACAGTGTTGGGAACGCTTGGGACGAACGATCGTCGGTGTGCAGCAGCAGCAGTAACAGAAGCAGCGGGGAAAACGCGAGAGCAGTGTGTGCAAATTTACTTTGACTCGAGTTGTTGTTTCAAGTCCTTGAGGAAGAGGACTATGCTCCTCCCGGATAAACAACAGGATCTGGAAAGAGATCTCGTTGGATGAATCTGATCTCTCGCTGACAGCTCACTCGCAGCATAGTGTAATTGTGAGTTCGTATTCTGAATTTCTTTTCTAGTTTTCCAAAGTGAACCTTCGCGGTACGAAAGAAAATCGTGGAATTTTCTGAGGGATGAGAGTTATACGGGAACGGTTGATTTAATTAATCTTTGTTTATGGAATTAACAAGATAATTCGGTAAATTTTTGACGGAGGTTTCTTTGTACGCGTGTCTTATTTTAGTACATCAAAGGTGTACATTAGTGCCAGTAGATAAATTCGACCGAGGATCCTTTAAGTTTTCTTAGACGCCCGATCGTAAATAAAGAGCGTCGCGTAGAAAAGGCAGAGATTTTAGTGTTTCTTCGACTTTAAATACTTCGCTTGCCACACTCAACAAGCCGTTAGTTTCTTTTGAAATCAGAAAATCTTAGTCATTTAGTGATACCTACATCTTCCGAGACATTAGTTTCCCAAAACCTTTAAAGTAATTGCAGAAAAGAAAGTATTATAGTTCTCTAAACAAATCCCATTCCACTTCGGCAGACAATTTGAGTTTTAATTAACTTTAAAGATCTCAAATGAGTTAAATCATTTCCAACCTCATAGCGAATAGGATTTCTAACTTCACAGGTTGAAGGATCACGTGAGGCATGTTCATTCATTCTCTCAGCAAACACACGATAGTTTGAGCTCAGAGTATTCAGCAGTTCCTAGAACGACACTCATGATGAGCCGTTCATTAATCGTCGGCTAATTACAAATTGACCAAGCGATCGGTTGGTCTCTCAGCGAGGCAAACGATTAAATCTCCAGCAATCTCCGAGTGATATCGATGCAAGATAGATTATCCGCAGCACTTGTACAATTCGACGAGCAAAGCATAGTCGGATCTCTCTGGCAACGCGTGTTTCGGGTCGAATTGCTCTTAACAGGAGAAGGATCGGGCGCGAACATTTGCGGTGCGATCAGTACGATGGAAACCGGACACGCGACACCGCATTTCTCGATAGGCCATCATATACCTTTACGCACTAGAGTTTAAACTGGTTCTAGACCTTTGCAAATGAATTATTTATCATCGGGCGGCGATGGTGCCGGTGCCCGACGCGCAGACCGTTTCCCAACAATCCGTCTCCGGCCTGCTGATCACTGCGCGCGGACCATTGTAATCGAATCCTTATGCAATATGCCGTAATACAAGAAGGAGATGCCTGGCATAGCTGTGCACTTTCATTCGGCTTCTCGCACGATCATTAATCCATTCGATCCGCGACTTTGTCTGCTGTCTTTCGTGATTATTCCATGTCGCCTGCTACGTTTCCGCTTTACTTCGTTCGGCATGCTCCTAAAGTTTGCACACCTAACACTTTAATCGCACTGATTGCAGTCACTTACCGGTATACTTAATTGTATGCTAATATAAACGGATACATTTCAAAGTATGAAACATTCGATAGTGAAATCGGAGATTTAAAGCAAACCTTACAAAATGAAATACAAGTTGCTAGTACTGTCAATTATATTAGAAGCATGTATTTCATGTTTTTACCGAATTATTATTCTATCATGCGAAGACATTATAAGTCAGAAATTTCAAGGAGCATTCCTTCGTGTTTTTCATCATTTAGTTTCGTAAAAGACCGTTCAGCATACATTAAAGTCTGCGGTAACCCTTTGCCTCGCTCTAGTCTCGACGGTAGTGTCCATCGAAGGACGTTCCTCTGTCTCATGGTGTTTGCGATGACCCCTTCGGCTTACTGCGGACAGTCCAGACTTGGACGGGGTCCGAATTTCCCATGGGTTGTGCCTAATTATGTCCATGGGACACTCGCTCCATTATTGTGCGCGCATTGAGCATTTGCTAGTTACCCTTTTATGCTAAGTGAGAGGAGCGAGAGCCACTGGATGACCCTTGCTAGTGGACGGGCTACCCTGCCGGACACTTTCCTGACCATCCCCATGCCCCCCGAAGGCCCGCAGGTTACTCTCTACTGGGTGTCTAACTCAAATTCGCCCAGGCTTTACACACGATATTCTATTACACAGATTTATTTGTCATAATAAATTCTAATTAATTAGTTCTACCTCAAAATAAATCTCAGAACTGTCAGTTTGAAATAACGTTAAATTCCACCTCGAAATTCATTTAGTTTCGTAAAGCTGTAATGTCTCACAATATTCTTATAATATTTCAAAAATCATTCCATAGAAGTGCGAGGTTATTAAATTATCACGTAAATTAATGAAAGCACTCTATTTTAGTTTAACAGCAATCATATTACTCTATCGTCAAATAGTATTTTCACAGTCAAAGTGATTAAGAAACATAAAGTATAACTGACTTTTCAACAGTAATTAATAATATAGAGATTTAAAAATAAATACTGAGTATCTGTTATAAATTATATTAGTCAATATGATTTTGGAGCAGTTTTCTATAACATCGGGTAGAAACGTTTGGTTCAGTAGGGTAGAGACCGTGGGACGTGAAACGAGTTTTAATGGGGCACCCTGTATGCAGGTAAACGCGCAAGGTCCCACAAGTCGAGGCGAGTCCGTTGGGGCGGTCAGAGCGAAGGAATAATTCGTGATTCCACTGCGGGGACACGTACCCCATAAGACCACATAAGAGACCGCTGTCGAGAGCAAGCAAGCAAGCGAGCGAGCGAGCGAGCGAGTGATCGCAAACGCTCCTGGTGTAATCCACACGTGTGTCTCTAGGCTCGAGCTGTCTGTCAATCGACAATATCTCCCGGTAGGAAATAGTAATCCTTGACAGTTAATAAAACGTAAGATAGTCGCTGGTATAACTGTTCTTGTGTACTGTGCTCCAGTTACTTAAGGCCGGAATGGATTAGAGACCTCGCTATCTCAAGTGCTAAATCTCTCTGCAATGCAGATTGATTTCTATTCGTAATGTGCTTGTTGGACCTTTCACGAATTGGCAGTATTATTTGATATTCCTCTCTATTGTGTATTCTATTTTCTACTTTCATAACAGTTAATTGCCGCGAAAGTTATGTCTGCCAAGTAGGAAGCTAGTGAATTATTTTTATTATTTTATACTTTCATTTCTTTTCTTATAATACTTTTTCTCGCGAGTGTATATTATGTTATTTTACTTTTAATTATGAGTTAAATTACTTTCCGCGAGAGTTAAGTTTGTGTGTGGAATATAATATTTAGTTAGCTTTAAATGATTTATGTTATTCTGTTGAGTAAAGATGAGAAAGTTCTAAGTATGAAACATAAGATTTTCGGTTGGAACTCTCCACCCACGGGATATTCGGTAGAATCAGTCATCTCGATCGGCAAACTTGCCGACCTCCTCTCGATTCTTTGACGGCCAGTTGACGGACACCTGAAACCGAAGGGCCCTAAGTTTATCGGGATCGATCGATTGCTGCTTCTCGAAAGCGCAACGTAGCGGAACGAGAAAAAAAGGCTCCACGGTGGTAATTAGTGCAGTGGCCAGTTGAGGCTTGACGAAGGGACGAACCGACGAGGCCTTTCACGACGCGATCGGCATGCGATTTATCAAACGATAGTAATCACTGAACGCAGCATCGACGCTCCTCTCCGACCGTTGAACAGAACTCTCCGTTCTGCGTTCCCTTCGTACTTGTCCATTTCTCCGATCACCGCCGAGCGATTTGCCTCCTACGATATCATTGGTGAGATGATGCAGAGCACGGTAGTCCGATTATTATCGGTAGAAGCCAATCTTCTTGCTGAGTGCCGGAGAATTTTCCGATCGTTAACCAAGTTATCCTTCTACCGGGGAATGCAAAGTCCGCTTCTCGTGCGTTCGTTACGAGTTGATTTTTCCTCCCCCGTTGCGACTATCGGCAGAGCCAAGTGTGTGTTCGACTTGCAGGTTCCGTAAGGTTTTCCCGCGCTATCGAGGCAGGACGCAATTTGTGTTGGCCGATAGGGGGAAAAAGCGTCGCGCTAATTAATTCAGGAAGCAAGGAGCACTCGGCAGTCACGAAAGCACGAACCTTTCACGGCGCGCGCAACCGAGCAGCGAACCAACCTAAGAGAGTTCCTTTATCAATGGGTATTAATACGGGACAAGCGCCGGAGCGCTCCGGCCTCGGTGTAGATTCTCGTTTTTCGTGCACGCATGCTCTACGAGCTCTCCGTGCTAATTAAACGCGCCAATTACCACGCGGACACCCGCTACGTATAATTCAGACCGCTTTCTGCCGTTGCCAGAGGGAGACCGAGCGAAGAAATGCGAAATTGACAAGCCCGCTTTCTCTTATCAGTTCTCTTTATTATTGCCTGCTGTGAGACGACGGCATTAGCTGCGCGCCGTAACTCACCACTTTGATATCGAGAACAGTACAAGTTAACCATTCCTCTCGAAACGTTAATTGGTATCAGGATTCGACAGGTTGCCTCGGTGAATCTGCGAGAGGTAATTAGTGCAACTGTACATAAGTATCATGATTAACTGACGTGTATTACTCTAAAGTAGTCTATTCGCCTTTCAAGAGTACATTAAAAATCGATATACTCATATCTCTATATTTATCCCTAACACGAGAAAATAAAAACCATTTGCACCAACATATATTTTTCTCTTAAAAATAGCAGAACATAAAAGATACCTAAACATTCTTCACATTGATGACGTCTACCTCAACAAATAGCAGGATTTACAAACGCGAACAGTGGTTTCCAAGAACCAGACAGGATTATTTACGACCATAATACAGGCTCCTGGTGGCCTGTTGATAATTATGCAGTGGCCAAGTCCTTTCTTTGAAGGTCGAACGAGCGTCCCAGAAGGGAATACCATATGGCTTGGACCCGGCTAGGAATTAGAGTCATTTTTCCTCGACGACAGTCGTTCGATCTCGATATGCAAATTAGTGTTCGGCTTCTTCAGCGACGTCTAAATTCCAGGGATGAATCGACGGTGTGCGGGGGGTGGGCAGGGGAATTGCGTGAGACAGTCGCCAATTTAATTTGCGCTAATAACACGATCGTTAGCGTTGAGAGTCGACGGGTCGAATCGACACAATGCTAATAATAGGCCAATAGGGCAAAAGAGGGTTGCGCGAAAAAGCACCCCCGTCGAGCATTGTCGCACCACACGCCTGGCAAGCGCACCATTATTACCTATTACTCTACGACTCACGGATACTTTGTTGCCAGAACGCCTGGAAAGAAGTTGCAGCGTGTCCTTTTGTTATTCGAAAATGATAGACCAATAGAAAGACACCGCTGGACTTCTGCGAACTTGTAAATGGCCGGCGATCGAAGCCGAAACTCTTTAGTTCGTGAACCACCACTGCGCGCGGAGGTTGGGGGTTATTAGTTCGCGCTCGTGGGAATTGGAACGAGTAATTAGTGGGCCTCGACTAAATAGCGATTATCATTGTTAGACTGAATGAGAGAGTAGCAATTCGTACTTTGAATAGGAATAATCCTGCCTATTCGTCTTGCGATTATTATAACTGAGAATAGTAATTATTCAGTTTGAATTCAAAGGACAACCACTCCTTTATTAGTCTTTTATTTTTCAAAACGATCATTTATTCCTTTTTCCATCTAATTCACTTAAATTTTATATCTTTGAACTTGATAACTCGTAAACTCTCTGTTTTTCTACGAATCTTTCCAAATTCTAGTCACGCGAATATTCGTAGAATATATTATAACTAGCTTACGGGATCATTGATGGTACACAGGATGATCAAGCCCACTCATCTCAAAAAGCGAGCTGGACACGTTGGTAGAAAAAGCATGCCGGTGTTTACGCGAAGCGGAGGATCACCGGCGTAAGTGCACGATCCATTCGCGTGGCGCATTCCTTTCCACCGCGATCCATTACGGCGCGTCATGCAAATGCCCCGGCGAATTACCATATTATCCGCGAAATCGCAAACCGAGTGCTACGTGAAATCTCGATTCCTCGTGTGCGTGTATCAATGAGTGTGTGTGTGTTTGTGTGTGAGTGTATGTGAATCGAACGAAAGAGGAGAGAAAGAAGCGAGTAAAACGTGTGTGCTCGCGGACATCCGCTCCTCGCGCGACACTGTCACGCTAATTACCCGCTCGCCTCGGCTAGGAAATCACTGCAATATTACTGATACCTGCCTGGTCACTTACCTTCGCCCAGACAGAAAAAGTAGTCATTTCATTCTCGATATTCGATCTATTAATATATAGCAGCGTCAAACAGAGTAATACTGACGCGGCGCGGACCAAGTGATAAGGAAGTGCGGATAGAACGTTATCAGTGGCGAATTCACAAGCTTGTAGTCATTTATCCGTTGGGTGAAAGCGCGAGGCCGATTTGGCGAGATCGTTAATCGATGGCCGTGTGATAAGGCTCATTAATTAATATTGTCCCGCGCGCGGTAGTCCTTGCTGGAGAAGCAGAGTTTATCGGTTGATTAATACCGTCGGTAGTGTCTGTCATAATTATTATGTGGAAAGCAAGCGGCGTTGATAATCCACTCGTTCGAAGGAACTCTCCGATTTATATGGTCAAGTATTCGCGATAACATTGGTATTTCTTGAATGTCTTGAAGAATTTCGTAAATTTTAATTTGATTAGTTCTTCGTTGTATTTTTATTTAAATAATAGTTTGAAATAGACGAACTTTACACCTTCGTATACTATTACATTTACACTTAGTGCGAGCCTGTTCACACTCAACTCTGTATTGCTAGAGAGTTCAAAAGATATATAAAACTTTCGCCGTGGGCTAAGTCATTGTATTGCTACGTGCACGTGGCCGCTATCAGGCCAGTCCTGCTGCAATGTCTAGTCAAGGTAGAAACGGGAAAAGGAACATAGTAAATCCGAATAGAACCCGCGGCAACTGGCCGCTGCAATCGGTGAGAAGGTGCAGCCAGTCATAGATGCAGGATAAAGCTGCTGGGGAGCGCATGGACCGTTATTCAGACGCACGAACGCGCGCGCGCGCGCCCGCGTCGCATAGACGGCGGAAATTGATATTTTTCGTCGGCTAAGGAAAAACGTGCGTTAACGACGAATGATTTGTTGGGGGAGATGCTTGCCTTCTAAGACGTACAAACCGCTAGGAAAGAAGCTGTATAAAATATACGTAGAGGCACCCTTTCGCTGTGGGAAAGCATTCGGTTTGAGGTCGCTCGACGCTGCGAGATGAGACTTTCCATGGAGAGTAGCTTGTTCAGCATCGCGAGAATAATCACACTGACTAGTCATAATAAAGCACTGTCTCCGGCACTCACCAGTCCTAGGTGGATTCTGCATATTTTAGGAACCTTTTCAGAGAATCTCGTGAAATTATTAACCTCTCGTCTCGAAACATCTTGGCGAGAATGAAGTCTTTTAAATCCCACGAAAATTATTAAGACGGACAATGTAATACTTAGATACAAATTTTTTTAACGTCTCGTTATATACTATGAGCTTTATAATAACTTATAATATATAACGAAAGGAGATCGATGTACATCCAATCTTGTATAGATTCACAAAATGTGAAGTTAATGCGTTGACCAACCTGATGAGTACCCTTAATACCAAGGTGGTTAAATCCTCAAACTTATGAATAGCAATCAAGGTCCATTAAAATCGTGAGTGAAGTGATCATATATATATACGGTGCGCGCGCGCGCTCGCGCACCGAGACATTTGAGGGATTGGAACACTTTAACGCGATAAGAACGGTGGAACGTTTAATCGAGCCCTAATACGACATGGCGGGAGTCTATCAAGGACGATAGTTCCTTTCAGATAGCGGCCTCGGATGAACTATTATTAGGCGTATAAATTATTCGAGCATAATAAGCGCGCGCACCGAGAGTAGAGAACTGCTGGCAGTCTTTGAGCTGGAGGAGGCGGAGAGAGGCCGATAGCGGATATCAGATAGTCCCGAAGCCAACTCGGGAAGATGAGAAATGGCCGATAAACGGCGCGCATTGCACAGGGAAGATTGATAAAAGCCTGGGGTGAGAGGCACCGTTACTGGCCGATGCCGCTCACACAAATTGATAGTTTTCCCGTGCGAGAAAAGCATCCCGATTTAACGAGATCGCCGGAACCTTGCCGCTGGCTACCAAAGCAGCACTAACGAGCGAGATCGCTCCCTTCGCAACTGTTTACTCGACGAATTGGTGGGAATACATTGCGCCTTGTGAGCCCCGCCAGCGAGAGAATGAATTGGTAGCATTAATAAGTGGACTAGGAATATTTATAGGGGTAAATTAAGATTGTATGATCAAGCATCTTGAGTTAGAGCATTGATCGAGTAATAAATGGAGCGAATCGGGAGTGATCAGTAATACAATCACGTGGAGAATTGTTATTCGTATTTAAATTATAACAGCATGAATTCTTCTAACATTTTTATTAACTGTACAATTAACTGAACTCACAACTTTTCAATTACATTTAAAAGAAATGGTTCGGCAAAGACATTTCACCTAACCCTCGTAAAAACAATAACACTAAAAAAAAGTGTTTGACGCTTCATGGAAGGTATGTGCAAGGGGTTTCCTGTTTACAAGACAATTCCGAAGGGCGCTGCTCATTAGCTGCAAGCCGGTGGAAGGATATACTTAACTGGAAATAATAGTACACAAGCAGGCAACCAGTTCCCGATACATTTTTCGTGTCAGGCCTCGTCGGCTTCTCTCTCTCTCTCTCTCTCTCTCTCTCTCTCTCTCTCTCTCTCTCTCTCTCTCTCTCTCTCTCTCTCTCTCTCTCTCTCTCTCTCTCTCTCTCTCTCTCTCTCTCTCTCTCTCTCTCTCTCTCTCTCTCTCTCTCTCTCTCTTTCTCTCGCTCTCTCCGCGCCAGTGGAAGCGGTCGGAAGGCGCGTAGAAACGAGGCCCTGCGAGAAGGAAGAGCGGCGCGCACGGATGATGTATCGGGCGTGGAATCGAGCTAATGGAAGGTCGCCATAGGGAGATTAGTTAACGGGCCACGGATCTGTATTCGGGATCATAATGCTTGGCTGACTTCGAACTGGTTTCCGATCTCTCGCGGCAGAGAGCAGCTGAGACTGAGAGAGCTACTCAGAAGAAACTCTTCGCCGCCACCAGAAGAAACTCTCTTTCTCTTGGCGTTTGAGAAGCTGTTCATATTGAACCGAGCGAAGCCCCGAAGGGGTCCGCCGTGTCTGCCCTGGATTCACTCACACCTTCCATTCTAATTATTTCATCGCGCCACTGATCGCACCGGTGATTTATACAGTTGCTCCGATCGACTGAATTGTAATATACGCGCCAGTGCAACGCAGGAAATAGACTCGTCGATTCTCATTTGATTCAACGTTTTTCAATGCCGTGATATTGGATGGATATCGGATGTTATCCAATTTGTCGGAAATATTGGATGCCATCGGTAGGAATGTGAAGCCTGATTAAGAATTAAATTGGACTCCGATCGGTTTTATCATTTAGTAATTGCGAGTCGCGAACGAAATAGCTTGTTGTTAGTCGTTTGAAAGTCAACTAGCGTGATGAAATGTTGCCAGCTTATTTCCAATGATTAACTCATTATTCTAGTCTGAGCAACCAGAGTTTACTATAGTTTGGTTGCCGATAGAGAAACAGTATTGGTACACTTGGATGTACCAGCGACGCTAGAAAGAAGGTCATTGAGCTTGACTAACTTTCTTCTTCCGGCACAACGGAGTCCCCCGCCTGTACTAATTACCATATGACCACTTTTGTGGACAGATTGGATAGTTCTGTATGCTCGTACCATTCGATCGGACTCCGATACAGGCTGTAGCAACTGTCAAATTGATACATTCGCCTCGGTGCTCTTAATGGGCGAACTGTC
The DNA here is from genome assembly GCA_964023945.1 of Ectemnius cavifrons. Classification (NCBI taxonomy): domain Eukaryota; kingdom Metazoa; phylum Arthropoda; class Insecta; order Hymenoptera; family Crabronidae; genus Ectemnius; species Ectemnius cavifrons. The sequence goes on from OZ030386.1 coordinate 3,969,745, forward strand.
GGGAGATTCGGCTACCGATATTCCCAATCAACAGTACTGCCAAACTAATAAAAAAAAAAGAAGAGGAATCATCGTGTATTGGCAATGCCTGCCGGATAATCTTTGCAGGCATTCATATTTATCCCTATTAAAATTCTCGCACTGATCCTTATTTACTATCGCGCTGAGCTACCAGTCGTTCAGAAAACGAGCGATTAATAGTTAATTAAATTATAGCTAGCATATGGCTGGCCCGATCAGTAAAATTAATTGACTGGTACGCGGCTGGCAAGCGAATTTTTTACCGAACGAAATTGAACTCGTCCGTATATTAATCCTACCGTGAAGGAGACTTGGCGCCGCTCGATATATATACATATAGTGCACAGTTAAACGTGAGGGCAAAGATTTAATTAAAACTTGGCAAGTGTTAAGCCGAAATGAGTATAGCTGGAATGCGTTTTTCAAGATCTTGGCTGTGTTTAACGGTAAAAATAGCTTTTAATCGGTCGAAGTCGCTACCGGGCTCTACGCTGATTCGACGATGCTTCCTGGTCAGCTCGATAAATCGACGCGGCGGTAGACCAGCTCTTAGCTGGCCGCGCTGCTGTCAATTCCCTGAAAGATTACGAATCCACCGGACTATGCAGCATCCACCTGGACCTCTAACCTATTACGCAACACGGCGAAATGGTCAGTAAACATAGTAGTCTGCCACTCGTAAACCGGCACCGTGGCAGACAAGAGGAAGAGAGAGGCCAGGAGAAATGACGATTTATCGGAGTGTTAGCCTGGGCAAGATTGGTAGGGCCGATAATTGCAATTGTGTGGAGCGCCGATGGTTTGAACTTTCTTCCGAGAGGCCACCGCGAAAGCCCTCTTTTAAACGATTAACCTGTTACGTAATAACTGAAAGTACACTCTCTGTGACATTAGTCTCTTGCGCGCTTCCTGCATGTGGACCACCACCGCGTTTACTGGAACCCTCTGGTCATCTTTGATCGGTTACCAAATCACTTTTCAATTTCAAATACGTCCCGCTTGATCGATACATTCATCCATTCGTCAATGCATTAATTTCCTGCTCTATAACTTTCGATATTCCAACACGTACGATAAACTAAATGTCAATTGTAAAGTGCATAGAATGTAAAAGCAGTTACACTCGTTCAGAAGGAAATGAGACGTTGAAAGTTATACGAATTCTTCAAAGTCTAAATGACTTCAATCGTTTAAGCGTAACTAAAATAAAGCAGTTAGGAAAAGTATCCTAATAGTCCATTACTAAATATTAAAAACTAAATTAGAGAACAGTTCCATGATTTTCCATTGGAAGTGATAAAACGAATGTAGCCGCCGCGGCGCCACAAGGCGCGTTTAAAAGCGAGGGGGGGGGAAAGTGTTATATCGAGGCGTCCGCAATCAGCGAAATAATGCGTCTACCGTTCGATAAAACTAAACGATATCAAAGTAACATATCAAGACTTTTTGCTCGGCATTGATAGTCGATAATGATAGGGGTGCGGTGGGGTGGGGGACCGGCAAAAAAGTCACTCTCGGCTTTTTCAGCGCTCCACACGCACTTTCGCATACGAAGGCCACACTTATCCGAGCAGAAAGGCCTGTCGCAATGAAACGATCGCGCCCGTAAACTCTCTGTGTATGTGCACGTGTCTGTATCGAAGCCTAATATCGGCGACGACATATCGCACTCGGTGCCGCTGTCGATATCCGTGAAAAAGGGAGTAGAAACCTTCGGTATAGATCGATATTGGCGCGGCAATGATTTGTCCGAGAGCAGTACTTTCTCGCTTCGACTCCAAGACTAATTGCAAACCTCGCAGCAGCTCGTGAAGCGGAGTGCATGAGGAAAAGCGGGCAAGCGTTGCGCGCTATGATTTAAGACGTCCAGGCTTTTTTCCGTGTTACGGTAATCGCACTCGGTGCCGTTCAGGTGCACGAGAAACCAAATGAAACCATCGAGTTGCACCGCCGCCGCGCCGTGTGGCGTTGATCGCTCGCTCGTTCCATTCGCAGTTGGACGTGTTCGCCGACACGCGGGCCACTCTTGTATATTGGCCAGTAAATTTCATCCCGCTCGAATGTTCACCAAGCCGGTAATAATTATCAGCCCGCCGAGTAATTAACGAGCCGGCCTTTCCGGCCCAATCGCCGGAGATACGCCAGATACAGCAAACCTTCTGGTTTCGTTACCAACACGCGCCGACACTGCTTTTTGCGAGAACGGAGCTGGGAAATTTGGTACTTGCACTCTTGTTTCGTCTTTTACTCGAAGGAGAAGAAGAAATTCTTCTTGAACTATATTTCAAGTCAGGTCTGGATTTAAATACTGGAGTTATTCGACGGATATATGAACAGTCTGCCTGTAATGGCACTTTGGTAATTCGTACGTCGTCGATTGCCATTTATGAATCTTATTAGTTTCCCTTCGATCCCTTCTTAAACGAAAGATATCCTTTCCTTAATTGTGTTTAAGTCCACAGTTTCGCTTTATGAATCAACATTAAACTTCTAATATTATTCGTTACTGCACTTCCCACTTTTAATATTTCAAATTATTATCAGTTCCTGTATAATTAACACCAGTAAAATTATTGATTTCTTACTTTCAAAGCACCATAAAGTGTCGTAGAGTTTGGCTGGGAAAGATTGTTAGTGTACGCCGAATAAGGGTGAAAGAAGTGCCGCCGTTGCAAGTATTTCATGCGTGTTCGCCATTAACATACCTAACGCGAGCGCCGAATACTTGGCAGCATCGGAGCACTGATCGAAAGTAAACTCGCCGCTCAAAAGCCGGCGTGCAAGTAGCTTCATTACTTATGCATGAACCAAATAGAGGTTACTCATTCTTCTGGTACGCCTGGAAAGATTACGGCGCGCATTTATCCTCGAGGACCAACGCGCGAGGACGCACGTAAGTCTACGCGATTGAGCGCAGAAGAACTCGAACGATTTCATTCTTGATTATTGCTCGTAATTTCTCAAAGCGCGCGTATCAATATGTGCGGCCTATTATCGCTGATCCGAGAAATGCCGCGCCGATAGAGATGAACATTATCGAAAGTGGTCGCCGGCTCGCCTATTTCTCCACTCGCAACTTGCAAAAAGCTGCTTTGCATTGCGAGCGAATAAATATTTTGCGCCCACGGTGACGATATGTGTCGATTTGATATTCCAGATTGAATTCCTTGAGAGATAGGCCGGTCATAAGAAAAGCTACAAGGCCCAATATTAAACCGAGTGCGGCTATCGATTTTCAATGATTCATCGTACTCTTCGAGCAAGGAATTGTTCGTCCAAATCTCCGCAAGTTTGCCAATCGTAAGAGCAACAGAAAATATATGCATATTTATGGCTACAACTTTATCTCGATTTCTCGAGCACACCAATCGTTGCTTTTTCGAGATTTTGGATACATCTGATTTGTATAAACGATCGTGGTTTTAAATATACAAGTATTAACAGATGGGACGATCTCGAAATTAGAGGATAGTAATTAGAGAGCAGAGTAGTGCGTGGCCCAGACAGAGCTATAATTAATAAGGTCAAGATTAATTAGTATCGATATTCGTAGGCGATCGTAAAATCGATCAACGGAAGCTTGAAATTCGTGGAGCGAAGGTCTAAAAGCAGGCCGGGAATGTAGACGAACGAGCGTTGTTGAGATTCCTGCAAAGTGAGATATAAAAGAGCCATAAAGAGAAAAGATGGTTGAAAGACTGGTCGCCAGGAATCCTCCAACAATCTCTCTCAAGATTTCGCGTTAATTAACGAAGAGGAGGTGCGTCATTGGAGGATTCTTCGACCAGCTTTGGTCAGCTCCGGCAATCCGAATTTACGATGCTCCAAACGTCCATCAACTAAATTGCCATTTCATCCTTAAACACAAGCTCGAACACTCGAGCGCTTTTTCCTCTTGCCTATCTCTAAAACAATCGTCGTAAAGAGCCTCGGAGGTTTCGAAGAAGGAAAAAAAGAATGACAGAGTATATTTTTCCAATCGTGTTAATTGACAAATCGCAAGTACGATTGCGCGATATAGAAAGGCACGAGAGGTGTACTTGGCGGCACATAAACGCTATTTTATTGCCATATCGAAGAAAGATACGGCAGGGTTTCGGCCATATATTAACACTGTCTGCGTCATATGCCCGTAATCGGATTTGCTCGCCCGAGCACGGGAAAGGGAAACAATTTACGTATGCCTGTACTTTCATATGTAACTTTTCGAGCCTACAAAAGTTGCTTGCCGGGGATAATCTTAAGCTATCGAAGATGTGATTGCTTGTCTGTTTCTTTCGTTGACTGACAAGTTGCTTGCGTTCATACTTTCGTTGGACAGATTTATTCGAGAAGTCGAGCACTTGAATCGCTAGAAACCATTCTACGTGCAGCCAAGGTGAGAAAAGTCGCTCGAAAAGAGTATGACTTTGAAGGAAACGGAACTCAAGGATTACATTTCGCCCTCCCTTTATACAGCGTTGATTCGAGATCCCCGCACTTCGCGGTGTCACATTCAACACTTTAGTTTGCTTGGGAAAAACAATCGTAGCAAAAAATATAGCAGCAGTAAGAACGATAATTTATTTTTCTTTAAATAAAATTAAGATGACGTCGAAACCGAAGTACTAAATTATCAACGATGCCTTTCTTATCTTGACAAGTAAATTGCAATAATGAATTAAACCGCTCGGTTTAATTAGTGGAATCGGAGTATAAATCTCAGGAATCGTTATCTGCAATCGGACTTTCAGCGATCAAGAGAACAAAGATGAATTGTGGTATTACATTAAGAATAATGGGGATCTCACGCGCAACATGTACAGTAGTAATGGCACTCATGCTCTGTATAAAAAATAATCATATGCACTGCTAAACTTCGAAGTTCACGCGAAAAGATCGTCAGATAGTGAAACGGCGGTATTATATGCCGGGAACGAACCGTTCGTCCACACGTGTTCGCACGTGGTACCTGGTGTATGTGAACTGCTCACACGTGGTGTGTTCCTTCTAGCTGTATCTATCCATTCAAGTACGTACAGTCTTGCATAGAAATTGACTGCAGCTATCCTTCATCCATCTCTAATGCAATTTCACGAAAATCAAATTCTCTGTAATTAGAATTATATAAAAGATTCTGAATATGCAATTCAATTACTCGAATGGGACTTTTTGTTCTTCGTTTAATATTATTATTTGCAATTAATAGCCAATTATCTAGAGTTTTACTTTAAAATCTTACATTAGAGAAGATCTCTTCATAATAACTTGTCGATCACTCCAAAAAATCCATACTAAAAAGTATAATCTAACAAAGCTAGATATTATGAAATACATTTATTCTACGTGCAAATTTCGAGTAAAATATTACTGACTTAAACGGAAGAAAAACCCTCGGAGAAGGAAATACATAATTTACAATTTGATCAAAAAAAGAAGGGGGGTGCATAATACATAGAAGCAATTTCTAGCGCAGACTGTACGCGCACGTAAGTTCGAGTTGCTATAATGGGTATGCAAGTGGCGAAGCAGGTTCCATTCATTCATGTTCGGAGCGCACTAGTGGCCTACCATTTACAATTTCCCATTTACCATTTGCCGTCCCTCTCCGGAGCTCGCTTGGCACTCGTTCGATTCTCGTTCTCCAGTCAGAGCTGGAGAAAGAGCAGGAGGAAGAAAAGGAAGGAGAGTAGAATGCCAAGGAAGATGGGCAGAGAACATGCTCGCACGCTTGAATGTAAGATCGACCCGCACTCGGCTTCGAAGTGTGTATCTTTGAGCGCACCGGATGCGACTTGATCCGGTGCACTCTCATGTCCGACCCTCCACTGAAAACGCTTCATTATCATTTCACCCTTAGGCAGCAAAGTAACACCGGCGGATGATGATAAGGATTTACTTCACACGCACGAGTTTCCTCGATCACGAAGATGGAGAAACTGGAAATAATAAGCTTGTCAAATTTGAGATTGGAATTACTGTCTTTCTTGTGTTATTAATGACAATAACAATTGGATTGGAGTCAACGAACTTTCGGAAACTTTGAGTGAATCTTTGTTAGAGTTACTTTTTCATTCTACGAGATCTTTTACAAGATGTTTGCATAATTTAATGTCTCTCAATTTAGTTTGAATCGAAAGCAATCAGTATAAATGAAATCACATATCTAATTATGTATTCTATGTAAAAAGTTTAAATCAAAAGAATCCGAGAAAGGAATGAGAGACGCTTTGGCAAGCCCTTAACGTGATTGTCCACGTTTCACCGGCTTATCGGCTACGTTTGGTTTCGGTACATCGTTACCAACGGACAGATTCATTAGGCGAACATGTACGGGTATGTTATTTTTGATGGCTCATTGGTACATCGTGATGGAAAGCTCCCAGTAATCGTTGGATGTGATCTCCGACGGTTGAGTACGCTGAGTGCTGTCGCTTTTGAAGATCTTCCTTGATGATACCTCTGTCCTGCACGCACACTTCCCTGTTAAGTGACGCGGATGCGAGGCGGAAGTTTCATTTCTCACCTGGCAGGTCTTCGCGAATACTTTAAACTTCGTTAAACTTCCTCTGGCTAGTTTACTGGTCATATTGCATTTGTACTATGAAAAATTCATTCATGCATACCTAGTACATTTCCTCGTAAAGGGAACCTTCGAAATGAAGTATCTGTGGGCCGTTATTTGAATTCTCGCAGAGATATATCGACTCCATAATCGATATCGGTTTTAACCATGAATTTCCAAAGGTCCACGTAGAGTCAAGTGAATTTTAATATCCTATACTTATTTATATTATAATTTTATAAACAATCCTTCGAGCATTGATTAAAAATAAGTAACAACAAGCTATTAATAATAATTCACTGAAAAAACGATTGATCATTCGACGTGACGGAAAATGAGAAGCAAAAGAAAGCAAAAACGAGGCGAACCACGTGGAATTAATTAGACCCACCTGTCTAAAAGTCGAAGTGAGCCTTACAGGGACACATGTTGGCCATAAATCCAGGTCAACGACACAGGGTAACTTCCGCGAGCAGAAAAGAGCCGAGGGGGTTTGCGATCGCGGCTAGCAAAAAGGATCGAGCCGATTCTGGAAACAGGAGACAGCTCTTATTAGCGTCGCATTAACGCGATATAAGCGGCGCGCCGACAATGCTTGAGAAGAGGAAAAAGTACGAGGCGCGCGCGCGCTCCTAAGCACCTAAATGAGCAATGTCACGCATCGAATCGCCTGAAGGCGTGCGTAACCGAGCTTGACTATCTCTCCATTTTTTACCGTTTTCCAACTGCGCTCTTTGACTCTCTTTCCGTCCACTTCCTCCCATCTCTCTTTCTCTCTCTTTCTCTCTCTTTCTCTCTCTTTCTCTCTCTTTCTCTTGCTCGCTTTCGTTCGGTTTCCCGCCGCAGCATCGACGGACACGCCATTGAATTATTTAATAGCTCGGCGTCGAGGAGAAGACACCCCGGTGATGGATTGCCATCGCCGTTGCTACCCTGAAACACGCTGGCATCTCGCAGCCGAACGAATCGCGATTCAACGTTCGATCACCAGGATTACGGGATCGAAATCCTCCTGGACCACGCTCATCGAGATTCCCGCTCGTGACTTGATTTTGCTAGGCGGATGTTATTAATTTGAAGGGGGATCATTAATAAAATATCGGGAGTGACACTCGCTCGATGCTTGGCTAATGTAATTAGTAGCCCAGGACACCGGTCGATAGTTTTTCGTGGGGGGTAAGCGGTGGGTTAAAGGGTCGTGTTGGTTGGTAAAAGTAGGAACAGGTAGAATCGTCATCAGTATTCGGGAAGACGTCGCGCGGTATAGGTGGGAGAGTTCCAATGTGGAGTGTATTTTATTATCGTCTGTTAAATATCTTTCTCTTCTTGACAAACGGAACTGAATTTAAACGAACAATGTACATTTCTAATACTCTATCATTAGTGCAGTGTTAAATTCATTCATAACCATAACAATCGCAACTTAATAACTCGGATTGCATAGACACTAGATTACTCATACTTTACCAACTAGTTTCTTTCCACGCTTCCTATTAAAATTCAAAACTAACGCGTCATCCATGCATTCGATCAAGCGAGATACGCACAGTGTTTACGGATACGTCTTTTTTCATCAATTAAATCGATAGTGGGTAGTGCGTCGGAAGGATTAAATGCCGAGATTTTCCAGTCAAAACAGTAGTGGCTCCGAAACGGTAAATACGCCGGAACTCGACAAAAAGAGAGGCCAATTCCCAGGAGTGTTTACGCTTCTTCTGGCAGTAGTGCGGAGATTGTGCTGGCGCGACGTAGTGGTGGTGTTTTCAGTGAAGGATCTGAGCTGGATGGGAGCGAGAAAGAGAGAGAAAGAGAGAAAGAGAGCTGGCATGCACGAGCCGGGCGACAATGAGAGACAATGGTGGGTCTCTGGGCGATTGTGCCCTGGCTTTTTCCGCGGGCATAGAGGTGCAGGGAGGTGTGAAAGAGGATAATAATATAGAGTTACTCGCTCGAGCCCGCTCGGGAATATTTCATATCGGACACCAGCGCGACCATTCTTCAGCCTCCTCTTCTTCTCTCCTCTCTCTTCTCCAGCCATCTCAGGCGTCTCTTCCCTTTTCGGTGGCCTGTTGTCTGCCTTCGCGCTCTACCTGCTTCTCTTTCTCTTTCTCTCGCTCTCTCGGCTTCCGGTTCACGAGGCACCCTTGACGATGGTCCAGCACCTCGCCGAGGACCCATTCTCTTCTCTCGTTTCCTCTCCTCTCCTCTCGACGGGGTGTCCTTCGCCGCCCAGATCTCGCAACCCCCTTCTTTAGTTCCTGCGCGCGAGACTAGCATCCAAGCTGCACGCGCTTCGCGTTAGAATCACCGATCCGCTCCGATGAGCAGCTTCCGATGAATCAACTCTCTCGCTGCCTCCTTTGCATCTGATTGCAGCGCGAAGAACGTATCCCGTAGCGGAGCGCGTGCTCCTTCGCCCGAGTTATAATGAGATTCCTAGCGAATGAACACTTTTGCCTTGTGAGTTTAATAGTCCACGTGGCTTGCGTGACCGCTTTGAAATTCGAGATGAAGAATTGGGGTGGCTTTGATATGTCTGAGATGATTTGTCTATGAAAATATTAACCCTAATGAGTAGTGTCTTACTTCGGTAGAGTTGTCGTTTGTGCAATGCAATAAGTAGTCAATTACTTTATATGTACAATCTTTGTTTTATTTAAATTTAGAACTTTGAATGTAATTGACAATACTTTTCAAGTATTACTAGTGTATTAATTTAAGTATCCAAATTAAATTTTTAATTTCATCAATTTTAGGTGAACTTGCTAGCATATCGTTAGTAGTAGTCCGAGAATTGCAAGGGATTCCGGGAGAGTATTAATTCTGCCGACATTAGATACGGGAAGCAGTCTTAATTATAAAGCGTAGCCTATTACTCATGGGGGATTCACGTAATGCGACTTCTAGAAATGAGTACCCCTCTAATCGACCGCAAAGTCAAGCCTCACGGCTGAATATAAATCGCTCGAGCGACCTTTCGAGCTTTTTTCGGAACCGGCGTTGCGGGACGAAAGGTTATATTGGCGATTGGACAAAATGATTGCCACACTAACGCAATCGCGGGATAGAATCGGCTCTGTCACCTCGCGTCGACTAAAGTAAAGTCATAGAGCACTTGGACTTGATGGTCGAATTAAAGGTCTGCCTATACAAATGGCTGGTGTATCGATAACGTTCGATAACTCATTCAGTGCGTGAGTGTTTAGGACGACGTGCGAATAATGAAAGTAAGCTATGAATATTTATGCGGAGATAAGCGCGGCAGCGGAGGCAACTTATTTCAAATGCATCTTTGTTATTCTCATTAAAGCATCGATCCTACTATGAAATATCGCGCGCTACATGTTAGAGACGGAGATTGTCTCTAAACCATAATTCCAACTAGTATTTACTGACACACCAGCAAAAGTGCGAGGAAGTTACTGCTGGATTAGCGGGCAATGATACTCGGTAGATCTAGCCACGCGTGATTAATGATCTTGAAGAGATTTTAGTGGATTACCATTGAGCTTCTCGCGAGGGGACATTCATTTTACGAGAAGCTAGCGTTGCCACAAAGTGCATTAATACACCGCTGTAATGACTATTGACCTTTCGCACGTAGAGATTAGAGACTCGCGTGTGACTAATAAAGTTTGATACGGTATTAAATTCTAATATCCAAGTATTGCTTTTCATTTCGGCATAGAAAATACGTATCGTTTAATATTTACAGTCAATTATCATCTTAAACTGATATTTAATAAGGTACGAACAGAAATAAATATTACTCTTAAATTACCTGTCAATTTTAGATATTCAATACTAAGAATCACGCATAAAAATCATAGAAGCTTTAATTGCTAACATAGAAAAGTTGGAGGATTCTTTTCGCGTGAACAGTTCACACTGCATTTAAAGCGAGTACGGGTGTGACCTCCGAGGCCCACTTTTCCCTGATAGCAGCGACGATATTTGCATTATCGAGCTTCCTCCTTCGTATGGGAAACACGATAAGCGGCAAATGCTAATTGTTAGCGTCCTGCCGGACTAATTTCAAAGCGGCATAGGAAATGGAGGGTAGCTTGGCTTTATCCTATCACTGCTGGTCACGGTGGCTAACCATGGGATCCCTTGTAGGATATATACATGGTGGCGATACAGAGAAAGCCTAGCTAGCCACTTGAAACCACTGCCAGATATGGGCTACACACCGGAACGACGGATATCTACGCTTGCATTGTGTGCCTCCGCGCATTACCTAATCCGATATCCCACGAACAGAGGAATTCGGATCCTTAATGGAAGTGCCAGTCATTTTTTCAATCCGCCTCGTCATTCTTCTCGTCGGCTACAAATCACTCTGTTAATCTACACCCCCGAACGATCGTCCATTAGTTTATACCTTGTACAAAGTTCAACGATAGATATTTCCCATTAAAATAGACTTTATCATTGTTCACTTGATAGTGATAACCTCTTTGGAGAAAGTATGAATTAGATTGTTGTAGGAGAGAATACACGCGAGAGTTTCACTGTTGGAAAGCTCTGCTTTGATTTGTAATATAAAGATAGTTGTTAGGATCATGGTGGATGATCGTGGGAAGTAGTTGAACTTCTAAAATCTTTGAGAAACTTAATTCTTCGAGTCATCTATTGTTAAGCTATATAATCCATTAAAGCTCTAATCTCTGATTCCTAAAGCGGGCACTCTAGCTAGCCAAAACGAATGGCTAGATAAGAAGCGCGTCGAGAGGAGAGATATCACCGAGTATTATCCGCCCAGACGCATTACCTAATCCGACTCCTTGAATAGAATACAAAAATCAGGATCCTTATTGGGAAGCGCCGCTCACGCAGAGAAGTTATACTCTAGTCTGCTTGCACAAAGTGTCTGGCTTAGAAAAAAGAATCAACTTTTCACGGATACCCAAAGTGTCTTTAGAAAATAGAGTGCATGCCTTTAGCGGTCTTTCCTTCGTATCCTATTACAATCATTACCTTATAACATTAATTAAAATCATTCCCCAATCAAATACTATCATTTATATTTCTAGAAAATCCATTAAAGCAATATCCCTTTTCTTGCAATATTCCACAATATTTTACAGATATCCTTCGACTTCCTCGCACCTCGCGTACGGCCGATGACTTTAGAGTAATTCGGTAGGGAAAGTGTGCTTCGTCAGCATTCTCAAGTGCGGAGATCTAATTTCTTAGTGCTCGCAAAGTGCAGCTGCATACTTGGCGCTCGGTCTCCCGCGACCCTAGCAAATCTTATACTAGCACGTATATAGGTGTGCAGGACGGTATCGAGTGCAATCGGGCGACGCGTGTCAGCGTACACCGTGAGAGAGTAACCTGCCGGTCCGCGCGGCGCTTTATCCGCGCCGAAATGAAAAAAAACAAACAGCTCTCGCGGTGGTCCAGGAGGAGAGAAGCTGAGAGAAAAAAGGCCAGAGCGGATAGGAGGGATCTTCAATCCATCAAAGTCAGCCGAGACACCCCTTCGTTGCTACTTCCTCTTCCCTCCCCTCCTCTCTCCGCTACCGCTCGCTTCTCGTGTCTTCTGCCGTTGGTCCACGCTGTATTCAATGTCAGTCTGCGAGCCAGGACTTTTACAAGCGTGTCCAATGTCTTCGACGAATTTATTAGCACCCCCCGTAAGGGTAGCTAGGTATTCAAAGTGACAAGCTTGAATTTGTAATGTCAGAGATGACGAGCCGGAAATGATATCTTTGTAAACGGTCCTGTGAAATCATAGAGAATTTAAAGCGGCTCTATGATATTTGTGTTTAATTTATAAGGATAAAGTTGAATTAGTCGAGTAACTCTTTATTTATTTTGCACTCTAATTACAGACTCTAATTATTTATATAATAATAGATATTTCAGTAATGCATATCTCCAATTGATTAATCATCCTGCTAGAATACTCTCTGAGAGAAACTCTCATCGGTCCAATGGAAACGTGTAAAACAAACAAGGAAGAGAGTTCGGTCGTGCATCGCCACCCCCAACAAATGACTACTTATAATCAAGAGGCGATAGCCGGTGCGCGCTTATACATAATAAATAATTACTTAGCTCTCTAACGAGCCGGTGCAATTACGCCTATCTATAATGAAGGCGAGCCCAATCAAAGTCGAGTGGGGAATAGGAAAAGGATTGTAAAGCCAAGATGAACCCTCTTGTGAGTATTGAGTATCGCGCTCGAATCGAGTGCAATTTCGCCGGATAGTTTCACGGAATTAAAGCTGCCGAGCGATCGTTAAGCTGTTGCTGGAATGACTGGGAATCGAAGCAAGGATCCCAAGGAAACAGGAAAGGAAAGGAAACAGGATATCGAGGAGGAGCACTTTCCTTTCAAACTGCTCTTAGTCGGCGGGCGAAATATTCTCGCGTGTCTCGGCGGCATAAGCGTGCCCGAGTATTAAAGCCGGCATCGAGGACACACACTCGCTTCGCTTCTCGTACCTGGGTGGTACTGCTGCCACACCGGAAGTCACCGTCTACACTTAGCCCGAGTATCGACGCTTAATTCCATGGCTAATCGCCAAATTGCTACTGGTTCGCTTACTCGCCGACGCCAATCGCTACCTGCTCTCCCAGTCGTCGAACACGTGGTAGATAAAGATAGCGTGATAATGAGATAAAAATCCTGACAACGCGTACACTCCATGCTAACTTCTTGAAATTGTCGGGAGCCCTCGACTGGAAACTCTAATGGGGTTGGCATTATAGAGTCGGCAACATTAATCGGCTATTAAATACCAAACTAATGTACTTATTAACCATCTAAAACCTATGAAGAAATCGTAAGGTTCTTAAAAATAATTCAACAAGAAATTTCCCAACTTCCGCAACCCTTTGGAATCTTGTCGATGTAGTAATATCACGAAGTATCCGTCGTCCAAGAAGTAACATTCTATTTTCACGTTGTACGAGCGGTAAAACTAGCGAAGGTGGCGTGTGTTTTCGCCGAGTCTTTATCGCGATAATTAATTCCGAGGTAGACGAAGGACATACGAGTCAGTAGTGAGTTCTGTAACGAAGTGCTAGGCAGCGGATTAGCAAGGCTGGAGATCGAGCGCCTCGACGACAGGACAATCGGTTTAATCGGGCTAAGCGAGGCGGTGGCGGCGGCGGCGGCGGCGGTGGCCCTGTGTCATTGGTCATTGCTATGCGGAATATGTTGTCGCGCTCGTTCTTATTTTCCATCCCCGGCATTTTTACGTGGGCTCCTGCGAGACTCCGACGGACACACGCGAGAGCACGCGCGAGCACCGTCGCGATTTATGTGACCATTGTGTTTGGCGGCGCGATATGAAAAACAGAGCAAACGCAGTGGGACTGCGCCTTCCACGACACTCGTTTTAATTGTCCGATCAATTAGTTGCTCTCGGCCGGTGCGCCGTGGTTTGCGCGCTCTCATTTTCATTCCGGGATTTGTATAATATTAGAAATTCTTTAGAAATGATCATGGAAATTAGAGAAGTTATAATTAAATCTTGAAGTAAGATTAAATTATACATTAAAAGACTACGAAATGATTTATCTCGATTATTATCCCAGAAATTGCTACTTCGTTACTGTGCATTAAAAAGCCTATTATTATTTCTACATCTCTTCCAATGCAACTCATTGGAAATGCCGTGCTACTTGTTCGTGACGCCTTCACTTCGCCGTGCTGTCCACTCACTCTTGGCGCTCGTAACATTTTCAGGCGCCAATAACTTACGCAAAGCACACTTGCCTCGAATCCCGAAACAAGTACAGTTACACCCACGACACGTCCGACACGGGGATCAAAGTATCAAAGCGCGTGTAATAAAGCTTGGCTGTGCGGTGTCCCGCATCTTTTATCCGGGAAATGTTCTCGGAAATCGATTAAGCCGGCAACGCAAAGGCCAGCCACAGCTAAGCGTCTTGTGTCAGAGAGAAATAAATTCACCTTTGAAATTAGTATGCATACCGTGTCGAGGAAACGGGGGAGAAGAAGTATGTATTTGTGTGTTTGCGCGTGTGTGTGTGTGTGTGGTGCGTGCGAGGGAGCAGGAAAGTGAACGTATTCGTATCATGATGGAGCTATCAGTGGAAAAGGAGCGGAATATTTTCCACTTGACTTCTCCCTTGTAAATCTTATTAACACTCCTATCAGTCCGCCACCCCATTATGCATCGAGGTTAAAGGAGACTCGTCTGTATGTCAAGGAAGTGTATCAACACAGTTGCAACTATAACTGCAATGCTCCATACTAATCCACTTGACATTCGTGTGAATCGTTGCTTGGATTTGTATACCACGCTCTTGATTAAAGTCCCTCGTTGAAATGAAACATTCTTCAAGCAGAGTCGTTCTCGTTCCAAGCCGAGCGATTCAAACCTATCAAACCACGTCTCTTAAAAATTAACCAGCTCCAAACTTGTTTCATTAACTGTTTTATTTTTACAACCATTTTTCCTTCCCACCATGGGAAAGTGAGGAGCTACACGTTCAGAAATACTTCTCGCTTTTATTATCAATGTTGTATATTAATAATTCTCGACGTAATACCTGAACGCAGAGTTAGGTCTTAGTCGAGTTCAATTAAATGAAATAGTGCAACTTATTCAGAATTCTAGTAGATGAAGTGGAACGTGGTTGAAGTGTGGGAATCCCTCGGTTAAACACTGGTTGAATTCATTATGAGAATTGCGCCACTCGGTTCTCTGTTAATTAGATCCTTTTTTCCCTTCGCAGATTCATATAACTCGTTGCGCAATGCGAAGACTTCCCCTTAAAGTAAAGCAAAGAACTTATACCTTGTTAAAATAGACTCTCTTCGTAGCTTAATACCAAATTGCAACTTATTAACTACGAAGTTAGATTGGATCAGACGCGTCCCGAGGAAGTAAATGTTGCAGGCGGTAGATCGTGATAGAACAAGGTAGCCACCTCGTTAATCGTTAATCGAGGTATACGCCCACGTTTAATCGAGTCTGCATTTCCCAAGGAGCAACCACTAATGGACCAAAAGGGAACAAGACGAGATACGGATTAAAATGCATAGAGTTTTCCATGGTGGACGCGATCGAGGAAGTCTCGAACGACCGATTAAAACCGGGCCGATGTCTAATCGATCGTCATCACAGTATCTCGTAAGAGCTTATTAATCGACATGGATGAACGCCGGAAGCAAGCGCTCAATGTAGGCCGAGAGCGGAATGCCTGGCAAGAAATAGTGGCTTCATTAAACGGCGCGGTGAATCATGCAAATTTCGTGGGGCTAAAAGAGATCTTATCGCGAAGGTGACTTGTTTGATTGGTGTTCGGGCGAGCGTTCGTGGCGGCTTTATTGAAATGCAGCCGATGGAGCCACAGGGTGGCTTCCCAGGTCGCGTGGACGACACTCTCGTGGAATATTAAGTGTTCCTCCTTGTTTCTTTCTCCCTTTCTCCCTCCCAGGTTTGCCGTCCCCCGAGTTTGCTCCTCTTTATCGCGACGTGCACCGCCTACCCACAGCATTTGCGTATTGAGATAGGCGCACGAGCGTCCACTCGCTCGGAATAGTGTCGCTCGAGCGTCTTCCCTGCATTCGAATCCCTTTGTGTTACGCAAATCTCCCACGAGGAATTAAAGCCAGAGTCGAGACGGTGTAAATTCAAGAAATGTAATCCGGAATCGTGGTGATTGTCATTAAATAAAAGTTGGATGTACGAAAAGATTCGAGAAACAGCACACATTCCCTGTTCTATTTTCACATGGAATATTTCAGTAACAGTAATAATGCACAGACTTAACGACACCGGTAATTAAAATGTCACATGATTTACTTCCCCATTTACATTTCGCATGCAAATCCGCTGACGTACGACTTTAAAGTCAACCTTAATCAACTGGAAAAGCGACAAAAACACGGGGAAGCTGTTTTTTGGCTGATTATTTAAATAGAACTGCCAGTCACGAAATGGTACAAACATGATGATGTAAAGTTGATTCGCGTTCAAGTACTAACTTTAATGCAAGTAGCCTTGATTGTAAAAATCTAATAACAAACCTGGTAATACTTTCATACGGATGAAAAGGTTATATGTTTCTTGTTCGAATAGCAAGTGTATTTTTGTACTTCATTCGGTCTAATTGTAGAATACCTTGAAGATACGCGGCGTCCGGGTAACATTGAAAGTTTTAAGAAATTTCAGTTAGCGCAGGATAAAAGTAAACGCGGCTCCTTTATCCTGGCCGTTCCCGCCGAGAAAACCGTGTCCCTTTCTGGAACGATAATCACTCATCCTTTTTGCCGATGCCTATCGAGTAAGCCAGTCACGTACTCGCTCTCGAACTGAAATGCCTCGTCGCCATATGTGCTCGCATTATTCCAAAATTCGTTCTTCTGTACACACGTCCTTCACCGCTCTTCCTCTCTTTCTCGTCTTCTCCTGCCATGAACAGAGTACGAACCTTCGCTGAATAAGGGTTTTTCTCGATCGCCGAGCGCGCAAGGATTCCTTTTTCCTTGTGCCGACGGTACGCGCACTGAGAGCGCGCCGATGGCATTAAAGAACCGAAATTTCACGGGAAGAAGTTAACTCAAGCCGATCACGCGCGCATTCTCCGCTTCTCCGTCGGGCGAGTAACATTGTTACGCGATTACTAGGGATTCTTAAAACGAATCGGGAAACTTGGAAAGGTAGTACAGCGAAGTATCGTACATTTTTCTTTCCTTTTTTATTCACGATGTATCTTAAGTTACAGTTTCTTTCTTCGACAGTACAATGTTAATCTTCGACGTCTTCACTAAGTATTCCCCTGAGGAGTTGAAAAAGATTTCTTGTCGACATTGAACTACTCAATTTCCACTGTGAATTCATTCGGTTTCATTCGCCAATCTCATCTTCCATCCTCTCACGGCTCGCAAGGGCGACGTATTTCAACCTTCTCTGCATTCAAATCTCCAGTAGAATGATCACCAATGGACATATTACTCCGTTCAGTGTGGATTCTGTTCACTGATGGCAAGATAGGCTGAAGCGTCGGCAAATCTCGTGCACGAAAGGTCTATAGCGGCATCCTCTTGTCATCCCCACCGCTCAATCGACTCTCTCTCTCTATCTCTTTCTCGTTGAAAACGTGCCTGTGCAAATATGCGCGGGGGAAAATATTTGCACAGGATAACTCGGGTCCTCATTATCAGGGTGGCCGTGGTAGCCGAAAGGGTCGGCTGCCGGGGACCAGGTGCCTTGGCAAAAGGAGATCAGGGTGCAGAGACGAACCCAGAAGCGGCAGCCTAAAGGCGAGATGGAGATTGATTCGACATGCATAAATTAGAGAGGATCGCTGCCTTTATTCCATAGAGCACAGTGGATTTCGTTCGGGGTGAGCACACCGTAGCAGAGATCGAAATTGATGACTGCAGCCGAATGCAAAGGGTTTATAATAATTAATCTTCGTGCCTGTATACACGTACCCCCCACCACATTGATCCTTCTTCTTATGGATCCGTGTCCCCTTTCTTATGCGCCTATGGATAGATCGTCTCCGTTAAGTCAAAACCCTCTGGGCTCTTCGATACGTTAGAAGAGAGAAATTGAGAATATCACGTATGTCGTACTTTAAAAGTACAATTTTTATTACAGTCCAGGTTTAATAAACCTTTTTTTCCATCCGATTAAAAATTAAAAGAAAACGTGTTTAGTTGGAGAAATAGCAATATTTTTTTAGTACAGATAGTTAAAGAGACAATTTGTGCTGAATCAATTTAATGATCACTGGCTTAATAATACCATCAGCACCAGTTTACCCAACTGGATTCTCATGCCTCTACCGGTTCTCTACTAGTTTTCCACCCTCCCCGAGTCCCAACCGATCGTGTCTATGAATCTCATCAGTGAGGATCGCCCTGGTGTTGCCAGAAGGCATTTTACCTTGGCACAGGTAGAATCCCAGGTTTCAACGTACTCCCAAATGACTTACTAGTAAAGTTTCTCACATGTTTCCTAAATCCAAGAATTCATAATGCGTTGGCGAACAATCGCGCAATAATTATACGTAAATGATAAATACGACGTATTATATTACTAACGGCAATTTAGGAAGAATAGTTGAATACTCGAAGAGGGGGAAAGCACTGTTTCCGGGATCGGCTAGATACCGTCGGAGTGACGGCTCGATTCGATTATTGGGACTCGGCGTGTGTATACCTGGTCGATAATTACGCTCCGCGACCGTACGAAAAGTATTATTAAATATCGTCGGAGGAGGAAGAACTCTTTGCCCGTTAATTGCATGCTGTTCATCGCCGATAAAGTATCCGCGGCCGGGAGAGTGGTCTTTGCACCGTTACGCCGATAGCTCGCATCTATGATTACACGCTCCGCTGCTTGAAGCCAAACTTAATTAGTAGGTTTTTACTTTTACGCCCGCTTGGATTGCTACGTGCCCCCGTCGCGTGTGTATGCCACTTGTCTTTTTCGATTGACGTACCAGCTAGTTTCATAGAGAAAAGCGACGCCTAAGATGATTGAATATCTGAATTCACCAGTGTTTTGGCATCACTAACGGGGGTATTTCTTTGAAATGTCCGATTTACTAATAGCGGACAATTGATAACAAAACTGAATTTTTGCATCAACAGGCAAAGACATTTTTATCTGCACAACTATACAATTATAGACAAATTCCTTGAAGATCATCAGAATCTTGTTTCCCAACCCTTAACCCATACCAAAAGTCTTTAATAACTCTACATAAGGACACCAAAGAGTCATTCTCACAGTGACCGTCCAAGTGCGAGGTACTCTCACCAATCAAATCAATCGACAAACCATCCCTTAATTAAACACTACCAGGATTCTCCCACTACCTGCATGAAACACTCCATTGCAAGGGATGCCGGCAATAAAATTCTGACAAAGATTTTCGAGGTCGTAGCGAGAACAAGGGAAGAAGGCGGAGAGTATAAGTCAATAATCAGGCACTTTGCTTTCAGACGCCGTAGCCGCGGCGAGGAGGACGGAAGCGGCGGCGTAGTGAACGAAGAGAGTCAGCAACAGGCTCAGGATCAACAGCAAGGAGGGCAGCAAGGATCGCAAGGAGGTTACGGGTCCGGGCAACGCGAGCCCGAAGAAGAGGAGGAATTGGGCGCTGAAGAAGCAGCGGCCCAAGCGGCGCAGTCGCTGCAAAGTGGTGCGGACGGCGGAGCGGACCCAGAAGTACACAAAAGGGTTGCTGCCGTGCAGGTGCAGGTGCAGGGTATGGAGGGCGACTGGCGCGCCTACTGCGAGCACCCGCTCTCCGTAGCGACCGCGGCCATGCTCAACCTCCAACAGCAGCACCAGGTTTCTGCTGTCGCCAGTCATGGCGACGATCCAGCCGCGTCCTACGTCTACGAGTACTATAAACTTCCGGAGAAGACCACCGCGGACGTCAAACTTCCGCCTACACATGAATTATGGTCCACGTGAGTCTATTTGTTTATTTGAATCTTTAGTTTATGTTATATCGTAGTAATATTCGAACATCCTTGCGCTCGATAGATTATTTTTGGTATAGGTTTACTTGATATGTCACTTACTTATTTAATGCCAATTGTGTTTTAAGTTATAAGTGATAGATTAGACATTGTTCAGCATTACGGTAGAAAAATATTCGATCACACGCTGTGTTTAATGTAGTTTTTAGTATTCTTTTTGCTAAAATTGTAGATATCGTGGCGGTAAAATAGTAACATCTGGAATACTGGATATGTATACAGGTGGAATATAAGGATGTTTGAATATTTATGCGATTCACTCTAAGGTCATATTGACTATACTAACTCATGATAATATGTTGGAGATCAATGGACACAGTCGAGCGGCCACAAACGTCTTCATCGACGGACACATCCACTAATTACCGAGTTTTTGCTCGATAAAGCGCGCAATCCTGTCACATTAGCAATTGATTTTTCCTAGTGCCGTGGGTGATCATGTCTCACGTTATGTGACACAGTATACATTTTCCTTGACATAAAGAACTCGTAACCATTACCCTCGCATTTAGATTACGAAAAGTATCAATTATATCGGCCGATCAGAACGGTAACGTCACGCCCTACCCATTAGGATTCTTGTTTCCCGGCGTCTGACATATTCAACAAGGAAGCAAGCCTTGTATCTTACTGAATATGCCTGGCCTTGCAACTTTACTTTATGTTTATACGAGTCTCCAGAATTTCTATAAAAAACGAAATGTCACAGTAAACGGGAGGAATTTATATTGGTGGAATTCCAGTGTCGGCGTGAAAGTTGGCTGCGAGAAATCGTCATGCTGACTACATGCTGTAGATCAGACGTAATCAGGGCATGAATCAAAATCAGCAGCACGGTGGCTGTAAATCTTGAGTATTCTCCATAACAAGCGATGGCCAATTGGAATTTCATTCGCAATAGACGAACGATAGGTATACGCCTCGAGGAGAATAGAGAATCGTAGATCGTAGGGCACTTATTTATCTCGGGCCACATACACACGAGCCTTCCGGTCCATTTGCTTGGTTTGCAAACTCCACGTTAAGGCAGCAGACGCAGCCTCCTCGTTGATTCGCCTCGTGAGAAAGAGAGGAGGTTAGAATCGGGCCCCGGATTCGTGAGGTGCCGGTCCTCACCGATATTTTCGACCAACCCCATCGCACGGAATCCGGAGGGCCCCGTGCGACCCTCCAGCAGCCGCTACGCATCCCGGCCAGACCCCACTTTTGATTTATATCGGCCGCTTAGCATATTTTGTAATTTACTGTTGAGAATCCGTAACGTACGCCGCCGTCAGGGACGATCCTTGATGGCGGAATCTATCTTGTTACGTTACTACCAACGCAAAAGTATACGTAACGCTCTCGACTTTATTTACTAGTACATCTTTCATTTTATTCCAGTCATTGTATACTTGCAATCGTCTTAAATAATTCAATATCTCTATATCAAATGATCAGTTTAATAGTAAACTCTAATTCACAAGTATCACATAACTTAACAGTTCGATAGCTTAACTCTTAATAAAGCTAAATTAATTACAGTGCAAATTCCTTAACAGAAACACTAGCTTTGTTAAATCTTCTGTTACGTGAGTATTTAAAAATATACTTCTTTGATATTTGGATACATTAAATTTAGTTCGGTGCCTCATAGAAAAGTATGTACCTCCAAGCTAGAGGACCCAGGTCCCCGTCGGGATGCCGGAGCTAATCTTTCCTTGGATCTAGCAGGGAAGGCGCTGCACCGGCGTGCGCTCGCTCACCGTTTACTTGCACTGACGTGACTACCCTCGCGATACCTACTTCTCGGTTCGTTCTATCTGCACTACTATCTCACTATCCCCTGCAGTAGAGTATCTCTCTCGCTCCATTGCGCCCGGAGTCTGCGAGATAGGATCTCGACAATTTGTACGCCGCCGGATCGTTAAAACTCCTCTCCCGCGCGCGCTCTCTCTCTCTTTCTCTCTAGTTGCCTGAGAGAACGTGAGAGGAGGCAGACGGCCACCGGTTTAATCCAATTTCATAGTGTCCCTGGCAGCTCACGTATAAGGGTGCCCTGGCTTCTTCTCCAAGGGAAGGGCGCGCATAGATCTACGATGAATCTTGATAGCCCGGAGATGGCAATCAGTAATTTGTTTCGGGCTCGATGCTTTCTCCCTTGTTCACCCAGCGATTCTACTCGCTCCTCCGGCATCTCGTATATTCGACGCCCTCTGGGTAATAAAGATTTTATGATCCCTTAAAGAATAGAGTCATAGTTTTGAACAACGAATCGCTTAGGAATTATTTAACTTTCGAATCTCTGTATGTTGAAATTTTTGTAATCGTGTTACGCTGACTTAATATGATAAATAATAGGCTGAACGAACATTGCTGCGATGAGAGAAAGGGAGATGGGAAACAAGCATCATTACGTCTTTCCCACCGCGTGTCATGGACATATTGATTGATGTACGGTCTTAACAGTTAACTGTACACGCTATCGATACTAAACGTACGAGCAGCTTTTCCCGGCAAACTCGCGGGCCTTACCGTCGACAACGGTATATAAACCTCACACTACTCACCTCTCCAAGCACATATCCTGGCTATTAGTAATCGATACCTAAGCATGAAAAGTTGCGCGAGTACAGTCAGACATTACAGACACACACAGGTATGCTACCACTGCGCGCCACAGGAACCCACAATATCTATCAGAAGCGCGTGACTAATTTTCCAAGAAATCCCTTGGTCAGCTTTCCATCCTTTGGGACTCTCTTTTACCTCTCTCTTTCGAGAAAGAGAATCCGACTATCGATATGTATACCTGCACGTGCGCTTATCGTAATATATTAATCGCTGGACCCATAATCGTCTCAGTGCGCCGGGGAATTTTGCATGTGGAATTTGTGTCGTTAAGCTCGAAGGGGGAAGACGTGACTTTGCGATAAAGATAGGCACCGAATGAGATTACTTAGCAGCCGATAATATTTGTAAAGCATTCGAGCGGCAGGTGTAACGATAGCCCGCAATTCCGTGTTGTGAGATTGCGTAAGCAGCCTTCTCGAGTCAGCCGCCAGTTCGGATGCTGTAAACAAGTCGGATATACATTGGTACACGTCGACGCCAACGATCCCCCGGGGACCCTCCCGTCTTTAATTCCTATCTAGAATTCTATCTGGAATTTCCACATCCGCAGGATGTATGACGCGCTTCTTCTTCGATGCACAGTTAATGTGAGAATAACGCAATTTGCGGCGAGCCTCTCTTAGTTCCTGTCAATAATGCATTTATATCGAGTATAATTGATACCGATGGTTTAATAACTTGACGATCTCACTTAATAAATATTAAGTTTTCAATGAGTTAATTACTTTTCTTGGGAACTTTGGCATATTGTGGTATTGTGTTGATTGAGTGCAAATTAAAAATGAAAACATTGTCGTCTTGAAATGTAATTAGATTTATTAGAGACTTTAGAAGGAGTTGCATCAAGCAAAGTGTATAAAGCAGTAAAAATTGTTGAACTCTGTTAGAAGAGTGATCTTGACATTCCGGCTTAGAGGCCTAATAGAATTTCCGTTCTACGAGTATGAAAAATATGTAGCTGCAAGGAGCAGCAATCCTCCGTGGCACCGATGTTCCTCGATCTCGTTATAATGGCAGATCTAAACAGTAAATTTGACGTAGATTGCGCAAGATGTAACCTCAGCCCGGCGGTATTCCCTTGGACTGAAAGCCCGAATATCCTTCATTCTCGTCAATTTTCGATGCGCGCGCCTATAAATATTGCATAGAGCGGCATGTTTAAAACATGCTGTAGGTACGCGCACGACGAGCATGCGCTGAATTCAATGAGGCAGCGTGCTACCGTGTGTGTCTCTCGCGCAACTCCGTACGGAGTAGAAGATCGTCCGAAGATCCGTGGTTGACTCTAAATGCGCATTGCAAATGCCACGTAACGAGAAGCATTGCAATCATATTTGGTGTACGCCAGGATTTCTCTTGGATTAACGAATTCGAAAAGGCAGCGATTGTCGGCTCGTCGAACTGCTCTAACCGTGACAGAAGATGGAAAGGCAGGCAGAGATCGTCCTTATAATTAGCAAAGCACAGCTAGTCATCTTCTTTTAAACAATTTCCTTGGTATTCATACACCTCATAAATAAGCAAGCATTTTCTGTCATTTCAGGAGCAATATAGTCGTATAATTTATAGTTTCGTTTCGATTGGCATTTCACGTTCCTTCAAGGTTCTCAAGCTTGCCTCAATGTTGAGGTCGACGATAGTTGGGTGCATTAAACGACAAACGATATTCCCGATGAGTTTTTATCGTACCGCAGCCGGGATCGGATAGAACGAACGCTTGCATTCAATTAAGAGCTCTGCGTATCGATGGGGTTGGAGGGAGAAAATTGTGATGTGAACTCGGCTCCGAATGCATTAGCTTTATCGACACGGTCGCCTCCCAAGTACCAGTTCAATTTACGCCAGCCATCGCTACTTCCGTAACGATGTGGATTCCCTTCTCCTTTTTTCTTCTCTTTTCTCGTGGAACGCGATTTTTTGCGACGGCCAATCGTTTGGACGTTGCTGTCGGCGAAAGACGCCAGGATACATTTACGCGTGCTTTTCATTAAGGCAGATTTAATATTATAATTTCTCTTCACTGCTCCAATCAAGGAGAACAGAATTCGAAACGCATGCCACATTAAGATTTCTTCTAGATATCCAAGGATTCCAATCCCGTAATCTCCCCTTTTTAAAACACTCTGTATTCCTTGCCATCGCTTTCCTTTCATCCACAAATACAAGTACACCTTACAAATGAGTACAAAAATTAACAGAATCTCCTTTTTCTAAAATAGAAATCGAGGTCAAGATATATCAGAAACTCAATGTTTCTGATACTTTTTATATTACAGTTATAACAATATATCTCCATCATAAAATCCTAGAATCGAAAAGAGAAATTATGTGCGCTAATCTAGTATTTGCGATAGAAATCATATCGCGTATAATTTCCCAAGAAGCAACTCAGCCCGTTTCAATGATCAGTGCAGTTAGTATACGTGGACTGTGTGTTGGTTGAAAGACGACGGAACGAGTGCCTATTTGTTAGTGGCTTGCCGGGTATACCAACTACGACAATAATTGATAAACCCGCCAGTGGCCACTCGGCACGCCAGCGCATGGCCACACGCTCGCCCAAGCTGCAAGATGCTGCCCGATAGGAATAACGATGATTCTATAATTCGCGGTATATCTCGGCGTGCGTGCCGTGTTCCGCATTAATTCCCGAGTTATGAACGTCGACATGAAAAATGCGTCTTTGAATGTGCATCATCCACCCACATACAAACACACTAAGAGTACTCGACACGTGCAAGTAGATGGTACGCGGGCAATGTTGTTCTAGCATATAAGGTGTCTCATAAATGTACAAGGTTTTCGAGATTAGAACAGTGGTATCAGTCACTGAAAATTACTGGCTGATAACTACTGAAGTAAGAAATCGAGAACTAAAATGTATCCCCGTGTAAATTAGTAGAACAGCAAAATAAGAATCGTAATAGTTTTTGTATAAATTTCATTAAAAACAGTATAAACTTAAAGATTCATAGCGCACTAAATATTTTCGGGAATGCTGATTGTATGCGCTCTTTCGTCGAGTCCTCAATTTAAACTGGCACTCGGAATGTTTTTCTGCACGGACACTCTTATTGCTTGGGACGCGAATGTCGTAACGCGCTATCCCTATCAAGCGTCGTCAGACTGATGAATATTCAGGATCTGAAATATAAAGTTTAGAGTTCAAGTTTGAGTGGAAGTGGGAGAGGGTACGAAGTCAGTGCTCAAGTTTAGAGTAGGATTTTGCTGTGAGGTGTGCGAAGTCCCGCAGGATTGCCGGAGTAGATTTAGTCGGCCACCCCAGACGGGATCAAGATTAACCGGCTGGCCCCCAGCGTGTTACTCGTGGTCGTCGCCAGCTCGTGTTCGCCTTGCGCAATTAGCGTGTACGGAAATCGCGATTCCAGCCGATCCGAAATGCAAATCGGCATCGGGCGGCAATAGCTCTGCCTATTACTGGCTTCGGCCGCCTGTGTTACAGCCTTCTTTGTCCCTCTCCTTTCCTTCTTTTTGCTTGGAGCGCCGGCAATCGCGTATCACGTTTTTGTCGGCTCTTTCTCCTCGACACGTGATAGCGTATCATTACATCGGACTGGCGGCAGGGGCGGGGATGCATTACGCCTTGAGAAATGGAATTCGAGCCGATTCTGATAGATCTCGTTTCGTTCGGTGCCGAGCGCCGCGCCGCGCGCGTTGTTTCCGGAGGCACCGCAGCGGCCCAAAGCTCTCCCGTACCAATTTCAATCTCGCCTTCTTGGATACCTCTTGGCTTTTTGCCCGCTCGATTGCTCCTTGCGGTGAACGCTCCCTCCTATCCAGCTGATCTCGCCGCACCACTAACGTGCGAAAATCATTACGCTCAATTTGTCTCGCGGAAAAATGTAATCGCCCGCCCCGAGAATCAAGAGTGCCGCACTCCTGCCTTTACCATTCTTACTTTTTGTCCGAGTCCAGTGCATAGACCAGATCAGCCAAAGAGAAATATAAGTGTAGGTAACATCGATTTTCTCCGAGATAGAAACTGTTCCACATACCATCTTGCATTGGTGGATTTTTTTCCAGCAAGGAAGAAGGATTTATTGGAATATATTCGTATAAGAAACAACATCTTGTACTTGAGGTAGACTTCAATTTATTTCACAAAGTGATACTTCACATACATTGCTTTCTATAAGTTCTATAACAATACACGTATTTTCAGTAATATTCGACGATACCAAACAGTTTTCGATTAACATTAACTTGATATGCAAAAATAATGGCAGTTTATTTAAATTCTCTAAATGTCCGCATATACATAGGCGATAGTACAAGCGTTTCACATAAGAATTTTGTCATACATAGTCAACCACGCTTTCCCTGAACGCCGGTACTCCGAAGAAGCTAAGTCGTGACTTCTCCGTATGAACTCTGGCCTTCGGTATCTGGCAAAGTCAAAGGAGATGGAGTGCAGATAGGGTGGCGGTGCGGTAGGAGGGACGGATTCTGTGAAGCAATGCTAGCTCACATTGTGCCCTAACGAGCGCCGGAGAGTGCGAAGGGTCGGAATGAGGCAGAATGTAGCCTGCTTTACAATTCCAAGACCGTGCGTGAAACGAAGTGTACACCGAGTGTACGTAATGAAGAGTGCTTGAAAGGTCGACTTTTAATAAAGCCAGAGCTCCTGGCAATGCTGCTGATGACCGCCGCGTCACTTTTTTCGCCGTTCTCGCTCTCATTTTCGGGTTATCGGCGAGCGGAGATCTCTGCCGGAACAAAGGACAAAGCCGGGAGCAAGCATACCGCGACTAGGACTATTTTCAGCTAGGCATAAGTCAAGCCAAGAAGCCGTGATTTAGTGCGTGAATTTCGCCCCGACAAAAAAAAACCTGTCCCTCATAGATGAATCACCCGCGATAGCGCTACGTGTTCCACGAAATTCCGCATTCAAGTTTTTCGACGCGCCACTATTACTCTTCCCGATCCTCGACGGTTCTCTGCGAGTGTCTCTTTCGGCGTACTAGTTTTCACAAGGAAATAGAAGTATGTAATGGAACAGCTTGGGAAATAATTATTAACTGAAACTTCGAATCAAGCACACACGTGATATACTTTTCATGTTATGTCTTTAACGTCCTTCGTTAACCTCGTAACTTTTAATCTACGTTGCAAGGCAAAATTCCAAGCATTCGCCTTGGTTTTTCTTAAGAAAAAAAAAAGAGTGAGCTAATAACAAATAGAGATGTTCCAAGAATATCCCAATGGAGTATTATCGAGTCAAACCTTTTCCTTATTCGTCGTATCCAAAATAAGATATCACGGAAAAAAGAAATCCCAGAGACCAAAATAAAATCGCATCAGAATGAACAACATATCAGGGTGACGAATATGTAATTCCACAAATGGGCGATGATTAATGAACAGAAATAAAGAGTACATAAATCAATGAAAAGGGGACTAGTTACAAGAGTTAGTTTCAAGGAAGTTAGTTTCGTTAGGGCGGTCGGAACTCACCCCCGACGAGTGTCCGGCGGCGCCGGCGTGGTCTTAGCTTCTTATTACGCGTGGCCACTTGCCGGGCATGGTGTTATCGTTACGCGGAGATCGGAGCTGCGACGCGGAGATGGCTCGTTCTTGGCCACTACACTACACGATGCCCTTTGACCCACCTGACGAGCCGGAGCGGAGGGCCCCCGTGTCACGTCGTAAAACGAAACGGTCCCAAAGCGGCAGAACCGGACGAGTGCCAGGCCCCGTTTTCTACGTCCACCGCGCTCGCTTGCTTTATGCCTGACACGTAACGCGAACACGTTCCTCTTTATTTGAATTTACGATCGCAGAACCACGCGCCGTGGCTAGTTCCACCGGGAACTTCCACCCTCTCGCAGGACAGTCCGGGGAACTGCGAACGCGTCAGGGGTCAGATGTAAGAGCATCCAGGAACCTAGTTCTAGTTCTAGACTTACTGTGATATTTAGGAATTACGTTCGTGTAGAGTCTGCTTTGTGAAACATGCTCTTCCTTATGTCGAGTCCTTTGCAATCCAATGGAAGTGAGAGATCTTGAAGTGTGAATTACTAAGAGAGTCTTAATTTATTTAAATCTCTCGAATTATGTTAATATAACAGAAAGCATTTGGAATGCAAAGGGTTGAGCGTGGTATCTTCAGCATCGGTGTTACCAAGCTTCAATGAATTATAAAGTATATTCTAATAAACGCTAGATTACAGCTTCCCTCGGCATTCGCTCCCGCCAGAGAGCCACGCTAGCAATGATTCATTCCTGGCTTCACTCGCAATTGGTTTATGCTCCTCCACGCTCCGCGCCACATGGATAAGTATGCTCGGCCCGATAAACTGAAACTGGTGCGCGCGCCATTGATTATCGCTTACTGGAAAAGGGCCAGGTAATCCATAGCCGCCCGCGCGCGCGCTCGCGCGCTTCCACGGGAGAGAGAAAGAGACGTTGAGACGCGTCCTGCGGAGAACCAGACCGCATAAATCATGGAATCAGCATCATTCTGATGGGCTGAAAGCTCTCGGCGCAGTTCGCGCCTACTTGAGCATTAACGTAAATCAGGCAGTGGCGCGAATTACATATTACTAGCGTCCGCTCTGTCCAATAAATCAGGCGAGAGGCCGGCGCGCGTATATCGCGCGCCTTCGAAAATCGGCATTAGAAATAATGCCATCGTGAGCAGCCGAGTGCGTTATGTATGTATAGGTGCCTCGTAAAACTGTCATGGCGCATTTAAAGCGCGGTTCCCGGCTATTCACGATTTCCGCGGCTACCCCCGCCTCCCCCGACCATCCCCCTCAGCCCCCCTGCTCTTCGTCTACCCCCCGGGCACTCCGGGCCCATTCTCATTAGCTTGGATTTACGATCGCGGGGTACCGCAATGACCGCTGGTTTCCGCAATTTTTCCCATCCCGTACCTCTTGCCCGAATCATCGCCCAGAGGAACCCGGAGATGCTGACGGTTATTGGTGGTGATAGAAAGATTTCTTAAGAGGAAAGCTATGCCCTGGAGGGTATGAAGAATATTGAGCGACACGGACTCTCTCTTTTCTCAATTATTTATCTATTGTGTGTCTACTTGATATTGGAGATTCAATATTATAGAAAGATGAATGGTTGAGCTTGTAAAAGGTTTTAGTGAAAAAGTAAGAATAAGTTTGATATATTGTATATTTATGAGTAGAGTGTGTTAAGTTAATGAGGAGGAGGTTAAAGGTTTAGAAACGTTTGCCGTGTATGTTTTAGTGACTCATTCGTTTAAGCCTGTGATTCTTGAGTTTTGGATATGCGTTGTAAACGTTACTTGACACAACGTAGAGAGGGCTGACGGAACCGGACACACAGTCTGCGAGTTCAAAGTGCTAACGACGTGTACATGGTAGTTGCCTTCCGTGACACTAGGGAAAGAACCGGATCTCTCATTGCAAAATGGGAGGTGTTCCCAGGGCATGCTTTAATTTCGAGAACGAGATGCGAGAACCGGAATAATTGTCGCACTTTGACGATGATATTGTCGCCGCTAAAGGGAACGATGAGAGCGGAGATAGCGTTGAATTAATCCCGACAGTTTTCAGTCGCGAATTTCTAATTCGCTCCATTTGAAAAAGAATTTCTATAGCTTGTACTTTCAATCTACTTTAGAAAATAGTAATAATTAAATTTTCTTTGACTTTGTTGTCAAACGAATCAGCAATCTGACAGATTTTTCTAATACCCAGAAATTTGCGACTCGTTCCATAGTTAATGGCATTTGGTATGCTCTTCGTGTAGTAATATTTCGGCAAAGCAGCGATAGGATCAAATGACGAACGCAGCGAAGCGAGTGTATATCAAAAGTTATGTTATATTTCTCGAAACACAGTGCGCGGTTGCTCCAAAAAACACCAAGAAGAATACAAGTGTCTCATTATCGAGAGCGGCTTCCACTGTAAAGCGGCGTGTGCCGGTGTAACAAAAGAGGCAGATATAAATCAGACTTGCCCGCATTAAGATCGGAATTCCAACGGTAGGACGCGAGTGCTATCAGAATTTTTAGACTTCCCGAAACATGTTGTCATGAAACTCTTCCTAGAACAATGTAATACGCTTTCGAGGAAGGACAAAAACTCTGTCGACGAACATTAAGAAACGTGACAGCTATGCTCCATGGACTTTAATTTCTTTTATTATACTCGCTTGTTTAAAAAATTGAGGTCATTGCTAAGAGAATAATTTTCATTCGGAGACTGTGCAAATTAACCAAGACATTAATGTCCTTTTCGAGTAGAAAGTGTACCGAGGAGAAAGTAAAGAGTGCAATAAGTGGCGGAGCACGACTAGTAGAATCTACTGGCGCCTAAATATAGTTTGATTGCCAAAAACTTGGTTTTAGGTTTGGCATTAAAATGATAAATGTATTTAGAGCGTGAGTGAAGAGACTGCGGGCTGCGGGTAGATAAGGATCGCATTAGCATCGAAAAGACAGTAGATCCAGAAGTGAGATCCACTTGACTTTATCCGGCGGGGCACGTGCGTATGGGGTATGCATGCCGAGACTCTCTCGGTGGCACGTTCTGCCTGCACAGGTGACTCGTACGTGCGTGTCCTGCCCAAGTAAAAGGCCCAGGAAAAAGAAAGAAGGAGGGAGGAGGCCTACGAGTGCAAGTGGAGGCGAGAGCACATACGTATACACAGGATACACTGAAGAAGAAAAAAAAAAGAAGGCGACCTGGTAATAATAATATCCGAAAGGAGTGACCCGAGCGCCACTTTGTCGAACTTGTATTTCGAGTTTCGCCGCCTATCCCACCCCGGATACGCCGGCTGTCTCGAGGTCGACGCGCGTCCTCTTCCGCCCGATTTCCGGTTTAAGAAATGCCGATTCCGGTTTGAGGATGCTGATTCCGGTTCGAGAGACGCCGATTCCGGTTCCGAAGGGGACCTGCCTGCTCTCGTGGTACCGTAACAGGCATCCCGCACCCATAACGGGTCACCCACCTTCGCAACAAGTACCTGTCTATTATTATAACTCGACCTTCACCCTTGTTCCTCCTCGCACCTGGGTGCGGCCCCCGCCTATTAAAGCTTCGACTTTCGACCCAGTACTTTCAGTTCAATTGGTACTTTCTTACTCTGCACACCTCAACGTCGCTTCTACAGTTTTTATAAATACTAACTTTTGTACGACAGACAGTGTCTCCTGCAATTCGATACTTTGATTTCAAGAACTCTCGCTTATACACTCGAATAGAAGAATAACAAATTTCGTACTAAACTTCGCATTATACAAAGTCAATATTATTATCTATAAAAAGTTACTACTTGCAGGAGTAACTATAAATCACATTCTAGAAGAGCCAGGAATTCTAGCGGCTCGAAAACCTCAACAATTTATCACTCGCGCGCATACCGGTGTCACGATTAGAAATTCCGAAGTCGAAACACTTGAATATCGGCCATATTTTCTTGCCAAAGTTTCCTCAATTATGTGCCGGTGAATGTTGCGCGCCTAATTGTGCCGGCATGCCGCGAAATCACGTCGGAGGTGAAATGAAGGGAATCTTCAATCACTTCATAATCACGCTTCTCCCGGGGGTTATACGTACTTCCTCGTAACCCTTTGGCGACCCGGATGACCCTTTGAGGCCTTTGGAATCTGCATGCTTGGATCGCTTGGAGATAGGTTGTCCGCGGGCGTCGATAGTGCTACGATAAATCCGATGAAAAATACGCGATTAGCGACGAGCCAGCACCGAATTAATGCCAGGATTAGTCCTCGACGCACGGTACCTGCGCGTCCAATCGTTTCTCCTTCTCTCCACTCCGGAGTCACAGGCTCCCTGTTCAATCCGTCGGGATTGTTTCTTATTAACCCCTTAAGCTAGCCAGCAAGGATTTCCACGTGCACGTCGTACGCCTTTTAAAAACACCTTCCCAGCTCGATCCTGCCGACTGTAATTGCGTCGCGAATGTACCCCACCACTTGACACTGCGACTCCTCGCACTTCTTGGAATACCATTGCTTCCACGCCAAGTTCTCCCAGTCCGTGAAACTATCTTTTTCTTTCCTCGCCCTTTTTATTTTGTTTAATTTCGTTGACTGTCAAATTTAGAGATACTCAATTGTTCTGTGTGATATTAATAGTCAGTGTTAAAAAAGCAAATTTGTCTTCATTTTCTTAGACAAGGAATCATACTGTTTTTTTATTAAGCTTGACAGTTTTTTTTTTAAGGCTGTTGTGACAGGAATCATTCGTAATATAACGAGTCACAATATGTCGATCCTCAGAAAAAGTGTGATGATAGTTAGTAGTTAGACACTGTTGATCACTGAGGAGTTCATTTGTGCGACATGCTGTTATTAATCTAGTAGGCTGCAATCCATAGTGTCAAGAGACTTTATAAAAAGCTGTAGTCAACTTTTTTCAAGAGATCTTTGTTACTAAAGAGGTAAATCAGCTAATAAATAGTGCAATTTGAAAAGCACTTGCCTGTAATTTCAATTAAAGAGTCATAACAACGTTCAACTCGAATGATACTCAACTATCAATAATACCAATTTGTAAAGAAATAGGTTCGATTGTTTAATAGTTTACCTTGCCGATTAGGAGCGAACTGACAGCCAACTTTAGTGTGCCAGTAATCTAGAGCATTGGCCTCTAAATCTGCTTTTAGAGCGAAACACGACACCGCTCGTCTTAATTGTAATAGCTTGTTAATCGAATTACACGGCATCCCCTTGCTCGCCACCTCGTGAAAGCGACATTTGATCCGAACGAACAAAGCTGAGATTGTGTTTGTAGAGAAAGGTGTTCGAAAACTCACTTCGGAAGATCCGTCGGATGAGAGATCCACGATTAGATGACTGCTTAGGTAACTCACGGAAGATCTAAGAATCTTCAATCTGTAAAATTCTGGCTTCGCGACCTCCAACGATGACCCCAGGACCAAAGTCCACAGTACAAGCACGTTTCTTCGTACGTCTTGTCACCGGCCGAACCCCGTGAACGTGTAATTGGCTGGTTTGCACGTACGCAACGCGAGCCTCCTCGAATAATTTGCTCATTTGTACAATTACCGGGATTGTCTGCCTGTGAACTCGGCGCGTGAAAATGTAATTTTACATTAAACTACTGAAAATATAATTAGAAAAGCTCTCCAGGAAGTAGCAAGTATTGAGAAAGACGCGTACGCAATTTGAATCTGATGAAATTACGGGCAGATAAAGTGTGTAATTATGATTTCATACCCGGCAATTACTTGTAATAATTGAAAATGCTTCGACGCGTGAAACATACAATACCGAGGGCGAATATTATACTACATTAACAAGGAGAGATCATTTTCATTATAATTAGGTCATTCTCAACTCATTTGGTGAACACTTTCAGTTGTGCAATAACCCACTCTCATGAATATCCACATCCACAGTCTAGTCATTAAGAATTCCGAAGTATAACGAGTTTCGTACAGCGGACTAATTTACAAACAGCAACCGGAACAGACAAATCAATTGAGCAACAAAAATTTTGCACCTGGCAGAATTGGCTTCTTAAATTACGCGAGTCATTAAAACCATGAGCGTGCAATAAATTAACACGTGCCTTCCACGTTCGTAGTTTGCCATTAGCTAGACATTGTTTTATCAGAAGCGGCTACAACTTTAGCGCAACGTGACGTAGCTTTCTCGCAATGATCGGCGCAGAAAACGACGGTAATAACATAAAAACACAGGGATAAGAGTGCTTGGGAATCAATAATAATGCTGAAGCATACGAATGCATCGTAGTTTGCATGAAGCGGGTGAAGGGAGACTCGGTAATGCACCGGCGTACACCCCATAGAGCCCCATGATTGCATGGAAGTATGCGACGGGAAAACGACGCATATTCCATGGCGGAATTATTGTTTTGCTGGAAGACTGAGTACCGCGCACATGTTCCCCTGTAAACTCGGTGAGAGGGCATTAGGCATGCGGCATTCCTTCTAGCTGGATTGACGCATTGTAATTTTATTATTAATTGCATTATAACGGGTCCGACTCGCCACTATGTACTACTCGGCACGCACGTTCTGTGTAAACTGGCTCTGCGATTATTAAACTGGCTTGGCGTTTATTAACCCTGTGCTGGTAACTGGATTTCTTTTAATGCTCCTCGATGTTAATGAACGCTGCTCTATAGTAACAGTACGTGATAACATGGGCTAATAAATATACCGGATACTCAATAAATGTTTCTCGCTCTACTGAAGCTACACAATGTTCCATTGCGCAAAAGTAGGTACAAATGCTTTCTTGTGCACGAACTAATTATTGTGGAAAGAATATAGAATATTTGGGACATTAAAAGTCAATTTATATTGGCGATTAATTCTATAATGCATTCACTCTGCGAACTCGAGAACTCCGCCAGTGTAAATTGGTAATATAATCGACCAATAAATTCCTTTATCGTTATCTAGAATTGTCGAGTAGAAAATAGAAGCGAAGACAGAGGGTTCGAGATTGATAGTCTTTACAATTTTATAGTGGCATTTCCATTTGTTAATTTCGAGATCTTTAGGAGAAGTGGCAGCGAGCGCGACAGCGAGGCAAACTTTAGAATCTCACCTGTTCGCCCGTAGCTATTTCTTTTATGGAGTTTCCAACGAATAATTGGACCATTACCGAAGCCAGAGGCACTCAAGCCGCATTTTTTCATCTAGTTTCGTAGTAATAATAGTGCGAACGACTTAAACAAGCGCGCGCGCGCGCAGCCGACGTTCTATGCAGCGTGTGCGATTAGCTTCGGTTGGGTAACGCGCGGAGCATTATAATGTTACGAAATTAATTTATATCCGATTGCACTAAAAGATAGTTCACGATAACCCGAGCGATAAATCAATCCTCTCCGATTAGCAATTTAAACGAGCCGCTCGCCCGATCGCCCGTTTGCACGCAACACCGATTATAATAGTGCTGTGACAAAAATTGCAAAACTTTCCTCAGCGTCAATGATTTTAGTTTTTCAGTGTTTAATCAAACATATTGATAAAGTCGTGCCTACTTAATTTCACCGACGACCAACACACTAAATTATATACCGCATATGAATTCTTGAACATTTATCAATTTGGCGCACTCAACCGTGAAAATATATATTTATATACATATAATACCACCGCACCATTAATCAAGAAAAAGCTGTGGTCCAAGCTAATTTTAGATTCAATCTAAACTGGAAAATGAACTCCGTGATAATTCTCCAGTGAAAATCCCTGAATCGACAAACGGTTTGGAGATCACACGCATGAGTTGTTCGGCATATGAGAGAGGCCTTCCACCTGAAGTAGGGATTAGTTTGTCAGGATTAGAATTCGACCTCCCAGCACGATCTCTCTCCTTTTGCCTCTCGCGCTCTTTTTCTCCCTCTTCATACAACGTCGTTGCCCGCGGCGTCCTCCTCTGTTTGCCTATCAGCATATCCAAGCATACTCAAACTCGGCACCGAATATCTGCGAATACCTCCGCCGGCGCGCGAGCGTGTCTAGCGAGTTGGCGGATTAGCATGGCATTATAACCGGGCAGGCTGAAACGAATGTGGACATACTGCGCGTATGTATGTATATGCATACATGGGTATCTCTCTTGGGAGTGCGCGATGCGACGGGGGATCCATTTCACGTAAGCCGAATTCATGGGGCCGTGGCAATGGCCCCGGGTTATGACAGCGGCTTTCCTCGACGTGCAAAGGGCCAACCAGTTATATGGTGCGGGCACCAAGTGTACAGCCGGTCCTCCTTGCTTTTCCAGCGCTCGTCACCCCATCCGCACCTCTTCAGGCACAAGTGTGCCGAGGGCGACGACGTGTCACGTATAATAAAAAGAGAGTTCCCTTGCCTTGCTTTCTTTCTTTCTTTCTTTCTTCCATTGCTTTCCTGCCCTCTCGAACCTCCCCGTTCTTATATATACATTTCTCTCTCTCTCTCCTGAGGCAGCATACTCTTTCTCTCTTTTCTTCGGCTCTCTGACCTCGACGAGAGACGGGCGAGGCCTTCGCCCTGTGCACGCACACGTACGCATCGCCCTCGAGAAGCGGAGGGTTAGACGAGCGAGAGAGAAAGAGAGAAAGAGGGAGATCAGGTATCAAGTGTAAAAAAGAGCCATTGTACGGGAGCATCTGACCGTAGGGTTGGTAGCACAGTGGATAGGCGCACGGAGAGCAAGAGCTCTCCATACAGAAGGAAGGAGATAGATCGGTGGGACAATGGTGAACCTGGCGGAGGTTGCCGCGACACGTCGTCGTCGGCAAGGCTAAAGAGAGATGCTGGGCAAGGTACATCGAAGAACAGAAAGAGAAGAAACATATCAAGGGGGAAAATTGTATTGGGGAAGAGAGAGAGAGAGAGAAAGAGATGGCAGTACTGCCGCTGCCAGTTTATAAGGGCCCCTAGCATTGTGGATACGTATTATCATGCTAAATATAACATGTTAACTACTTCGCATAATGCCCCCGCGGATCCTCTCGAGTCCTTCCTTTCGTCCTCCTCGTGCATATATACGATCGCTCGACGAATCGCGTTTCCGCGCACCGGCTATTTTATTGCCGCAGAGTTCGGCAGATGCGTCCTGTATAGGCAACGCGAATCACTCACTCGCTGGGATGAAGGAGCGACGGGAAACGGCCGATTCCATGTGAGCTTACTCTCGGGGAAACTCTGATACACAGTCGCTACTCTGAATAAGATTAGGATATGAAATGCGAGCAGCATCGGTGAGCCGAGTTCTTGCAATTCGTATGCTAATGGAACAAGTTGGGGTAATTCGAACTTGGATTCATTGGAATAGGAAAAGAGATATTTGCAATTTCAGTTGTGTTAGGTTGTCGTGAAATCAGGTTTATTTTAATCGGTATACGGTTCTTGAAAGATAATATTCTTTCTTGACAATTCGTTTTTAATCATTCAATATCTCCTGTCATTAATTTCCCTGTGAATCATTGAAATATTTAAGAATGAATTTACTCTCCTCTTTGATCGTGGCTCCAGATTTAAAGTTGTTTCGAGTATTAATGATTATTAAATCCTGAATTATTACAACTTCAACACACATAAACTCCGTTTCGCACCGGCATTGAAATGACTTTTTATTATCCTGCGAATTAAAAATGCTCGAAGAATGCATATATGATTGACTACTAGGAAACTCCCCGGCATCCCGAAGATCCTTTGAATGAGCAAACGGAAATTCCTCGCTTATAATTCCAGGCTCTTACAGGACTCTGGGCGGTTAACGCGAGGATAACATCTCCGGGCGGGAAGTGAGCAATCTTCGTTGAGCGCCGCCAATCCTTTATATCCAATAGTTGTTCTGGACCATCAATACTTATCCCGGAGGCTTCTATCTTATCCACCGTCCGATTTCAAAGATTACACCTTGGAAGTGCGCGTGTTCTCTCAGTTATTGATGGGACACGTGGCACATTTGTCTCGAGCCTCGCGTGCCGGACCTTGGCGAGCGATCGATGAATTAATTAGGATTTCTCGAACGTTACGCGGGAGTGGATGCTGTCATTGATAGCTTTATGATAAATGTACTTCGACCAGTGGTACACCGCAGCTGATCCGCACCTCCAACTCGTCATAAATCCATGCCGTTCGATAAATTATTCACCTCGTTAGCAAACCCTACTTCGCCAGTAAAGTACAACTCCTTTTTTTTTATTCGCACCCGCTCTGCCCGCTTATTCGCAGTGCAACTGTAAACAGTCGAGTTGGTGAGAAAAAAAAAAAATCACGCGCGACCATCTGCGATACTAATTACCACTAGTTTCTGGGTCGGCAAATCGGAGATCGTTGATAGAAAAGAGATAAATCTTGCAGTCATAAAATTTTCATTCCTTTGACATTCAATGGCTAGTCGACTCCTTGGAAATACCTAATATGCGATGTTTAAACCACGAAGAACTTCGGAAATCATTTTTCAAGTAATCTCCCCGGTATTCCTTCACTTGGTACACCACGTGTCTAAGTACTTAGGACCCGAAGTCATAAATCACTCGGCGACAATAAGCACCTTTCCTATTTTCATTAGCCTATTCCGTCGAGGGTCAGTAAAACCCCAAGAATAATCTCCCCAAGTCAATACACCTCGGCTCGAGCGCGCATCTAAATCTAGCAATAAGATAATTCAAAAGAATGGAAAAGAAGGAGTGACTAAACGCAATTTTTCTTTGACCTGTTAAAGGGGTGTGATGGGCCAAAAGCTGCTGGTTCAAGAAGCACCTGGTTCCAGTTCCGGGAGCAATGGGGCGCGCATGGAAGGTGGCGAAGGTGCCGGCGGAGGGGAACTCCACCACTTCCTTCACCAGTACAATCAGCAGTCGCACAGTCCGAACCAGAGCCTGCAGGGTGGGCTTCCGCTTCCGCTTAGCCCGCAGTCCTTGCGGCACGACGGTGCCTCAGGCGCGACCATCACCGGGGTCAAACGGGAACCGGAGGACCTCAGCTCGTCCCGTGGCGCCGGAGGCCAACAGTCCAACAAGAGACACAAGCAATCGCAGCCGGAAAGCCCGACGCCGCCCGGCATGTACCATCATCATCAACATCAGCTACAGGTGAGTGACTTGCCGCTGACATTTATTTGCTGACTATACTTTCACCCTTCGCCTTAGCAACGTGTGTTCGTTGCGAGTTTGATCTGACAGCCAGTGTGTCGATAGTTTGCCGTTAATGGAAGTACTTCTAATTCAGGCATCTGTCATTATTGACGATAAACCTGTTCCTTCCGATTATAATATGCCTGTGATACGATGTTCAATTCTATATGACCGTAACATCATTTGAATTTCACTATTAAATTTAGATACGTGTATAACACCCGTTTAACTCACTCGCATGACTATTCTTACATCTCCGGCTTTGTGCATATGTCACGATTCCTTTGAAAAAGCAATTTCAGGCTTATAAAATAGACATCACTTTCTTCAAGTTTTACGATATTCTTAAACCATCATCTCATTCTTATAGTTAAATAAATAAAGATCGTGAAAGCAAGGATTACAGGAACACTTGATTTGTTCCAGGTGCAGCAATACGGGAGCCCATACGACCCATACAGCTCGTGCAGTCCTCGATTGCAGTCCGGTACTGGTTACACGTCGGGTGGTTCGAACACGCCGGGCGCAGCGGGTACAGGGAATCCCGGCGGTCTTCACCAGGAGGTGACGGCGGTTTATGTGGCTGGCGACACCCTGCCACCATTGGCCTCCTCGAGTGCCTCGTCCCTTTCAACGACTACCGCTTCGTACACGAGGTACGAGGTTGTGCCAAGCTCTTACGCGACGACACACGCGATACGATCCACCTCGAGCAGCAGCAAAGTCCTGACCGTTGATCTTCCCAGCCCTGACTCCGGCATTGGCGCCGACGCGGTCACACCCAGGCAAGACCATCATCCGCCCACGGCGCTCCACCAGGTATCGTATACTATCTTTCTTCATCCGTAATACGATTAATTTCGTTAGACACGCCGCCAACTTGAGTATACTCCCGTTAACAGCAGTTTCTCGTTTCTCGTCTCTCTCTCTTTCTCGTACTTGGACGCTTTTTCCTCCGTGTTACTGGAAGCCTGATGTATCGCTCGGACTGTGGGAACGCGACCGGTCAACGATATTAATCTGTACGGTACTCGCGTGTAAAAAGGGAGTAATGGTTATCGACCTGTCGGCAAAGGAAGTGTGCTAATTAGATGGTGCTTTCCAATTTCTCAGCACGCCGAGGATATTATCGTTTAGCTTATCGCGGTTCTAATAACTCAATGTTATCAAGTAAATATATAGAATTCAATATTAAATAGATTGGACATTGGATGGCAATCTTGAACTTCTTAACCTGTGTAGTATAAAGATTCTTTATTGTAATTAAGACTGAATTTCATTATTTATTCTGATTTACGAAACGCGGTAGCATTTGAATTATTTATAGTAACATTTGAATGGGCATAGAAGTAAAGTTAGATATTAGTTCTTCCGCATAGTGAGTCCCCCGTGTAACACGATCGCCCAGTCGCCGCTTTGTAACCCACTCATGCATTGACATTCAGAGCATTAGCATTCGTGCGAGATCATCCTGTGAGTGATCCTTTCACGCACTTTCACCGGGATCGTCGCCTTGAGCGCAGCTTGCTTTGCTATCGGTGATCGTGTCACGCCCAGAGTGCAGCTCGATAAGCCACAACAAATTAATTAGATAACGCCTATTGCCGTTCAGGACTCCGATCTCTACGTATACGTATATACATGTGTATCCGTCCGCAGCATCAGCACATGATTATTTTTTTCGCGTGCATGTAAATAGCGCGGCAACCGATTTACCAATAAAATGAGGACTTTACGTAAGCACTCGCATGTATATGTATTTGATAATGCGAGTTTTATTTCCGTTTAATGAGCACGCCTGTTATATGTTCGCCCGGTTCCCTATCGCCGTTCTAGGATACATAATTTAAGTCGCGGGTGAGCAAGAAGCCAACAGGAATGCATCGGCAAATGCGTTTTATTGCTAGTGCAGAGTTTACAAACCTCGGATGTTCAAAGTGTTGACCTTCTACGAATTCCATTTTCCATTCGTCACAATTTAATTCACCTGTCGCGTCATAATTCTCACTAATAGAATTCGAAATCAGTAATACAATACAGATGAAAACTTTGCGGAAGTTCTCTTTATTTATTCGAGTACAAAATTGGATTCAAGTTCTATTAAAATGTTGTTTATTGTAAATTAGATTAGTTACAACTTGGGGTATTGCAGTAATACAAACGTCAGAGTTCTAACCATTAAATGGTATTACATTATTTAAAAGGAAATGTCCGATAAACACACTTGCCACAATCTATAAGTGTCGAGCCGTGAAAAATGATCCTTTCTCGCGCCTACGATATATCATCCTCGAATATTCAGTTGTCGCTGGCTAATTTATCGCTTCCGGAAGCATTGATCGCGTCTGGCGCGGTGCTGGCGAGTGGTCGGAATGGGCTATTAGCGTTACATTACGTTGAGTTGACATTACGAATTAGAAAGCACCCGGCCGTTCTGCTCCGCTTACGGGACGGTCAGAGCAGCAAGAGCGACCGGGCGAATGGAACCGCAAGTGTCTGACTATTGACGGCCAGCACTACTGAAAATCGCATGGTACGCCCGATCGCCTCCGCCAGCCGCGTAATTAAAATATTCGTGCTCGCCGGTTAGCGCTGCACCCGGAAAGCATTTCCCCCTTTGCTTATTAACGCAGCTGCACGCACTCAGTCTGGTATAGTAATTTCGGAAAATCTAAGTGCGATCGATGACTTCCGCTAGCGGTTAATAGGAAGGCGCGTAGCTATTGAAGTAGAGGATTAAACCAATTATAGAGTAATACCATTGTTTAGAGACGATAAATCGATAAGTGCTTCTGATGAACGCCTCGAGTATCACTTTATTCTTTCACCATAGTTTTGATATAACTAATTTAATGCGGGTATGAATATATAATACGATTTTCATAAAAGGTTACAACTTTCCCAAACAACGTTTGGAATAAATGCAGCCGGAAGAACTTACTAGAAAAATAAGAAAAGGGGAAACCATAGCTGACAAGTACTGATCTAATTAGCCTCGCTTCGCTCTCATTCTACGACTCGGGCATGAATAGGTAAACAAGGAGCTGGTCGGAGAAGGCATAATTAACGAGCAATTAAACTAATCGTTCCGATAAAAATTGTAAAAACATGAGAACGAATAATACGATCAGTCATTCTATGGCCGGTGTTTACAAGGAGTAAGATCATTTCTTGCGCCGACACTTGGCCGTCGTAGGCGTCACGGAATCTTCATTGGTTTTATAAATTCGATAAAAAGTTACTGAGTAAACAGACAAACGATTTCGACAAACGATACGCTTAGATGTTGTACCGCAAACACAGTCGATTTTCAAGAAAAAATAATATCTTGGCAGTGCTTTCCATAATTACCAGTCAGCTTCCGGGATTTTGTCTGGCTGAAAATTAATATCGGCTTGAAAGTCCCTCAAGGAGTTTCGTGCGAGTTGCATGAAGACATGCATTCGGCGGTGGACCGCACAGTAGATCACTTAGTAACAAACCACGAAGCGGGAAGCACGTGCGGC
This sequence comes from Ectemnius cavifrons, assembly GCA_964023945.1. NCBI lineage: Eukaryota > Metazoa > Arthropoda > Insecta > Hymenoptera > Crabronidae > Ectemnius > Ectemnius cavifrons. The sequence goes on from OZ030386.1 coordinate 4,012,516, forward strand.
GAGGTCCAGACCACTTTACGAGACCGCAAAACTTCTGCCTCCTTTCCTTCTCTGAACGAACAAGTGTGTTCCTGCTTGGTACCGTGCTCAACGAATACATCTCATTCGTTATTGTTATGTCAGATTTAAAAAATACAGGACAGGATTTAAAAAATATTCATCTTCCGCGCTGCACAGGCTTCCTACATAATGAATTTCATCATATTTAAATAATTCAATTACTCCTTAACAATGTTTATTCAAAGAAATTTTTATTATTTTACATTTATATACAAAGTTTAACCATTGCAACTTATTATGCGTACAATATTATTAATCGCAATACAAGTTAATAATATTTGACTTTGTTTTTGCTTTGTTTTCGCAGTCCTCCTTCGACTACACGGAACTGTGTCCTGGCGGTACTGCGGCTGGAGCAGCGGTGGTCCTCGAAAGTGGCGCAGTGATACACCATCAACCCTTGCAGCTTCAACTGCAACAGAACCATGCACAGACACAGGTGCCACGGGGTGGCTTGGTGTCCGCAGGTGCGACTAATCCAAATCCCAATCCGAATCCGCCGAGATCGAGGCCTTGGCACGACTTTGGCAGACAGAACGACGCTGACAAGATACAGATACCAAAAATGTAAGTATACACTTACCAAAGCTAAGGAAAATCTATGTAATTAATTTTATTCACAAGATACTAGTAATTATTTTATATAATATACCAATTCAATCGATGTCCATATCGTCACTGATTACAATTATCAATTAGATTTATTCAAGAGAAATTTAATTGTGATGAGAGAACTGCCGGTAGTTCATAATAGTAGAAAAAAAAACTTAGTGAATGGTAAGCTTACGAGCTAGAAGCAAGGAAACTTTCTCCGGACAGGTGATATTCGGACAGGCAAGCATTTAGCGACATGTCGGACCGAGTGCAAATTAAGTCTCCGACTCGGGCAGGGTTCGCTGGTGTGTACGAAGAGTATTATCAGGGTAACTTTGCCAAGCCTTGGTATGCGTCTCGCCCGGTAAATTTACTTCCGCATTGGAGAACCTGGCGGTAAAGTTGGAGTTGGCTGGTACAAGAAGCTGCGAACTGTCGCCCGACAAATTGTGCTGCGGGGAGCGAGAATTAGTTTTATTAGTTGGGAGCAGTGGCGCGCGGGTTTATAGCAGTCACACGGCGCTGATAACTCTCGGTTTCGTCCTGCTGGTGAGCTGGCACGGACGAGCGGTCTCCCGTCGCGACGTATATATCCACGATAAAGCACGCGGGCGGGCTTGAAATGTCAGAGGGTTTGCTTTTCCTCTTTTGGAGGCGGGCGCGCGCGCCACACCGCCAGGAGCAATGAGAGAAAAGGCCTCTCCTTGCAAACTAGTTCTCTCAACGATACCAACCCGAGTGCCTCGAAGTTTTATTTAATCGCATTTCATCGTACCGCGATAAGGATCACTCTTGAATTGCACCAACCAACTTACAGAAGTCCATTTTTTTCAATGAACGATCCGGCTAATAGTCGCTTAATTAGCGGTGGTTTTTCCCCCAATTTTTCAATCACTAACGATTTATATATAATTTCATAATAAAATCATTTCAATAGTTTGATTTATCTGTCTGGCTTTAATTAGGATTCCGTTATAGTTTTACTTGAATTCATGAACCTCGAAAGAGTCACGAACTACACTTCGCTTGTACAGTTTAGCGTCCTTCTATGTATTTCATTTTTACAATATTCTATTTACCTTTAATAAACACGTATGACCGGATCGATTTTTGATTGATAAAATGAAGTTTGATGGAATGCGGATTGAAGTTTACATTCCATCGAATGATAGGACAGGGAAAAATGGGGGACTAGCCTGAGGAGGGTTGGCTTTCACAGCGGAAAGCGTGAGTGCGTAACCCACGTACGGGAGTTATAATAAGGTACTGAAGGTAGGCGGCGGCGTCGGCCGCAGGAATACAGGGCGTTCACCCGACACGCTCGGTTATCGGCTTCTACCACTGCGGCGGCGTCGGCGGCGGCGGCGGCGGCGGCAGCAGCAGCGAAGAGCGATCGCGAAAAAGCGATCGAAGCGTGAATACGAAGGACCCCCCTCCTCACGCCGCTCCTCCACGCTCCTGTCGCCGAGGATAACGATAACGAGGCGATACGCCATGGCGGAAAGCCCCTGTTGGAAAGCTTCACTTCCCCTCGGATAAGCGCAATCGTCGCCGGTATGGCCAATGCCCTTTAAGGAGAATAGCTAAATCACTGGTCGGACGCGCATCGCCCGTCACTATTGATAGTCTCCTCTTACCCGCATCCTTTTTTATTGACATGTAGGGTTTATGCTATCCGCAATTAGGAACTTACTTCGCTCTCTAATAAGAACAGCAATCAATATCGTTCTGTGTTTCTTGGCTTAGAAGTGAAACATTATCAGACGCTCGTGGAATGCGAAATGTGAAACCTTCATTACTCAGTGGTCATAACAAGCAGGACTAGGATAGAGTTTGAAAGTTAATAAATACCTAGAAAGATAAAACTCTGATTTTCTCTCGAATGAAACCGTTTGAGCTAAGAATGTCACCTGTCGAAATCATTTGCCAGTACGTCAATTAGTCGAAGCCTGGCAGCATCGTGTAACAAAATCTCACTGGTACCCCTTATCTCGATAATCCTATTAATCGATATCGATCATTTCTCATGGAATTAAGAGGTGTCAGTAGCTAGAGAGGCGGGAGACGTCGACGGTCTGGCGAATTTCAGTAGTAGATTAAACCTAGTCGTAGACAGACACGGGGAGAAAGAGACAAGGAGTAAAGTTGGATGCGATGAAACCGGGCGCTTCTAATCTGACTCGGCCACTTTATCTTGATATATCGAGCGAACAGCAAGCGCGCGGACCGATAGAAATAAAATATGGTGAGCTGATAAGCTTGTAAAGCTAAATCGAATATGAGCGAGCAGCGCGTTTAAAGAGTATTGGATGGAACGATGCTTCCTGTACACTTACCCGCGCGCCACCATGGGAACTTGGACGTTGGTAGCTCGATCGATTTACATTTATTAGAATGGATCGCCATCCTGGGAATGCCTGGCGCTTGTAAAGCGGCGAAACGAATTAGCTGAGCAATTACAATCGGTAAAAAGGAAAAAGGCGGCTGCTGCGTCGTTGACAAATACGGGGGAAAAAGCTTCATTACACGCCGGCAACTTGTCTGCGTGCCTGGCGAGTTGAAACGCCTCTTTGGCGTCGTTCTCTATTAATGTAGACGCCTCTCTTGTACTTGGCATTATGATTTTGTTCTACTGTTTTGGACGCTTTAATTTATAAGTGTTGCTTTTAGAAATTATCGAGATAGATAAGATTTAATAGCGTATACATAAATGAATTAATGATAACTTTTCAGGTTTCCCTCATTCGTTTTTCTATTGTTTATCAAACCTTTTTATGTTTATTGGACAGTTTCTCGGCGTATGGGTTCAAATATCACCTGGAGTCGCCGATTAGCACGTCACAGCGTCGAGAGGATGACAGAATTACGTACATCAACAAAGGCCAATTCTATGGGATCACGCTGGACTATGTACCGGATCCTGACAAACCGATGCTGAAGACAGGACAGACAGTGAAGGTAAGGAATACAAATTATAACTAAGTTTATAATACTAAAACAGATATATTTATTTCCAAATTGATTCAGAGTTACAGTTTCAATTGTCACATAATAATTTACATGAACTCGAGTACGAACAGTTACACGAGTGTAAACGACAGGAAATTCAATTCTGAAAAGTGCATAACATCGTTGGGGAAAATTGAATGGCCGCGAGGGCGACTTCACACCGGTATAACTCCCTGGCGTTTCATGCATCATTATCCATATAATATTATACGTATGTTGAGCATTATCTAATGGTGTATAAAACGGTTTTCACGATACCATTACCAGCGCCACCAAAGCGCATGGGCAGATCCATGCCGGATTACAGGAAGGTAAAACGCACTGTAGCGAGGCACAAGTATACTTTACGCATGTCGTAAAGCACTAAGCGGGCCGTGACGGGCGCACCGAAGGCGATATCTATAAAATCACGTGGCGGACGACTTAAATCACATTAGAGGGTTGCCGCATATTACAATACGTTATAGAGGCGGTACACGCGCCAACGGAGGAGAGTCAGAGAACTACTCCCCGCGAGCACGCCGGTTCCGAGTTCTCCCGGCATGCTCTAGAATTTCTGCTCTCTCCGCGTGTGCCTCTCTCGATCCGTCGAAAGAAGAAGTCGGACGAGGTCGTTTGTTCTCGCGGCTCTAATTGGCAGCGGCCGCTCGCGCGCGCACCGTTAGCAATTTCCATTCTGATAAAGCTGCCGATTCTTTTTCCGCCGAGCGAGGAGTTACGACTTCCTCGTTAATTGCTAATCGAGCGTGTTCTGGCCGGCCGCCCGGCCGCCGGCTCTCTCGGACCGTCCACCCTCCCTTTACTCCCCGGCGAATCTTTAAGACAAGCCGCGCGCGCGCGCGCGCTCTACGCTCCAAACTGCTCCCAGCGCACTTTCTACACTCGACTCTTATTGTTAGTAGCCAACGACTAGATACTGTTCCTAGTCTTAACCGGTGCGCTTTTCAGATAGACAATGCTATAACGTTTCAACCTGAGGCGCGAGGGTACTTTAAGGATCTCCGTGATGCTTGTTACTGCCAATAAACACCGAACGCCAGTAAAAATTAATCGCGCGTGTAATAGGAGAGTCGGGTATAACCAGATACATTATTGACTGAGAAATTGTCTTGGCTTATTAAATCATATTCGTTTCAATTATTTGATTTTCTCGCATCACGAACATCCAACTTTATAAACTCAAATCAAACAAACTGTTAATCATTGATCAATAACAAATTTACAGTTAACGGAGAACTACTTAAAATGAGAAAAATATTAATGTCAAACGTTATATTGCCGAAGTTCATTACGAATTCGTATTTCCTAATAAAGTCATCGAGGACGGTGGCTGTCGTGTACTTCAACTGCTTTCGACAGTCGAGAGCGCGTCCAATATAAGGAGCTCGCAGGAGAAAGAGAGACAGAGTTTCTCTCGCACGCAAACTTATCTTTCTCCCTCTTTCTCCCTCTCAGTCTTGCTCGACGAGCTCTCTCAGTCTCCCTCTTCGATCGAGCTGGAGTTGCACACTCCATATTTTCTTGGCGCGTGTAATTCTTGGTCCATTCACCCGAATCACGAAAAATCGGGGGACGGTGGGCCCTGGCAGGCTGCGGTACGCGCCCGCAGCGCGCAAACTCGCTCGAGCGTGCTCCGCTTCTGTCGCGGCCGATGCGTGCCCGGTTTTTTGCGTGTACTTGGCTCACGCGAACCCCGCGTTATCGTCGCTCCGACACGCGCCTTTTTTACCCGTTGCCCAGGCGTTGCCTGTCTCCGAACTATTTGTACGCAGTTATGCCCCGGGACCATTGACTGACCACTCGACATTTCGCTCGGCTGAGATTTACGGGGTACCGCTCCGCTGAAGGATCTGCCGGCTGCTCGAGCGTGATGCTGTGCGTGATTGCTCGAGCAATGTAGAAACCTCGTGTGGTTGCTTTTCAACGTCTTCCGACAGGATTTTCTTAAGATCGAAAATTAACATTGTGAATCTTTGGTTTGTTATAATAATAATTAAAAATGTAAGAGTATTGAAAAATAGATTCGAATAGGCTATTAGTTATATTTTCAGATTTTTCTATGGTCTGTTGGAACTTGAATGAAAGTCTAATTATAAAAGTGTATGTCTTTAGATTAGAACTGTTGAGTACTATATCATCTTTCAAAGCGATACGCTTTCACCTTTTATGTCCTGTGTAATTAGTTTCTTGAAAGGTCTGCTTATCATAGGTACCGAGCAAATTATATTGTACGTACAACACTGTCGAATAACCAAATATTTCATCGGACAAACGACCCATTAAGCAATGCGCTAATTACGCTCAGTCAGCACTCTATGCGAAATTCTCTAGGCACAGAGCGTATCACGAAAAAAGCTTAATGGGCGTCGCATTACATCGGGTTCGCGAAGGAAAGTTGACTGAAAAACGCGCGCTATTTCACTCGCGCGTCGAAAAACGCTAATTGGTAATTGCAGAGTGGTGCGTTAAGAATTTTTCTCGGTGCGTCGGGCTTCCGGGATGCAGAGAGGCAACAGCCACTGTCGATTAGAACTTTTCAGACTTCCAGTTCGGGCATAAGTTACAATTAGGTGCTACCAGTCTTTCTCGCAATCCGGTGCACGTTTCCAACCGGCGAAACTTGCCCTCTCTCGATCATTCTCCAACATCGTGTAAGGAAACCTATAGATTAGAAGAGAGAGAGAGAGAGTTTAACTCTCGAATTTTTATAAAGCATATCACTTCCTTTTTCTATATTTAACAATCAACCCTTCTACATTCTGGCATATTTTGCAATTATTTCCTGTATTTCACGCATAATTTTAGCATCCATCATACGCGTGCACAATAACTATAAATTTTCAATAATTAACATTCATTCAAGTTAATCCTATAATACTGTTACGGTTTAACTATGTAACAGTAATAGAACTAGTTTCCAGCAGTCGGACTACCGCAAATTGAGACTGGTCGATTAAGATCTCCTAAAGTTTCGTGCTACACGACAATCACCGTTTAACAGTAACGGTGGAGTAACAATTCGAGGATTAATTTGCAGCAGTGAGACTTGCGTGCGCGGCTATTAAGAGACGGCGATCGGCCGTTACGTGGCCGGGGAAGCGTCGAGAAAAATCGCCGGCGTCGGCGCCGCGGGAATACGTAAGCGTTTACGGGGAATTAGCGATATCGAGTGGCAGGATTTATGCTACCGGATTATACGGTACCGCGTGATACACGCTGCACGCTTCCACGCTCGTTGGAGCGTGTCCGAGTCTTAGGAACACTCTCCTTTTCTTTCTATTTTGTCCGTTTGTTTGCCAAGCCTGTATTACAATGTTTTAACAATACTAACTCGCTACCAACATAGCGAAGAATTTTCTAATGAGCAACTCTATCATCGGAGATGATTTATCATAGAAAAAGTTACTTGTAAGGATCATAGATATTTCCCACGCAGAATGGATTTCATTGTTTCGACAGATGTAATGATTAAGATTGAATAATGTATTGTTAGAAAGTTCGAAAAATCGGAACATATGTTCAGAGCGGTCAATGCGGAAGTTTTATGCGTACCTATCCATTTCTGAGAAAATCCAGGTATACCCAAGGTGTCATGAACCCCCCACTACTGGTCGGTTTAATGATAGTGACCTGACAGTCTAGAGTCGTCAAAGAAGGCAGTTTTACTTTGACTGTCATCCTGAGAACACTGTATAATCCTTGCACATCCGGTATATATTCTTGCGTGCTCTCAATCTTAACTATTCAGAGCTCTTTAGAGTATGAAATCTAATAATAATATTCAAGTTATTAATATTGTGTAACTTTGCTCTATTTTGTGAAAAATCCTCGAGATATTATATTCCTGGATACCAGTTATTTGGATCTTAGAGGGCAGCAGTGCATTACAGAACAGAGGGAGAATCAGATGCAGCCTGATCGGGATGCAATGCACGATTATCCATAAAATGGCGGGAAAAAAAAGGAGAAGCATCCAGGCATCGCGAAGATATACAACCGATCATTGAAGGTTGTCGATATTGGAATCTGTAATTTGCCTTGTATAATTACAGACCACAGCCATGATTTACGAAGCGCGTGCGCACTCACGAGAGTGCAACCATGTTGCTCGTCTCCCTTCTTCGATGATCGGCATACGCTTTCAATAAGCTCGCCCGACTCAAGCATTTTTATACACTTCTCAAGCATCGCATAATGGTTACGTGCTTTTTCTACAAAGTCTACCGAGCAGGCTACATGATTCTCGAACATTACCCAGCTGTTTCCCTTTCACCTGTTATCCTGCACTTTGTTTAATGATCAATATTCATATTTAAATGCTACGTCTAATCAAGTATTATGAAAACAAAGACCCGGGGTGAGGATCGAACTGCAATCAACAGGAAGGGAATTAGGAATATAATTAATAATAAAAACTTATTCATGCATAATGAATGTCTCAATCTATCGAAGAATTGAATCGCAAACTTAAAGGAAATCAATCTGCGGATGTTAATAAGAGAAACTTCTTCATACCTTGCATCATATCTATTTGCAGTGTGAAGAATATAAAGCACGAGTATCTCTGAATCAATTTACTGGATGAATCTCCCATAAATTTAGAAGCAACTTAGTTTTTGCAAAACTAAACACGCCTGTACTGCGTCAGCACGGAAAGTTAACGCGCTGGTGTTGTTTAGTGATTCGCAAATTCATCCTCCTAGAGTTTGATTCATGAGTGATCTATTGCTCGAGTAGTAACAACGATCTTCTTTGTCGCACAGAGCGTGGTGATGCTGATGTTCCGCGAGGAGAAAAGTCCGGAGGATGAGATTAAGGCGTGGCAATTCTGGCACGGCAGACAGCATTCTGTGAAGCAGCGTATCCTCGATGCCGGTGAGTACAGTATAGCATAGAATATATGCCCGAGTGAAATTGCACGACGCCCTGTTACATTATATGCCCACTTGCGAACACACTCTGAACGCGGCTACGCCATTAGCTACCATGAAATGCCCACTCCCACGTGAGCCCGTAATTCATTGATTAAATAATGCCGCTCTGTCTTTCTCTGCAAGCTAACACACGCTAGGACTCTGATCCTTGGTAAGACTATCTTTACTGGCTCGAACCTTTACCTCGTATGAAGTGACCAGATTTCCAAAAGCCGATATATTCATCCAATTAATTTCTATCATAAAATTAACAATAGCGATACAAATATTCATTTCAATTTGCACCAGGTATTACATTTTTTAATCAAGGCATAGCGTTTCTTTAATATGAGGCGTCTGGTTACTTTATTTTTGATTTCTTCTGATTTAAAATTATTGAGTAATTATATATGAATGTTTAGCTAATTAGGTACGATGACTAGTGACTAATGAAACTATTATTGTTACAGACACGAAGAACAGTGTTGGGCTGGTTGGCTGCATAGAGGAGGTGGCCCACAATGCGATCGCAGTCTACTGGAATCCGCTGGAATCCTCGGCAAAGGTATGAGGGAGGGAAACGAGTGTCTTTTTTCTGCAACTGAGATGATTAAAACAGTTCTAACTCGTAATTTACATAACGAATGAGGCGACAGCGAAATTAGCAGAAAAACTTATTTCATAATGCATTTACGTATTAATACGAGAGGCGGGCGTGGTGTTTTGATTGGATGCTGAGTGTTTCTGTAATTGCACGCAGATCAACGTGGCGGTCCAATGCCTGAGCACAGACTTTTCCAGCCAAAAGGGTGTGAAAGGATTGCCGCTGCACATTCAGGTCGATACGTACGAGGAGCCACCACCGCCGCATAGCCACACTTACACACCACCATCGCATCGTGGCTACTGCCAGATCAAAGTCTTCTGCGATAAGGTAATCACCGCTTTACGAGCTCTGTTTAGAACTCTTTTACATAACAATTTGCCTCGCTAATGAAGTCAGCTTTGAAATTATAATTGTCGATACAACAAAGTATTTATCATATCAGCTCGAGGTGAATACTGCTCGTTAACTTTACTAGCTTTCCTTCGATTATGCTCATCACTGCCTCAACTACAGTACCATCATTATCTCGACAATATCCTATTATTCGAACACTTTGTCGTATTGTTTTTGAGTTTTCTTGAGATACACGATTAGCAGTATTAGTAAAATAACAGTTCCATTATCTTAAAATCCTTGAATAATAATGCCTGTAGTAGTTATAACTTGAAGGTGAAAGCAAGCGAGTAAAGTTTCTATTTTCGTTTTTTAACATCCATTTCCGACCCTTACTGCCGGGTAGTACTATTAGATGGCGAGCGAGTAAAGTGACCTGCTGTAATAATAATCCCTTATCTTCCATGTTAGGGTGCGGAGCGAAAGACTCGGGATGAGGAGAGGAGAGCTGCCAAGAGGAAGATGACAGCGACGGGCAGGAAGAAACTCGATGAACTATATCACTCAGTTACCGAGCGCAGTGAATTCTACTCCATGGTGGACCTCCACAAACCACCAGTCCTCTTCTCCCCACCGGCAGAGCATGCGATCGACAAGGTATTAATTTAAATCTGAAACCTAAGTCAAAACTAAGCAAATCACTATCTAAAAAAGCAATCCATTGACTTCGCGATGTTTTAATTATCGGTTCTAATAACGTTTCTGCTTACTGTATGTAGTATTGCAATTTTTCTACGAAAGTGTAACAATACACAATGCTCGTATGTAGTTTCATATTTCAATGCCCTAAGCATTAATCAGAAACAAGAGGAGCGAGGGCCCCGAGAGATCTGCGTAGTAGTATCCACAATCCTCTGCCCTCAACTCCGCCAAGAGCAACCCTCCACTAACCGCAGCTCTCAAATCGAATAACTAATAGCCGTAGACACTTGGTCTCGCAGTTACAAAAGCAATGGAATTACTAGATTATAATGAAACGAGTCTACGATCGCGCGAACCACCATAATGTATATTCGCTTTACATGTGACTTTAGTGAGTTTCAAAGTGGATAAGCCATCGAGTATCAACTAGAGCTTGTCGAAGTCGAAGCTAAGAAACTGAAAAACTGGAGAACGAGAAAAAAGAATGTTCTGTTTCTTGTTTCACGAGCAGTTCTCGACGATGGAGTTGTCGGGCTTCTACGGAGGCGGCGGCGGGGGCGGGGGCGATACAGACACCTCGTCCCTCAGTAATGGCGAGGGCGGAGGATTGAAGGCAGGGGGCAGCAGCCCGTACCCTGGCTGCGGCAGACCGAGCCTGCCAGCCCTCAAGTTCCACAACCACTTTCCGCCCGACAATCTCAGTAGTCTGCACGACAAGAAGGACTCGTTGCTGATGCAGGTCCAGGAGCTACAAGGATCGGTGCTGCAGGGAGTGCAGCAAACGGGCCTAACCGGACCGGTGGTGCAAGGTGTTGGTAATCGACTTCATCTGCAACAACAGCCACCGCATCTACGACCAGCCGACGCCGAAGAACGCGTGATGCTCTACGTACGGCAGGAGTCCGAAGACGTCTACACACCTCTCCACGTCACACCGCCGACGGTCCAGGGACTCCTGAACGCTGTAAGAACACTCTCCTCCATGATCTCGTCATGATCGACTACTCAAACATAGAACAATACTCGTCAGGGAAACCGATAGGACAGGCGGAAGATTTCCTGCAGTTGTATACGGTCAAAAGCATTTAGAAAGCGATGATGCTTAATTATCCGGTATCACAATGAAACACCTTATTTTCGAAAAGTTCCAATTACAGTTGAATTGCATTCGCGGAGTTTTGATGCTGTCGTTTAAAAATTCAAGCGTTGACGTTTCCTTCGGATTTGAAAAGAGTCTCGCGTCTAAAAAGTGGTTTGCTATTCTGAGATAAGTACATGGAATCGACTAAAGATCGGCCCAAACAAATTTATATGTTTACGGTTAATTACGAGATATGCGTGTCCGCCCATGGGCAGTGCGTATGTGTTCATGTGCAAATGAGGCGTCTCAAACAAATATCCATTCCGCTCTGTGTTTTTGATTGATTGTGCACGTGCGCTTTACGATAGCCACGGATATACCAGGGTTTGCGTAAATTCACTTTGCGTAATATCATAAATTGAACGCTGTCAGTAGAATGCTGAATTCAGCCCCTCCAATGGGCATGATGCCGGCGCGAAAGGTGCCCGAACTAGTACGTCCAACTGCAGGAAACGAAGCCTATTAGATTTGTCTTGATGATCCATGCGTAAGTGCAATACACTCAAATGATCCTGAAGCGCAAGAATAAATATATAGCAGTATATCCGGCACTTGTAATCCATCAGGATTAAAATTGCCCTCTAAGATGTTATGTTGTTTACGATCATATTATTAATTTTGAATCATCAGTGTTTGATTTTCACAGGGTGCTTTTGAGTGGCTCTACTAAATCTTAGTCTCTTTGTGCGTCAGAATCAATTGAGTCCAGCCTACTGGAAATTCCAGAAGGCAAGCTTTCGCTGTGATTCACTGCCTTGCACTCATTCGCGAGATTCTCGAGGTGCATAATATTTTGAAGGAGGAAAGCGCACTGTCACTACTCCCTGATTCAGCGGCTATTAATAAACGAGACAGTACGAATTGCTTGGAAGCGGGCACAGACAGCCCAGTTCGTGAGCTCGTACGTTCTTGAGACTGAAAGGATTGGAAAATCATTTTTTCTCGGAAACGTTCAGGCGCGTTTTGTGTGGAGAAAGGTCCAACAATGCGTGTCAGTGATGTATCATTATCACATTAGAATATTAATGACAGATGTGTCACATATTATATGAGTGAATAGACCCTTAGGCCAGACGCATATTGTAGATTCTCCTTTAATTAATAGTTTTATTGATTTATTTAGTCTATTCAGTCTTGCAATAATGTCAATTTAAGTAAATGACTGATGCAGAAGTGTGTGGGTATTTCAACAGAACTTCATACAATGGTCTTACATTAAAGTCGATGTAATAACAGACTTTCAACTCCATCGAATTGACTTTACATTTACATTCCACTTTGATGTAACCCTATGTCGTTCATATTTATCATGTAACTATCAAGTTACGGAAAATCTGCTCTATGCGCCTAGGCAGGAAGTGTCCGTTGGCAAGAGCAGAGGAGTGATGCGCGAGAGAGTAACACGAGAATAGCGAGGAACACAGCCATACGTATTTGCTAGCCATGCATGCGAAAGCATTTTATATACTGTAAACCATTATTAATCACTCGTTGCACCGCTCCCAATTGCTGATTAATATTAACGAGCATGCATATCACGCCCGCCCGTACCCCAAGTATCCTCATATTAATTAATATACGAGAGGGCAGCGCGCCCGCCAGATTAACCCCTTTCGAGAGATTTGCGAGAGACGCGATGGTGTTCCGTCTCGTTTAGAGGTGCATTTCGAGGTGTGTGTGCACGCAGAGGCGCGCATTGTAACGATCAGTGGCAGAAGAAAAAAGTGGAAAGAAGTACACGCGTAATATCTTGCCCGCTCGGCTCCTCCTAGAGACCTATAACTGCGCGTTCTTCTCGAGCCGAGCGTTTACCGGGACCGGGAGCGCGGTTTTTTCCGATTTCAATAATCTGGATTATTATCTCGATGACTTGCTATTGATTGCACTCTTTTCCATCGCGCTCTTCCTCGCTCATGCGGCCTCGGACCGCCGCAACGTTTCTCTTGCACTCGATAATCGAGAGGGTCAAGAGTGGTGGACGTCCGCGTGCCGCCGAGAGCGTAGGAGAGAGCGCGCGTACTCGTTACGGCGTGAGAGCGGGGCGGTCCGCAAGCCACTGTCAAAATTCTAATGTTCTACTTTTTTCTATTTTACAGATTGAGTCAAAGTACAAAATTGCATCCTCGAGTATTAATAACCTCTATCGCAAAAACACAAAGGGGTAAGTTTAGTAGAGTGTCATCTTTACTTGCATGCACGGCTGACTCGGTAGTGCATGCCTTAACGGTGACATTTGAGCCTGGCTCCTCCTCGTCGCATGCTTCGCCTGACTAGACAGTCTTCTTCCACTCTCTGTCTCTACCTCTCTTTCACTCTGTCTTTGATATATCCTGCCTCTGTGTGTCTGTCTTTGTCTCTCGCCTGACGATCGCATCACCTCCTTTGCGTGCGATCGAGACGCCTCTTAATAATACTCGTAGAGCACTTCGCTTAGTGACGTTTCCGTGGCTATAAGACTGGCCCGATTAACTCGCCGACAGTTGCATGCCGCTCCAGCATGAAGCGTGTGAAAGCTTCGCCGTAGATACTCCTCCTGTGTTTAGGCTAATCTACTAATCTCCAGTGCTTTTTCGTCCTTTTCGTCTGTCATGAGTGTATTCACCTTTGTCATGCTTACTTGCTTGACTAGACTGCTTCTTTTCACCTTGGCCTAGCGGTATGTCGAGCCCGTCTACCTCTCTCCCTCTGTCTCACACGCATCACTTATACTTCGTTTTCACCTGATTGTCTGAGTTCGATTAATATTCCGCCGCCGGCAGGACAGACTACGCAGTCCTGCTCGGGGCGTTCTGTACCTCCGCTCGTGTTTCACCTCGATACGGTTACACTGATAGAGAACGCGAATTGAGAGCACTGCTGCACCAGCAACGTTCACTCTTGACCAATCACTTCTCACAATTGATACATGTGTACACACGCGAGATCTCTGATTTTCAGATTGTTGCCAAGTTGTTCTTGCAGTTAGTTAAAGGCGCTTCCTCTTCCGTCGATTGGACCATCGACTATTTATATTATTTCTGGCGGAATTGTCATTGACGTTTTATGTGAAAGAGATTCTTTCAGGACAGGATCGAATCCGGATACTATCAGCGTAACCGACGAGCGAATGACTGTCTTCTGCTTGAAACTGTATTGCGCACTGCGACCAACGAGACCGACGATTGATCGTTGAAGTGGCGTATAAACTATTGCGATTTAAGAGAAACGTGCACTTTGCATTTTGTCAGTCTCGTTCTGTCGCAGGCACTCTTATCGGAGGGTTGCATCGAAGAGCAAGTGCCGAGATCGCTCGTAACGATAATGTGTGTCTGGCTTGTTGCAGAATTACGGCGAAAATTGACGACGACATGATCCGATACTACGTGGACGAGGACCTGTTTCTCCTGGAGGTGAGCCACTCCCGAGTGAATCCGGACCAGAACGGAGAGCGGAACAATCCTGGATCACCGGGCGATCCTGGTGATCCAGGTGATCCACCGAGCGCTAGTTACGACGTCACACTCATCAAACTACCCCCCTCGCCGGCGCATATACTACCACACTCACCACTCGCCAATTCCACGCACACACACGGCCACGTGCATGATAGTGGGAACACGTGAGGCGATCGCGGCGAGCGGGGTTAATCAATCGTCGTCTTGTCTTCTTCCACTTCTTCGTCCCGATGTAAATAAGTCATGAGAAAGATAGAGAGACGGGCGCGCGAGAGCGATCGCGTGAGATCGCGTCCACAACACGGTGCAATGCGAGAATGTACACAGAGCGTGTACGCGTGTACGTACATGGACCTACATACCGATCGATCACTCAGATACGATCGAGATCGAGCGGTGTTGATGGGCTACGAACACATCGCTTTTACGGGAGCAAGATGACCCCTATTGGAACAGCAAGCATCCCGAGAGTGCTCATTTTCAAGGAAGAGGGAAGTCATTCATCATAGTGATAAGAAGAATCGAGGGGATAAAGGACAGGAACACCAGGACTTCTTCAGCATTTCCTTTATCATGGACTGCACTCGGGCGACTGGAGAGAATGAAATCCGTATGCATGGCTATCAAGGAAATTGGCATATCTGAAGAAACCGACTGCACATTTGCTCCTTGTTCTATATTCGCAAGGATGAATGCTTCGTACTCGAATTCAAAGGGTTTAGAGAGAGGTCAGCGAGAGCGACTGGCGAGTTACTTTAGCCGTTACTTTATATGTTGTTTGTTTTTGTCACTTGGGAACAATTTATATCGATGGTTGTTAGTCTTAGGTGTATCGAGAGATAGAGGCGAGATAGGGAGAGGCGTGTTTTTGTAATTGAGAGAAGCGTGCGCGCCCACGCGCGCGCGCGTATGACTTTATGTAAATCAATCAAAATTGATTTAAGTATTTCTCCCCCGCCCCATCCCCGCGTCCCCCCCCCCCCCCCCCTCCAATTCCCCGTGTTAAGTGTTAAGGATACGTATGACGTATAGATGTATATGAGAAATTGTACTCCGTTCTATTGTGTAAGGCGAGATTTCGAGTTGTTTAGGGAGTTGTTAGCGAGCATGTGTGAATCGTGCCGCCTTACAAGCGAAACGTGGGGGATCATTGCACCGTAAGAGAGGAGCCCACGGTGGCATGCGAGCCTAATCCAAAAACAGACCGGTGCCATCGAGTATGTGTGTTTCTCGAGGATACAATACTCATCGACACGAATTACATTCGACCCACGCTGAACTCGGAGCGCCGAGCTCGTGGGTTTCGTACGCATAGAATACTTTAGCAAAGACGTCCTCTCGTAAAGAAGGATTTCGGCCTCATTCATTCTTCCACTGCAATTGAATCTCAGCTTTAACCGAGTCTAGCACTCAACCGACATATGTACTCTTTTAACGCTCTTCTTCGCGTAGGCGGCGAGAAGACTTTGGCAGGCGTGCCTATCGGGAGGACGTTATATCTCGATCATTCCGGATACTTCATCTTGTTACGGCACTTTACACAATCCACCCCTAACTCAAGAGACTCGAGAGGCCTCGCCATAGCGAGATAGCTCATTAAAAGACTTACGTAAGGTATAGGCAAAGCTTCCGCGCAAGCAGAGATCGCCAGAACGGCGTCGGGGATGATAGTAGAGGCGATAAAATAACACATTGCGCCGGCGTCGAACATAGGTAATCGTGAGGTGGATGACAGATCCGGAAAGAACAGGACTGCTTCAGTTGCGAGGGAAATAATTGATACGATCGAGAAAAGCAGTGGCTTTAATACGTGACCATCGGGCCTCCCGGCTACCGACAGGATGTCATGTGCACTCAGTAGCCAGTGGTTAATTTGTTTTTTTCTGATAGAGTAATATTAACGCGCCACTGGTGAAAGTGAGCCACCGTGCACATGATTCGCATCTTATATTAGAAGATTATACCTGTGTATACGCGATGAAAGCGCACACAAGCATGTCACATACGTTAAAGCCATTAATTTTCGAGGAGAGAGATCGATGAACGGCGATGATAGAAGAGAATAAAACCAATCACGATCAGAAGCCTTTTCTATAGCCTTCGTGTTAATCAAACTTAACATACTACACGTCGCATACAGACACCGATATCAAAGCAAGGATCAAAATACGCTTGTAAAATGCATATTATTATTAAGTACTATATTTTGTTACATCTATTGCAGACAGCATATAGAGATATTGATATTATTAATATTATTGATTCTATTGACTAGAAGCCTACTTAATATACGTATAGATATATATATTATTAATTATTATTATTATTTTTATACGGCGTGAATGCTTGGACATGAGAGATAGAGCGAGCGAGCGAGAGTGTGTAAACAAGAGAGGAATTTATTAGTAGCGAGATGAGTGAGTGAACAATTGGAATGACTGGTATTTTAAGAACGGGTTACGAGCTATCCACTGGAGACGTTGTTAGAGTTGGCCCATGACATTTTCTTCTCTCTTTTTTATTATTAATCAATATTTCCCCCATGCCCCATCCGTCATTGCGCCCTAAAACGAAGCCCGGTCGCGTCTTCCGGTAAGGACGAGTGACGGCGGCGATCTTTTTGCTACTATTATCGTATCACCCCTTATTACTCTTACGATATATTAATATTATTAATTATTATTATACTACGACGGAGCAGGAACGTCATAGTCATGGGAGAAGCCCAATATGGAATAGGGTCAGTGTGAAAAGGGAGAGTTTTATCTTGAAGAGTTTGCGAGAAATGTGTAAGGGAGAATTTTATAGGTGATTTTTCTTTGGGTGCATGTCGCATGCCGAGGTGAAAGGGTTTAAGGATTTTACACTTTTATCGTTGCGTGCTTGGGCTTTTCCCGTGGCCGTTCCCACCTGCCTCCCCCAGGATATCGTACTTAAACGAAACAAATGTGGAAGCGAGCCGACAGGCTTGGACTTATTGTTAGAGATGTATCCATATAAAGGAATGTTTAGACACAAAAGAGGCAGAACAGCAGGAATAATAGAGCAGAGAGCGAGAGCGAGAGTGAGAGATAGAGAGAGGTTCACAAAGACACACTACAGATTGCGAGAGTACCGGATATATACACGTGTTTTTCTTCTTTTTTTCTTCCGTCGCGTTGTCTTGCCATCGTGAGATTGTGCCAGAGGTGATATTATATTACGCTGTTTATTGCAACAATAAATATTATATTAGTACGTTTTATAAATTGCACGTCATCTTCCTTGGGAAATATTTTTCTTGCCACACTATCCCGTCCTGTACATGTATAGTTAGTAATTAACAAAGAGTATAGATAATAGGGTTTATTGGGGGTGCAGGTATATGCTTATGCCTCGTGAAAATACTAAAAGTACTTTTATGAAAGATCAAACAGTTTGAAACTTCTCTTCGATGGGATACGGATGTATACAGGAAATTGATTTGCCTTTACAACATAATATTATATATCATGACTATGATATATCAAGACTTTAGAAACATTCGCCTGTCTTTAAAATTACTATATAATTTATATTATCCTGTATTCATCAGTATATACCCAACAGTGGAGATTGAAAGGCAAGCAAGAAACTCTGTGCTTACAAAGATTCTTTTAAATTCAATCCGCATTTAATTACTCCAAGTTGAAAATTATTAATCGCGAGACAAAGCGTCGAACAGTTCAATTTTAGAGGAGGGCACACGGAAAAAGATTTGGGTCATAAATCATTCCAGGATCGAATTGCATTTAGCTAGCTAGCTTTATGGAATCCCTATGGGAATGAATAGGATTTTCTATTAAGGAAAAACAGATGTAGTGAGCATTAATTATTATAACATGAGTATTAATTATTAATTGCAATCTAATGTCTATAGGAAATTACATAATAATTGCATAAACTTCCGTATATATCATCATAAATGCCACAGTATATTGCGTTTATGCATGAATATTTTTTTCTCTTTAAACAAACAGTTGTAAGATAATTTATACACATCGTTTAATGTAGGATAATTAATACGTCTACGTATGCATAGAATAAGATTTAAAGATTTGTATATAAATCCCACGTGTTCTCATAGCTTTTATCAGCTTGGTAAATGGGCATAAGGAATTCCTGGAAATTACGCCGGCATGAGGAATTCCAGGAAATTCCTTGTTGGGCTCGGTATCGGTCGGCGGCAAGTACGAGGCCACGTGGTCGTGGTAGACGGCAGTCGGTAGAGTGGGTAAGGTGGGAGCCTACGCAGCGTGCGCAGCCGGTGAGCGAGTGGTGGGGAAGAGTGGGGAGCGCTGAGTACGTAGTTCGTCGGCTCCGCCGCGCGCCGCGGGCAGTTCGCTGGGATCGCTCGACTGGTACGGATCGGCGCTGCTCTTGCTCTCACTCCCGGGGTTCTCAACCATAGTTCGCCTTTGTTAACTTGACAGTGCAATCACCGGGCTTCTATTGCAGTATCGTGAGTTGTTTAAAGTGTTTGATTAATTGGTCCATAAAATTTAAACTCAGTGTCGGCCGCGGTACTTGCTTAGTGGGCTTCTGCTATTGTTATTCGAATATTGTACAGTACGCAAGTGGGGTTAGTGACGCGTTTGAAACGTAGTCTGTCAATTTCGCGCCGCTTTCGGGTACTTTCACGGAGACTTCATAGTTCGAGATTCTCAGTCGAGTTTTCCCAGTGATTTAAAGCCAGACGTACGCCACAATCATGTTCACGCATTCCATCATTTCATTCATTTTCCTGTCTAATATTCTTTCTTTACAGCAGTGTTTTTCAGTGATTCCGCACTCGTGCGGATTAGAGTCACGGACGGTTTATTGTCGCGAATTTTTCCGCGGCCCGTCTCGAAAGGCCTGGGCGGATCTGCACGTGCATTTCCCACAACGTTCCCGCGAAATTAGAGTGTGTGTTTTTTGCGAAAACAACGCGACGGTGAGCTCCGCGTGGCTGGGCCGTCGTCCGTGTGTTTGAATCAGTGTTGAAACGTCGATTAGGAGTGATTTAAAACTCGTCCGCGAATTCAATCAAGTATTTGCTCGCTCGCGTATATAGAATCAGTGTTTTTCGTCAAGTGAGTCAAGTGAATAAGTAAGTCAGGCTCGCACGTGCGAGCCTCATAGTCTTGCCGTGAAATTAGAATCAGTGTTTTTCGGAAAATAGCGACGGTGGGCCCCGCGTGGCCGAGCTGTTGCCCGCGTTCAAGTCAGTGTTGAGGCGCCGATTTGGAGTGACTTAAACCCCGTTCGCGAACTTAAAAAGTATTTACCGCACGTGGTCGTAGAGTCAGTGGTTTGCGCCAGACGAGTAAAAAAGAGTACGGTCGGGAATTGGATTAAAATCCAAATGGACAAAGATTCGTCGATTTACCGGGATTATTAGAGTCAGTGTCCTGTTGGCAGCGGAGAGGGCTTCCATCAGGCATCTCACCGTGGGATCATTGGTAGGTTCATTAATATACATTTTGGAATTTACTGTCAAATGACATATTATTACACAACAGGAATCAATCTAACTTTTCTCTGCTTTCTTGTTACAGATCACTGATGCATACTCATCCGTCGCGAGTTGCTCAGTGTCGAGTGGCCGTGGAGGGGAACTCCATCAGGCACCTTACCGTGGGACACATGGTACGTTTCTTAACATATGAATTTTCTTACAATTTTTAAATTTCCATACAATTATTATGTGTGTGATGAGGTGTAACTAATACAATTTTTCATTTTTTGTTACAGATTGAGGTATTTATACGCACATGAGTATTATCACGACTGTTAAAGCAGCTACACAGCTGAAAAGCAGTTGGTGAGCTTATTTTCTATTATTCCTCCGGTCCTCTAACATGTCGTAGGATGAATGGTCCGAACCGGCACAGAGGACTGGTTGTATTGATATTTGTATTATGAGCATAGTGACAGCAAGCATAATATACTAAAAAAGAGTACATTATGCTTGTCAAATGGTACATATTTCATTATTGTTGTTAATTGTGTATTTATTAGCTAGGATAGCGTTTTCTTGCATTTCGCGAACTGTAGATAATTCTTGTGAAATATTTCAAGGAATTCTTAGAAAGAGAAAATTATTGTAAGCTTTTCATGTAGCCTGGCTTTTGTTTCAGTCATATGATTTTAATCAAGTAATTCAAATTGATTGCAATTGCTGCAATTTCAACCTTAATTTTGTAGTGTTGCGGCCTATGAGTTTGCTTAAGAATTGATATTAATAAAAGTAGAATTATAAATGCAAGAAAACATTTCGCGACGGATAGATTCTGGAGTCAAAGCTTTCGGGAAAGTATGCAAAACTTTCATTTCCATTAAACTTTCTATGCGTTTCAATTAGACTTGAGGATATACAGCTTTGACAAAAGAGTCATCCGAGGATTTTTAAATTATTAGACAGATCATAATTCCCTTTGGGGCAGACTATTTATGAACATTTTCTTATAATGGTATAACATCGAGAAATTAGATCTTGCAAATTCGCGATTTGGAGCACTTTCTTACTTATCAGTCATACAACTTTTAATATTATATATATATTATATAGATTATACAGTAGAATTCTAAAGTAATGATAGTATTATTGGATATAACAGTGCTACTAGAGTTTGTTGTTGTGATTGAAAAGGAAACTTGCAGACGAAAAAAAAGAGTATCCGCGATCCCTCTACTGCTGGAGGTAGTAGAGTATTTGCTATCGTATATTTTTTTTGCGTTTTGATAATGTACAGCTGTGGCATCGAGAGGTGTCGCCCGTTGTTCACGGCAGCAGAATGATTCGCGCTTAACTTTGCCAAAAGTTTCGTGCGTTCTTTCTTGCAAATGTTGGTGGCTTCGGTGCATGTGCGCGAGTTGTACTTATCACGGTACCGTGTTTAGTTGAAGATGATGTAGATACCACGGTGGTATCAAGAATAATTAGCTTTAGTAGTAGAGTCGCCCTCCCACTTGTGATACTGTTGGCTAAGGTCTTTTACCTTGTATTCGTGGTCTTGCTGGGTGGGGCTGCTTGTTGGTCGAATGGGAGATGTGTTCGGAGAGATATCTATATGATGTTGGTAGGACCGTTACGGTCCAGTTCCACGGTGTGTAGGAAACTATGTGTTGTGGTTGCACTCTGTTCACGCTAGTCTCCAAAGCAACTTGTAGTTTCTGCTTGGCTGTATAGCCTTTACGATCGGTGCTAGTCCTTGGCTTGCCGAATTGCAAGAGTCCAGTTCCCTTTGCTTCCCGTAGTGTAGCGTATAACATAATAATAGATATATATCTATTAACTCAACTACGTCGTCAAGTCTCCTTAAGTCAATCTATATCTGTGAATACGAACAGATATCTTAGAGTAAAGAATCGTTGTAGAATCTCAGATTTTTGCGCGGTATATCATTACAAGGGAAATGGGCGGAGATAGCCAGTCTTAAAAGGGTAAAGTCTGTCTAAATATAGTAGAATCATTTTGATATTTGGATGAATATGTTATTATAAAGGTGTGAGTAATATAACTCCTGGTCCTTTTTAGGGCTAATAGAGGGGCGAGTATTACTTACATCTTATTGTGTAAATATACGAATAAAATTTTCCCCAATTCTGTGTGAAAGTACAGTCCTTCTGACTAATATAAAATATGATCTTGAAGTAGAATCAATAGCCCGTTTAAAACAATGTTAATATTTTTATCAATTGATCATTTAGAATGATCTGTCAAAGGTTTTTAGCTAGGATTTTCAGCACACTTGAAGAATGAGATAGAAGGTCGGAGGCATTTTATTTAATCATGTCTGTGGTATGCCCGCACTCATTTGAATTGCCCAGGTGCAATTCGTATGCGTGTGGGACTAGGACATGGTTCATGGTATATATATTTCATTGTATATATAGTAATTGGCAAGCGGTAGTGATTATGCACGACGTACTTTCCACATGTATGAGTGTGAAATATTTTGCGTGGGCTGTACGTCGCTAGAGTCTCCTATGTATTACATATGTACACTTCATTGGAATGGCAAGTTATTGAAATAGTTGATGCATAGTCAGCTAATTTGATAAATTGCTACTTTTTAATTGAACTGCAAATTTCTTGAGTAGAGTTAAATTTAGTACTGTCAATATTCAGCCTTCTTCGGCTACCCAGTTTGTTTATATATATATCATCGTTTATTTATCACTCAATATAGAATATATAATATAAAACATATAATATAAAATATAGAATATAGAACATAGAATAAGAATCTCCTGAACACTTGAATAATTTTAATTTTGCCGCAATGGTTGCTTCTGCTTGCCAATTGATTTCAGCTAAAGAGGTAACTTGAATGCTTGTGTGTATGATTTTTGTATGAGAACATTTTGTTTAGACATTGTTAGGGAGGTATAGGTAGCTTACTTCTGAGTGTGTGATATCTAGAGTAAGTAGGTAGGGTCCGGGTAACTTTCACAGTGATGAGTGAAGGTTTTCGGGCCGTTACTATTATCTCACTGCAAGAGGCGCAGAGGAATAGTAGTGACAATTCGATTTAAGTTAGTTTCTAACTTAATTTGTAAGGCAGGACTCTTATTGCACTGAGCGAGAGTCCGAAGAAAGAAGCTCATCGTTGGTCGTTCCAACAAATTTTATTATGCAACTGCAGAAATTGCACAAGCTATGATAGGGGCTTTTCAAGTTACTATCATAGTAGTAATTTTTGTCGGTGTATAATATATCAAGTTATACGACAATAATGTAGTTTTGTTACAAAATTATTTTGTTGCCGCATAAATTATAGGTGTTTCAGAAGTAAATTCTTTTGATTCGGGGATAGAGTGGGGGGTTGTTGGTTATTGCTCGAGACACATTAAATATGCGTTTGGATGACAGTCATTGCCAGGTGGTTGTCGTCCTAATCGCTAGTTTTGGGATGGGTACTAGATACGCGAATAGTGTACGTTGGTGTTTCGTGTTGTTATTGCTCCTCGTGTTATATTGCTCTTTTTATTATAATTATATTAGGACGTGTTCTCGAGCAATCTAGTTGCTGGGTTTTCACCCGAAGACATCGCATCGAAGTGGCCCATGAAGAGGGTTGAACAACCATGACTGCCCATCCTCGATGGGTGGTCATCATTTTCATTTTGTCACTATGCTCATTAATGCTTGCACGCGTTCGCATTTAAGCGAACGGAGGGCTGTGTCACGAACGCAAGAGTTCCTGTGTCCGGTTCTCGGCGGGCTAGCAGACTCGTGTCCTTTAGGGTTTTAGGGTAATACTTTTGCTCCACCACTTTTACATTTCATAGACTTCCTTTTCAATGTTATATAGAATTTCATTTTGCCATAAATTATATTTACAATACATACAATTGTCAGCTCACTAATTTGGAGAGATTTCATGCAATTCGAGAGAACGTAGTACAGATTTTAGGTAGTAAAATTTCATTTCAAATTATCATTAATAATACCAGCCCTTTCTCAGTTATTGAAGTATTTAATGTAGAGTCATTTTTTATGAAGAATAATACAATACCAATGTATAAAGTAGTTTATCAGGCTGGTACGAATGCTACTCATTCGATACGCGAAGTCATTATTTCCTTAAAGTGGAGTGGAAAGTTTTTATCCTAAGACTCTTTAGGTTTAGTAAAATCATATTCTATTTGCAATTGAATTCGTTTTGCATTAGAGTTTTTGCTATTTAGAGTCTTCGCTTATTAGAGTTCTTTGACAATTCGTATCTTTTCAATTCGAGCCTTTGCTAATTAAAGTTTTTAAGAATTGATACCTTTGCCAGTTAAAGTCTTTTAAACCAATTAATGTAGAGCCTGTTGCCACAGGAGAGTTATTAAATTTCCTCATTAGTTATAATTTGCCTGAAAAGTAGAGTCACCGAGATGACAGTCTGCGGCTCGCCAACGTGAGACACGTTACGGCAAGTGCGTGCAATAATTTATTTATTGTTCTCCATGCTCATGCATGGGAGTAAAATTTGTTATGGATACTGATCATATGATACTCATCTCATTATTGTTCATTTGTCTAATGAAACGGTAAAGTAAAAGTGGGCTCAGAGGATGCTCTCGGTAGGGGTCTTTGATTTTGCTCACCTCTTTTGTCGCACCTGCGATTCTTTTACATTCTCAATTTAGGATTTTTCTGAGTATTCCACAGTATTTCTTACACTGTGGTTTATTCGTCTGGTTTGGTGAGCCTCCATGCTGCTTCTGTGCTGCACTAGATAGCACCTCTGAGCTACCACTCGGTTAGAGTCACGCGAATCCGTATCGGGAATTTGTTGTTGCAGAAAGTAGAGTCTATGTGGCCTCAGCCAGTGCTACCCGGGCAGGTTCGGCGCAACCGGCGCAACCCCGTCGCGAGTGCGCGAATTATACTCTATTTCCGCGATATTCTATTAGGGCTGCTGCAGCTTTAGCTATACCAGCACTGACTGAGGACACCGTGATTTGCTAATGTTCTTGCCTGATCATCTAGAGTGTAGTGTCCGTACTTTACTGAAAGTATTATTAGAGTAGAGTCAATCGTCGTATCAAATAATTAGAGTCAACTGTGAAAATGTGTGTGGCGTACGTCGAACTCAATGGGTTCTGCTCCTTTTCAGGACTGAACTTACTTCTTTTTTTATCGTGTACAATGTAATTTTATATGAGAGCACTGTATTTGCTCTGTTTAAAATAGTAGAATTGGAGCAATCAAGGATTCTTAATCTCAAGGATTCTTGGAGCTCCTTAGAGTTAAAACGGTAACTAAGTTACTAGCTAAAATACTAGTGATCTTGATTAGAATTAATATCATTTAATATTAGCTTCATTTTTTTTATTGAATAATCTATTGAGCATTGGCACAACATTCATTTCAATTTTCCATTTCACCAATCAATTACCAAGGTGCTACAGACAAATTACCGTTTGTCTGTTGCAGGTGATTCTACCTTTGGTTTTAAAATAATTTTTGTATAAGACTATTGTATAAATTCAACATCTATTTATGCATAGTTTAATTGACTAATTCTTTCAATCTCATTTTTAAGTTCCAACATTCATCTAATGTCTTCTCTCTCGTAGGTGATTCTAGCTTTAGTTGTAAAATAATTTTAGCATAAGGCTATTGTATAAATTTAGCATCTATTTTTGTATAATTTAATTGATTAATTCTTTCAATCTAATTTTTAGGTTCCAACATTCATCTAATCTTTTCTCTCTTGCAGGTGATTCTAGCATTAGTTTTAAAATAGTTTTAGCATAAGGTTATTGTATAAATTTAGTATCTATTTATGCATAGTTTAATTGACTAATTCTTTCAATCTAATTTTTAGGTTTCAACATTCATCTAACCTTTTCTCTCTTGCAGGTGATTCTAGTTTTAGTTTTAAAATAGTTTTAGCATACGGCTATTATATAAGTTTAGCATTTATTTATGTGCATTTTAATTGACTGATTCTTTAGTCATTTTTAGGTTTGAATATTTATCATCCAGGAACAAGACTCCACAATGTGCACCAGCGTCCAACATTAAAAACTATTTAAATTTTTAATCATATATATTTGCTTGCTTTATTATGGGGTGTTTGCTTTATTACAAAGTTTTTTATTTTATTGGTTCTTTGGTATTATGTATTGTGCATGGGTGATGGGGGGTCTCGAAGCCAGCAACCTCCAAGCGGTGAGACCTGGGTCGGAAATACTTATCTATTAATGCGCCCCAATTTTGCCTTATTCATACGTGATATATTAATATTAATGTATCGCTATATGTATAATATTCAGTAAGGCAAGTGCATTTTCTCAAGTATTTCCGGGCGGATAGCTGTGCATTTTGGGTATTAGCATCTATTACATTTATGCGATCATAATCGATTACTTTATTTCTCTACTTGTCCTGTTGAAGCTCTTGTGCGCATCCTTATTCTTGAACACCAAATGCTGTTAACACCAAGCGGCGCTGCATAAAACATACATCCATTGAAATGTCAGTAGTACCTAGATCCGAAACTCATCATCGTGTATCAGTCACTTGCTATAGATATTTGTATATTTCATAGCTATCATTTGCTAGCAATAGAGCCGATAGAGTGATAGAAGACTGTATGAAAACATGCCTTAAAGCAGCCAGCGCCTCGCATCACGTGGCATTGGGCAAAAATTCTTGTGTGGTCGCTCGGCTGCGTTGCAGAATACATGAACACGGAAAAGGAAATCACCTGGTGTTGCGAGCATTCTGGCATTCAGCGCTCATAAAAATCTGGAAGGAGACTGCGACAGCAGCAATGACGGACGAGTCGAACGGCGAGTCCACCTTCGAATTCGTGGAGAAGAAAACCGATGAGTCTTCGTTCTCCGGCGAGATCGCAAAGACAGGTGAGAGCGGATAAACAGACAACATAAACACCTCGGCAGCTGTCAAACTCCCATCGAGCAATGACTAGCAAGTGCTACAGTGACGGCTGAGTAATACCAAGGTCTACGAAATTGGTATTAGCACTTTTCTCTATTATTGGCACAATACTTAAAGTATTCAATTCGCAAGTTTATTCCAAATTAATTGAAAATTTCATCATATTGTGTGATCGAGTGCTTCGTAATATGTTTTGGAAGTGAAATTCAGCCTACTGAATCGTCGTAAGGTCGCATTTGCAGATAAGTTATCTTTACAGAAAAACAATGCAAATTAGTTCTGTTATATTCAACGTCATTCCTACTCGGGCGATCGAAAACATTACATAATTTTCAGACTCCTTTAGCAGCCTATCGTCATCGGCGTCCCTGCTCACCTTCACCCCCCTCGGCGTTTCCACGTCAACGGGAAACTTGCTATCGAATATAGCACCGCCAAGTGCACTGCCAAGTTTCCTCTCCAACTCTGGAACTTTAGTGACTGACAAACCGCATCAAGCTAATCAGCCATCAGAGCCTGCGCTACAGAAAAAGAAGAATGAGTCCGTCAAGATCCAAGCAATCACGACTGGCATTTCTGAAACTAAATTGTCCCATCAAGAATCACCGAGTACAGACAATGTCAGCAAATCAGCGGCACAAACAGTGCCTGTTTCTACACCAGCGGCGGCAACACCGGTACAAGAGGCAACCTTGGTTGCAAGCGGATTATTTTCCTGGATGAAAGAGACTGTCGTGAACAGCAATGTTCTTATCAAAGTTGCTGAGAAGGCTAAGAACAGTGTGAACACTATGATTACAACGCTGGATCCACAGATGCGTGAGTTCATTTGTAAGTAAGAAGGCTGCTAATCCTCAGGCTCATATGGAAATAACCCCGGTCAATCTTGTAATCATCTATGGTTTGAATTGCCAAGCATATTCTTTTGGAAATGTGCGTGTCACTTTGAGTTTTGTGTGAATTTGTTACGTAGCATCCATGTAAAGAGCTTTGGTCAGGTGTACCTTTGAATTCGTGCCACTGCCTCCTATGAATGTACCATTGCATCATAACTAGATGGAATATATATATGTGGGTCGACTTTATTTTTGGAGCAATCACACCCCAGATACTATGTGCTGTTACTTTACATTGTATCTTGTTGATCTGTCATTTCCTTCATAGAGTACAAATTTCATAATGATATTATTCAGTTATTATTTAGTTGTGTGTTCTTATTGGTTATAATACAAGATCTCTCACGGTTGTGGTTTGCTTAACTCTATGCGAAGAAAAGTTTGTCTCGGGTTTTGAAAGTTCATGCCAAGAAGTTTCTTCGTATTGTAGATATCTTGTCACATGCTCGATAGACAGCTACGTTAAAAGTCCTCATTTGTTTTAAGAATTCCCGTGTAATTGTGGGCAGCTTTGTTCGCGCGTGTGTATGCATGAAAGTGAAAAATTCTGGTCGCATCCACGCCTAAGACATGTTGGTTAATGTACAAACTTATATGCGGGATCTCTTTGAAATGTACATTTCAGATTCGGGCGGCGACGTGGAGATCATTGTTGCCTCCGACAAAGATGTAAAAATAAGTCCTGTACGTCAAGCATTTCAAACAGTGTTCGGAAAGGCGACAGTCACGTAAGTAGTGCTGTGATATCTCCAAGGGCCGAAATTTCAAACAATATTTGAGTTCAATCATGAACTTCTTTGGGGATCAATTTTACTGGGGAAGCTTAAACAAAATTTGACTCAAAACTTCAACCTCCAATGCGATCGTGTCAAAATCAGCTGTTTGAGAAGTGTGGTTACTTGCTAACGTTGATACATAAATCAATTTAATTGTCTTATCTTATTGTAAAGTAATCCTTTCAATATTGGTAGATACTTGATAGTCGTTGATTCGTAAATTTTCAAGAATAGGATTTATTGCAGCATGAGATTGATTCTTCAAGTACTCTATTATGTTCCAATAGTGGTGTGGCTGTAGAAAACTTTGCTATTGCTGCCCAGCCTGTTGGTTTTGCGGCGGGGGTGAAGGGAGCGGAGGAAAGGATCAATTCAGCTCGAAGTAATCCCTCACTTCCAAAAGATATACCCATTATTGCTGTTGAAAACTTTCTTTTGGAAGTGGGCGAAGATAAGTGGTACGATCTAGGAGTGATACTCCTAAACGATCCTAAACATAATGTCAATTTGCAAACATTCACCCAAATGACACCTGTCCCAAGCCAAATTGTGTCTATGGCGCAAGAAGCCACACCTGACGATTATCCTCTTAAATGGTCGGGATTGGCTGTCACTATCGGCAGTTTGATGGCTAGCAGTCTACAGGTGTGCATTCTAAGCATAGGAAAACGTGAAGCTTCATCGAATCGTTTGGTGTTTACAGTAAGTTTTTCACTTTCGTAGGTACTGCACACTGAATGGCATCATGCACTCACTGGAGTCTCTCGGGCGGATACCTTGCTCCTAGCAGTCCAATCACTAGCAGGCATTTATAAGAATACCATTGATCCGGTGTAATGATACCTCATATCGCGAGGATTATGCAATGAACTAACATACATTCTTTGTAAATACGACTAGACTATAATTTATAATAAACGCTAAGAAAATGATTGTTTTAAACATATACATTCAATGTATATAGAATATCGGGATGACTGTGAAACTTTACTAAGTTGAGTGTGCCATCCTATGTTTCTACTATTTTGACATAATGCCAAGATGAAAAGTAAGAACATATACCATCGAGTTTGTACTTTTTCCAATAGGGACAAATTAGAGAAAATTCTATATGAAACATCTCACAAACCACAAACTTGATCGATTTATCATTTATATATGAAAGATGGATGTTATAATGCTTCAAAGTAAACGCACTGCTAAACATAAGATATTTTTATTACTAAAATAAACGTGATTTGTATCGTGATGGAAATAGTCAATAGGATGAATCTCTTCCCTTATATTTTAACGAATAAGCTCGGTGCATACGTGTATTGAGATATCGTATCGGGCGAATGCAATGAAAGATACACACTGTTCCATTTTTAATTTCATTTTTACTTTGTTGACGTATTTTTTTGAATATGAGTACATTGTTGTCGACTTTCTCTCCCCTGATATCAGTAGCTCCGGAATTCGTCCAATTCGTTTTTGTTCAGAACATCAACAGAAAAAAATATACTAATTGCGGTAAAAAAGCAATGTAAAAAATTACAGTAAAGTCTTTCTCTGATGATGATATGCTAAAACATGAGCCACTGGGATTTTTCTATCATGTGGCACGCTTAATTAAATAAACGTATAAAATATTCCTCCCTTTGCACTAGCGTACGTACTTTCCATTATAATTACAATTTATTATCCCTTTTTTATAATTATAATCATGTATTTTCTTTTTCACGGTTCTTTGCGCAAAACAAAGTTCAATAACGAACCAATGTGGTTTTATACGGCTCGAGCGGTATTAATTGAATTACAATATTTAAATAGATATTTAAATATGGTGCGCGAGTCTGGTTACAATTTGTCAAGGTATGAGTTTAAGTCTGGGAGACCTTCCTTCATGCCCTTCCTCTTACGTGTTTCCTGAAACAGAAAAGATTTGGTTGTACTTCTGCCATATTCCTAAAACACTCATGATTTACATTCATATGTGTTCTTGTTCGTCTTCCTATTCAGGCGAACTAGAGAAAAAAAAACACTAGTCCACCTAAACTACAGGCGACTTACTTTTCCACGAGGTTAAAAATGACAAAGAATTAATAATATCACTGCCATCAGTTATGATCGTGGTTAGTTCATTTTATTCGGGTGTGTGATAATTACCTGGACAACTTGGTAGGGTCTTGTGGTGGGCTCCATTGGGTCACCAGGCAGGATCTGCCAGTGATCGAACACGCATTGCGGGAAAGCTTGTCCTCCGGTATTCGAACGCAAGTCGGCGGTGAAGCCGAACGATTCATTGACTGGAAGATATGCTTTAACTACGAACATTGGTGTACCAGCTACTTGTTGTTCCTCGAATACATGACCTCTCCTACGATTCAGTACACCGTAGATACCACCAACGGCAACTTCAGGGCACTGCAAATAGAAACTTCGTTTGCAAAAAAGAACCATAGAAGTAAATTAGTCAATATGATTTCTTAAAATATCTTGTCGTACCTGAATTTCACACAAGTATACAGGCTCCATAAGTCTGGGGGAGGCAGTGAGGAGACAGGCATAAAGGCAACGTCTTGTGGTAGGAATGATTTGACCACCACCTCTGTGAATAGCGTCAGCGTGGAGCGTGCAATCGTGAATGTTGAAACGCACACCTCTCAAGTTCTCCTCCGAAAGTACACCCTAAAGAATCAGAGTTTCATTGATAAGTCTATCTTCAGAGTATGGTTGATAGTGATCCAAACACAATGGCCAATCATTTTACCTCTTTCGTGGCCCATTGGAATCCGGCAACGACAGAGTCCTTGACTTCATTGAGGTACTGCACTCCCTTACTGCAATCGACAAGAATGTTGGGCCCAGTTCCGTCAGGTCCGAAGCACCAGATCTTCCTGGCTTCAGTTACATCGTAGTCGTACTTCTCGTTCAAGTAACGAGCACGCGACTTGAAGTCATCACGTGGGTTAACATCTCCCTGTTCACATAAAAAATGTCGATATTATTCAATTCTAAATCCTTTCCTACAAAGAGATTTAATAAATGATACTCACGTTATCGATATCCTCAGCAAGACCATCAGGCATGGGACACGCCATCATGAACAAACGATTGTGCTTGTTGGGAGATTTGGAAAGACACATCTGGTTGGACTGTTCCGAGATAGTTTCCCTGTATGATACAACGGGGTCGGATTTCTTGATGGGTACGCAAGCGTGATCTTCTTCCAAATCCTTCAGACAGATTTCGAGATGAAGTTCTCCAGCACCAGCAATAATGTATTCTCCAGATTCTTCGATGATACATTGCACCATAGGATCGGACTTCGCGAGACGCTTAAGACCTGTGTATTAATTCATTATCTAAGTAAAGATGTACATAAAGGCTGAATTATGTTCATTAATAATTCGAACAATCAGGTGTCAACAAGAATCACGGTTAATCATAACCCAATGCTCTAAAAAAGTTTCATCATTGTATGTATTCGCATTCAATTTATGTCGAAGGTGTTTGAACTCAAGCGTGAGAGTATAGTGGGGGGTGAACTGATATATAGGAGGCAGCTTACAGCTGCCGCCAGACGAAGGTCAACCACCGAGGAGGATAGTTCGAAAAGTTTGAAATTCGAGGATTAATGACCGAGTGCATACCTTCAGCCAGTTTGGGCAGGTCAGCCGGGTTCTTGGGTTCAACGGCAACACGCACAACAGGTGATACAGAGAACTTCATAACCTTCATGTTGTGGGCGTCTTTGTAAGTGGTGATAGTACCAGTTTTCACCAAGAACTGATCAACACCGACAAGACCGCAAATGTTACCTGCGAAAGATAATACGGTATATTAGTAATACAAATTCTCGTGTCAGTGAGTGTAATTGTGATCTATCGTGAATTCGTCAGTTGGCCGTTCTTATTGTCTTTCACGGTACTCAGTACAGGTCTGTGAGAACAATCATCATATAATCTCGCGCGTTTGAAAATGTTTTGATGAAAAAAGTGCAATCATACATACCGGAAGGCACATCTTCAATAGCTTCAACATAACGACCCATCATCAAAATCGTACGCTGGATAGCTTTCTCATACAGATCTTCTTTCTTGCCGGGTTGGAAGTTCGGTCCCATAATACGGGCCTTCATACCGGTGCATACTTTTCCGGAGAAAACACGTCCGAAAGCATAGAACCGTCCCTTATCAGATGTCGGTACCATTTTGGAGACGTACATCATGAGCGGTCCATTTGGATCACAGTTCTGTAATAGAAATTCATCACTTGTACTGTCTAATATTGAACTGTAATATTAACTTTGTTATAATTTCTGTTTCAGGTGACATTTAATTCATCTACAAATAAATACTTCAGTACAGGTCTGTAAGTGTTCATCATGAAAAGTTATATGATTCGGCGTTTTCTCGATGTGTCAGTGATAGGCTTACCTTGATACCAAGCGCAGCTTCGTCATCAAGAGGACCTTCGTACAACATTTCCATACGGTACTTTTGAGCAGTCACAGGAGATGGCAGATGGATGGCTATCATCTGAAGTAAAGCTTCACCAGCGGGCAACCACGTTCTCATAACAACCTAAAATACGATCTCGAATTGTAAAGACACGTTTGCATTCACCAGAACAGAAATGATTAATATCAGTTTTTTTTTTCAGAATTGGTTCAACTTCTCGCTCAAAATATTTTCAGAAGAGGTGTCAGAAATTATTTAGAACAATCATCATTTGCTTATTTCAGACAGATAATAATTATTTTCATTTACGATATCCCACCTTAAGAAGGGCTTTGCCATCCTTGTCCTTGTCTTCGGGTTTGAGAACAATATCCAATTTCTTGAGAAGAGTCTCAGCTTCATCTTTTTTGTAATTCATAATACAATCGAAGACCTAAAGTAATTATTTCATTTAGTACGCCGAGAATAAATTAATTGATTCATCATAGTATTACAATTTCCGAAAGAATATAGTACCTTGTAAATTGGGTCCAAAACATACATACAGAAGGAACGTTTGTTAGTTGCTTCCTTCTGTTTGCTCCATTTCTTGGTGTTCGGGTTGAAGAAGGATTCTCCCCACAATCTGTTCATTAGCTTAACAACATCTATTTTGAATTTCTCGGCGTACATTTCAGAGAACTGTTTGAGGGTAAAGGCCCAACCGTGAAGACCGGAACCAAAACCAACGGATCCTTTGCTTGGATCTACCTGTTAAAGAGTAATTAGGTTTTGATGATATTCAACAATATCATTTGAACTTAAAGAATATCGAAGTAATCGGAGCGCGAAACTTACTCTAACTTCACCCATTGGACCATCATCATCAGAGTATGTGGCGATAATAACGTTAACATTTTCAACAATACGTTGGAAAGTTTGGTACAAATCTTCACTGTCAAGCTGAAGTTCCAAAAGTGCACGGTCCATCTTGTTCATGAATAAAACTGGCTTAATACGTTCAGCAATAGCTTGGCGGAGTACAGTTTCGGTTTGTACGCACACACCTTGAAGAAAAGATATAGGATGAAGAAGCTACATATATAAATTGTAGACATAATTAGGTTGAAGAATTTGGAGTGTAGCAATTGTGCCGTAGCGTGCTAGTAACGGACATAAAGATAGAGGTCCACTAACAGCGTTTAAACACATCTGCTTTCACTCTCCTTCCATTAATGCACCGTCAACACTGTCCATGTGCATCAGTCAGCTCGAATGAACCAGCTAAAGCACTACAGAGTAACACTTGTTGTGCTGGAAGGGAGCTTCCCAAAAATCGCGTGCATCTTGGCTACATATTCGAACAAGAGGAAAACAGAAAAAATACGATTCATACATACCAGATACACAATCAACGACAACAAGAGCTCCATCAGTTACACGAAGGGCAGCTGTGACCTCACTCGAGAAATCGACGTGTCCAGGCGAATCGATAAGATTGATCAAGAAGCCCTTCTCATCTTTATCACGCTGGTCTGGATTTGTGATAAAAACTAAATCTTTCTCTTCAAGCGCGAAGTACATAGAAATAGCACTAAGGGAACACGAAGTATCGTGTTAAAAACACGTCGGAATTTACTGGAACTCGCAAAACTTGGGCAAGAGGAGATACTTACGTGGATTTAATGGTAATGCAACGCTCCTGTTCATCCTTGCGAGTATCAGTGAAACGAGTCTCGCCAGCCTTTGCACCAGCAATGATACCGGCTTTGGACACAAGGGAGTCGGTCAATGTTGATTTGCCGTGATCGACGTGCGCGATGACGGACATATTTCTGATGTTTTTCTTTTTGTCCATCATGGCACGAATCTCGTCCACCGTGAAGTTCACCTGCAATCATCAGTAATTTTTCATTCGCAAAAGGAGTCATGGAACCACGAAGCTCTTTGCTAAGGATCTGTGCAGCACGCTACACAACAGTCGTACAAACTCTCGCAGCATGAAGAACTTAGCAGCCAAAAAAAATGTACATCTACTAATTCTTCAGCAAAGGGAAACTGAAATCTTACTTTCAACTTACACTTATCGAAGAATGTAAGAATTAGTTTAAAAGTGCAATGCTGTATCAGCAATCATTCTTCGCGAAAGATAACACACATAATGGAGATAGGATGCGTACCAATTAATAGATTTATGGTTCAGAGAAATCGAAGAGAATTAACGACATATTGCATCAAGTTACGAAATTAGATTCAGAGGATGTTACAGATTATGGTGTAAGAATATCTTTAATAACCTTAATACTGACCATATTGGAACCAAAGCCTCGGAAATCTTGAGAAATATTTTTATTACACGTAGACTAGAATTAGCGAGAAAAGAGGAACTACGATCCGCCCATGTGGAGAACGCCTCTATTTACACAGCGTCCATGCGTTTTGTGCCAAATGGAACGAGTGTGACCCTAGTGTGCGTGATAGGATCCTCCACATTGTCTACTTTCATGGGGACGAACAGGCGTCCCCGGTACATTGCCGTGCATCGATGATCATTTCTGCATCGAACGCTCCCAGTTCACGAGGCATCCCGTGAGGAAAGAGCTTCTCTCAAAAGCTCATAGGACGTTCAAAGGAGCATGCTGGCTCCGTGCAGCAGGAACTCTAACAAGCTCCATGACACGTTGTCTTTGTAACAGGAGGCAGAACATATTTGAATCCCGAACATCGAGAACGTTCGGCCCTTGCGACGTAAAACCTTTCGAGAACGGTTTCGCCGCATTTTTCGCAGTTGTTTGGCCGATCATTTTCCCGGCATTGTCCTCGCGAGCCTCGAAATTCGTCCTCGAAAGAAGTTGCGCAATCCGAAGTAATCCGCCAGTTTTGCGACTTTCCCGAAGCCAGGCCGTATTCCGTCTTCAAAAATATTCACACCTCTACACTCCGCGCACCGCACAGATCGAGCCGCATAGAATTCTTTACAGTGTTTCTACGTACCATTTTGGATGTTGTCCGATTTCCGTTGGCCTGGTCAGAAATATACGTGCACCAACAATGGCGGACTCCCTGGGAAAGAACAGGAGTTTCGTAAAAGGGCCCGTCGTTCCACGGCTCTAGGGGGCACCCGCTGTATTACCCACGTAAACCGTCTTCCGAAACCCTCCAATTGCACGCTCCTCTACCCTACCAGCTTCCAATTGTTGCGTGCGCACTGCCTAACAATTGTGTTAGTACGCAACACACGCTAACATCACGTTCGTGAGTATCTCTTCAGACCATTTCAGACTAGTAGTGTGCCGCCATCTGCGACAGCTTCGATTTAAATTCAAATATTCGTGTTTCTCCATTTGAACATGCTGGTTCTTCTAATGGCAATGTTTGAACATGAATACTAATCTTAGGCCTCCTTCTTGAACGAGTAGAGAAAGTGTTTGTACTATGGGGAAAGGGGAATTAAAAGGGATCGATGTGGTAGGAGAATTAAAAGAAAGTGTGAGTATCCAGTACAGGTTACTGTATTGCCTTAACCACAAAGTACATTATTCTACATGATGGGTTTGCAGTACTAAATGAGTATAAAAGACACGATGACCGATCAATGCGTACGAAGGTATTCAGTAAAGGTTGTGCGTCTTCTTCTGTAACACATCTCGTAGCCCGTCTACTCTTTACACGGGATTCAACAACTATCACATATTAATCTACGATTAGAAACTCTCGTAATACTTTACAGTACACGTTCTATGATATAGTACAATGATTTCGATTAAGCATGATGCCTTTCTCGTGCAACATTATTCTTGTGATATAACCAAACATGGTTACTCAATCGGCTATTGCAATTGGAACAAGTGCACACGAGATATTAACGACTGCCTTTACAACTACGTTCGTGTACGCCAACACGATCGGGATTAAAAGTTCTCCCGCATTTCTTGCACGGTATCAATTGGCTGAGGTGTGACTTCCAGCTAGCCTCGGCCATAGCAGTCAAATCTATCACCACAGCTCCTGTAGTCTGATCATCTGTAATCAGAATTGAAAAGGTTATTCATCTATCTGATCGTCGCAAAACAATTAGTCGTAGGTGTGCTAATACTACGTGAAATCCTCGCCAGTTAGAAATAGCTTTTTTCATGTTTAATGAAATCCGGGTATGCTATTTTCGTCCCCGGCGCAATACCACTTTCTGATCAATATGGTGACGTTGACCTTAGTAGTACGTCGGCTGACTACGGACGCACGCAATCCCGACTTAATACGCTGTAGGCCAATCCCATTGAATATCGAAGCTTGTTTTAGGAAGCTAGTAATACTACTTGATGAATCTTTTAACATTCTTCTTCGACCACTTCGACACGGGGTAGATTCTATCTTTAGGACTGTGTCCAATATTCAATACGAAAGAAGTAACAGGTTGGCACAGTTGGTGTACTCTTAGTATACAAACCAGTCTGTAGTTCGTGGGTCATATTCTACTTATAGTATATAATTATTATCATAGCAGTATATTGAATCGAAACCTTTCAACTTACGCGTATAAATAATCTCAGGCTTTTGTGGTTCATCTCTCCTTTGATTCTCCGGTAGTTTGTCATTCTCAGTGTGCCACTTTCTCAGGCACTGCGGCTCGTGAATTGCAATGCTGGTAGATCCGAAATCTCTACCGCATATGTAGCATGTGACGGTCGGTTTGGGTGCATCCTAAAACGAGGTTTCTTCTGAAAAGTGCTTCTATAACGATCGACGAATCCTCAAATCCGGTATGAATAATCGCGTGCATGGTGAAAATCTCGCGACAAAACTGTATTCTGAGATGAAAGAGCATAAACCAGGAAGGATTGAAAGGGATTTATTGACGAAACGTGTCGACAGAGAATGTATGATAAAAGGGCGAATTCCTGGGCAACTTAATAATGCACGTTTGTCTACCAACACGACTCACTCCAGAGGGGCCAAGCGGTGTTGAGAGTTCTTGCAGGTTGATTGGACTTTTCCTCTCCGCTTTTTGCCCAAATACCGCTTGCTTCTTCGACTGAGTTGCCGATCGAATCTTGTTCTCGATCTGCCAGCGTCTGACGCACTGCGGTTCGTGTATCTTGATACTCCGCGTGCCGAAATTGCGACCGCATACCTTGCACGGTATTGCAGGAGGTCCTTGCTTCACAGGACTCGTAGACGCTTTTGTTATAATCGAGTTCCCGGTCTTTTCCTGTTCAGGTTCCTATTAGGAATCACGAAAAATGATATGTTAAAATGATCGATAAAGCATTAAAGGCATAGAAGTGCAGTCAGTGTGTTAAAACAACCGGGTATCATTGCATAATCACCTTCGGAACGACTTTACAGCTCCTCTGATGGACTTGCAAACGATCGGGTGCAAAAGTTCGCCCACACTTGGAGCACGGTACCAATTGCGCCTGCAAGAATACAGAATCGCAAAGTGTTAATTGAACTTCTTCAATTTCTTTTCGGGGCTTTCGTGTTTAGAAGACTATTCTTAGAGCTTAGAGGATTGTTATCTTTTCTGTACTTAACGAGTCGCAATGCGGCTATAAGTTTTTAGAGGAAGGGCGGTTGCTGCACCTTAGATTGCGAAGTTTGCGCATTGAATGTAGGCCGGCACCTTGAACACGATAGGGCTCAGTCTTCCGTCGACTACAGTGCGTGACACATTAGCTTTAATCCCGAAGAAACCGGTGGATAGTTATGCCTTTATAGAGCCCCGCCGTGCTATGCATTTACATCGCGAGATATGCAGATGAGATCTTTAAAGTCGAGCTTTAATGATTGCACTTGAGCGCACCGAACATAAGTTTGCTTCCCTTTAACTTCCATTAATTTCAATCCATAGTCGATAATTCTTTCTCAAGTTTATTTTAACTTATAATTGTATTACTTTCGCGAGTAACTTCAATTGCAACTTTGTCGCAAGTTCAGGGTATAGTTACCTAACAGTACTTAGACTCAACATTTCAAGTTCAATTGTCGATACCCAATAATTAGGTTTTTGTATGTTGTTTGATGATTCCATTGAAGGATCATTCGTCAGGACTATAAAAGCGCGTATACGTAATAAAATCGTTTTCCGTTTCTCCTGTTTGTCCTATTGCGTAATAAAATCATATGCAGTCATTGTTCCTCGCCGAATTGGTCGGTACCACTCTGTAAATTATCTTACATCATCGCCCGGTAAAGATCGTCATTAGCGTGTAGAACGCCGTGGTTGAGTCATTCAACATATCGAAATGCATTGATCTGCCACGACAAACAAAGAGACGCGCAATAATTTATGACTCCCTTTATTTCATAAGGGTCGCAGCTGCAACCCTCGCCCCACCAATATTAGTAACCGACCGAAATTTCAGTTGGTCGACAGTAAGGGTGGGGATGGAAAGGGTCATCGCAGGTATATACTTTTCTGAACTTTACCTGACAAGCTTGCCAAGCAGCGGCATTCCAGTCGGAGTGATCAATCGAGACGTCAGGCTTCTGAGGTGTTGGTCGTCTCTGGTTTAGAGGCAGGGCATTGTTTTCTCGCTCCCATTTCTACGCACGAGAACATATCAATCGATATCGCCAATAAGTTTAAATAGCAACCGCGCTCATGTATAATGAGCCATCATTAGTCTCGAATACGCGATATTTGCAGAAGTAACCCTTTGCACGCGAACTTTCACAAGATTCTCTGTTCAATTTCGATTTAGTTCGGAAGTGTATTGCCAGTGTTCGTTAACGAGTCATCGCGAATAATTAGAGACGCGAAAAGTGAAAGGAATCAGTTAAAAATAATAGCAACAGTGTAGATTTTGTATATTTAGTAGAAATACGTTCTGTGCAAAGGGTTAGTAAATCATTGCATTCGTGATTAAGTGCTCGCAAGCTATTTGTTTGATGTAATCGATTACATATTGCTACTTTTAATAGATTTAGCTGTTATTGTTCGTTTGACGAGAGGGTAGTACATCGCGATCAATGACAGACAGTGTAATAAGATAGGATCGAATCGAATAAAAGGTCGAAGATTGATACGTCTTTACAGTCATTGCGGCGAAGGTCATATCGAACAAGGTGCATATATATATAATATGCATATATTAAGTGCAACTCCCCCGCGAGTTACGTTTAACCCAGTGTCTGCTTCTCGGGGACTGGTTGATAGGAGATAGTATATCATACGAGTTTACATGTACAAACGTATCCCATATCAGACCTAGCGACATGCATATCGCCTCTATGAGCTCGCATCGATTTCATGAAGGGCCTTGACTTATTACGTGCTTATAGAGACACGCGTTAACTTCAATTCCTTTACCGAGTGTAACTCGACGTCTTTCTCGTGAAACGTCAATTGAGGCTTGCCAAGATTCCTCGGACAAGTAATTCAATCTTAGCATTTGGTCAATCAGAAGAAAGAGGTCGCGATTATTCGTTCAAGTTTTACGATCTTAATTAATATAAGCGTGTTCAAATACTGGTATGAGTCAATTATCATAGAATATTGAAACGTTAAAAATAGCAAACGCGGTCCTCATTTTTACAAGCTTACATAAGCAAATGGTCGCCCTAGCGTTAAGGGCTAGAGATTGATCAAGGGGTAACATACAGTGTTAGACCGGAAACACAATGGGAAATTCAGGATTTTTTTAATACTTTAGAATACGTTGTCAAATTTTTCGAATACATTTCAAAAACTTTAAACTTTTCAATTACAAAGGAAGTTATTTTAAATTATTCGCTCACTGTATGTATCCCCTTTAGTGTTAGCTTTACCCTGGCAATAGAATCATTAGAAAGACTTAAGTGACCTTTGCGGATTAGAAATCCCTTTCTATAAAACCTTCTTTTGAAAAATAATACCTTTTAAAGTATATTGCAACTGACATCATAAGAAATCGTGAAAATTTCATATGAATAGCGTGTTGTTCATTGAGTTGCCAAAAACTCCTGAAAATGACATGTTTATCGACTGCTGTTATTGCAAAGGTCACTTAAGAAGCACAGTCGTGTTTCATTGTGCGACAGAGTAGCATTGTTGGCAGAGTGATTAAGAGACTTACTTCCATACACTTGAGTTCGTGAATGGGAAAGCTGGCGGTGCCAAATTCTCGCCCACATATGTAACAGGTAACAGTTTTAGGACCCCTTTTAATGGGTGCGGACGACGGTCTCGATTGTCTCGACTGTTCCTTAGCATATTGGCGAGGTATAAAACATTTCGGCTTCGCCTCCAGCTCTTCCGGCTTGTTTTTGCTCTTATCGCTTCGGAAGTGCAGCGGCACTGGCTTTTGAATGGACTTCGGCACGGGACTTCGTAATTTTCCATTATTCGCGCTATCTTTCTCTTTCACGAATGTACCCTTCGGATGGCTGTGAAATCTTTCCGGCTGATCCGGTCGTCCGCAGGCTTTACACGGTTCCGGGGCAGTTCTCACAGTAGATCCCGTGAATACCTGGAAGTCTGCGGATACCGTCGCCCTTGAACTTCTCTTTCTCACACTGGATAACGCTGGTACCTTGGAAACGCCGCTTGTGCCATTCCTGTGTAGACCATTGTTACAGCTTTTATTATACTTTATCTGGAAACTAGAGTCTCGGGGGTTATAGATTGTCGCATAAATATTACTTATGAAAATGAGCTTTAGATAAACCTTTGGATAAAGTTCTATAGTTAGAATTAATTGCACATTGACCCTGGCAAGTGGCAAACGCCAAGCAGTAATTTGGCATTCCTCGTTTAATTTTTCTAATACTCGTACTGTATAATTATGCGGATGCATTGATGAAAATT
Source organism: Ectemnius cavifrons (assembly GCA_964023945.1). Lineage (NCBI taxonomy): Eukaryota > Metazoa > Arthropoda > Insecta > Hymenoptera > Crabronidae > Ectemnius > Ectemnius cavifrons. The sequence continues at coordinate 4,054,599 of OZ030386.1, forward strand.
AAATGTCTTTAAAGGTAACTTTTATCTTGTCACTTGTAAGGTGAGATGGTGCTGGGTTTCTCAGGTAGTTATTTAACAATAGGACAATCGCTCCAATGAAAAGAAAAGGTTTCGGTCTGCGGGATTAGCACGAACCTATTGTTATTATCATCGAGCTTCTTGTTGTCGAGCGGCTGCTTCCTCGCCGGGAGAGTCTCCTGCGAGGTGATGCGTGCCTGCTTCTGCATCGGTGATTCAGTTGGCAAATCGTGCTGGCTGAACTTGGAGTCACTTATCGTTAGCTGTTCGAAACTCTTTCGTTTGGGGCGCGCCGAGCTACCACGGTTGGACCAGACGGAGACCGAGGTAGCCGAGGCTTGCCGTGACTGTTCGCTCGTCGCAGTGCTCTGTCGGCGTTTCGATGACGACGGAATAGACAGCGTTCCCCCACTAGGTCTTTTCGATAGTTGAAATCGCGTCATAGACTCGCATAGCAGCTCCTTGCTAAGTAAAGACATATCCAGCTTATCGATCAGCTTTGGATTCAAGATGTTTGGCTTCTCCAGATTTGCCGTTTTTGGCCTGTCAGTGTCATCGTAGAGAGGCGCGATCCTCTTCATCTTGGGCGGCCAAGTACCCGTATCGCTTGCCTTTGTTGGCCCTTTGTGTTTCTCTTTTGCTGATAATCATTTCAGTATTAGAACAGCACCGAGTGTTAGAATCGCGCGTTACTTTTACGACTGATATATCAATTGTATTCCGTGATTGTAATAATTGTGTTGGGAAAGTTTGTAAATGCTTTACTTTAAATTTGTTTGTTCAAATCATTTTAAAATCAGTCGGGAATAAGAAAGAATAGTAATTTCATTTTTTGATTATTGATAAAGACTTACAAGTTGTAGAAAACTCAAGTTAGATAGTTACCAAATTTGCCCCGAAGAGCGACCAAGTCATCTTTGACTACCAAGAAGGTTTTTTCAGAGAGGTACTCTGACGGCCCGCGTTTCCATTTCATGATTTGCACTGTACTTTACGTAATAGTATTCAATGAAAATGTCAATTCCTCCCACAGTTCACGCACCTACTTAATTAGAATAGTTTTTCGTAGCACCCAACCTACGCATATATAATTTTTAGAAGATGCACTGTGAACGGTTTATGAAAATAATTAGTCAGCAATTTGCAAATGTTAAGTTTCAGTTAGTAGCACTCGTTTAGTTAAAGAGTTAAGTTTTTCTGGAAAGGTTATTTTACATTTTTTATACTGTCCAAACTAACATTTACAGCCATCACGCCAAACGGTTCAATTTTCTTCCGATTTCTTCAGTTATCATTTTTCTGTTCACCTGAATTTAGCTTCTGTCAAAGTTTATATTTATATTTATTACACCAGTTCATCACAAAGTTCTAGCGACACTCGATGTCCCATGCGTGTATTCAATTTCCATTAGAATTTTTCTACGTTGTAGTCAAACGGGCAAAAGCAATTAGCTGTACATACGTGTTCGTTATCTCTACTGATTGCATCGCATACTACATTGATCCACTGGATCGTTGTAATGAACAGCTGAATTGCATTCACGAGTGTTACTTTTGGCACGGTTTTAGATATTTTTAAATTCAATATCAAGACACGCTTATTTATTTAAACTGTCCTAATTAGCAATTTTTGAGCACTAATAAAATCTATTAGATAGTAACCCGGATTTCATACAACGTGTGTGTTGTTCGAATTTGAGAATTCGTCGTGATTTTCTAATTAGTATCATTCAACTTTCTTAATGTATTCTACTTTTTTCGAGACATTTCCGTTTTAATTAATAGTCGACGTATGTAATGAACTACATAGGAGAAAGCAATGGATCACCGCGCGCGTAGGTCCCTGCTAGCATTATACGCGGTGCACTGAGCTTCGCTTTACCTTGCCATTGGCTTCATATAGCTTTTACCTTTCTCGCTGTGTGAGAATACAGGTGGCTAAGAAAATCGATCCAACGACTACTATTAAACAACTATATACTATACGTACCACGCTCCCCTCGGGCACACGTTCGCCTTAACGAGCGGAAACGCGTTACAGCGGGAGGTATTTTGAATGAGTTGAACGCGATCACGCACGATTCTACGAAGTACTTCATGATTATATATAACTTCGCAAATATCTTTCATTTTTCGCTCAAAATAGTTTGCTTCTAATTCGAGGTACGAAAAAGCTTATAAACCACTTTCTAGCTTGTCGTGGCAGATATGTTAAAATATTGATTCCGGTCTTTTTTGGGGTAACAGTAGCTGATCGAACTGCGATAATATTAATGGATGGATAAAGAACGGGAGCAAGAGTATAAGAAACAGTTTATCTGTAAATTCATTGGGCACTCTAGAGTGCAATGCTTTGCATACTTTATTGCAAAATTCCATTCAGATGTTCCAGTGAAAAAGTTGAATTTTGTATTTACAGAATTCACAAATATACAATCTCCAGATAGATTATCGTCGATATCTGTAGCGCTTGAAATGAAACCATAATTGGAAGATATTGTTGTGAAATTGGCATCGAAATCCACGTTTATACGAGTATTCCCATTCTCGATTAACTATCTTGAACGCAATGTCCTCGTAGGGTGGGCCAGCGTGAAACCGCAGAATAGCGAAGTCCTTATTATCAGCACATGGTGTCTGAAATGGGCCGAAAGGGTCTGGTCAATAACAATACAATTTATGAGGGATTAAAAGGGTCGGGGTTAATACCTACCAAGAAATATTCCGGGGTCGTATTTTTATCAATGAGGTCTGGGTAGAAAATATTAAACTTGTAACCCTGTACGATTTTTGGTGGGGGGTTGTCCATATCGTAGTGGGTCTGGTTATATTTATTCCATTCGAAGCCGGTGTGCACACGGTTAAAGTAACGGGGTTTCCTCGGCCTGTATTTATCCGACCACAGATAGATTTGTGCCTCCAGTGAGGATTCGACGCTGAACTGTGCTTCGTCCGAACCCATATTCTTGCGTGCTTCACGGTGCAAAGCTTGCTCCTCCGCAGTCATTACATTCTGTATCTTCCGACCAGTGCGGAGCACTTGGTTCCTCGCGTATTCCAGTCTCTGACTGTCATCTTCCTCGAGAGTGACGAGTGTACCGGGCTCAAGTTGCGAGTAAGGAATATATTTCGGCGAGTAACCACCAGATTCATATTCGCAAAACGATTCAGACAGAAGGTCATCTGCCGCGTTTGTGGTCTCTTGGTCCTCACTAAGAGACAAGACATAATTAGAATCAAGTGATAAAATTGTAAATTATCGTGCGTTTATTATTTAGAAAAATTATATACTCGGATTGACTATCCTCGCTCTTCTCTGCCGTGCTAGTTGTAGGCTGTTCTTCATGTTTTGATGCATTCTCACTTTGAGCTTGCAAACTTTCCGTTTCGTTTTCAGTTCTTGCTACGCCTTGCTCGGCGATTAACACTTCCAGTTTCTTTCGTAAGTTTTCTTGATGACGATCTCTTAATCGCGCCCTTGCCATGTGAGCTAGAAGTGTAACAATTAGCAATGAGTAATATTCAAATTTACTTTATGGAAAATGTTTAGCTTCTCTTGCTCTCAATCTACCTTTTAATTGTGATAGTAAGCTTTCCCAATATCCTATATCTACGCCCTCGGGTTTTCCCGTTATTTTTGCTTCAATTTGCAATTGCAAGGCTTCCAGTTGTGCAGCAGTTTTACCTTTAAAGATTGCTGTCACATCTTTAGCAACAGATTCGTGTATACCTTCTCTTCTTCCTACAGCTAAAAAGAAATATTAATTAGATCATTTCATAGCAATTCGGTATTGTAATTGATGATCGTAATAGTGAACCTACCAACTTCATATTCGGATCTCTCTAACTTTCGAAGTTTGTGCAGTTCGTCTTCAACAATAACTGTAATATCGTTCCAGTAATCCAAATTCTTTCCGCGCTCTAATTCTTTATAGACCTTAATGTCTTCAATAAGATCCTCCAGATCTTTAACATGCAACCCCCTTAAATATGTGTATGGTTCGTGCATTTCGACAGCATCGACTTCCTCTTCGGCGCTAATATATTTAGCGAGTAAATCAATAGGTTTTGCGCGACCATCCTGTATTCTTATGCGTGATCTCAGCCTTGCTTGTTCTAAATGAAATTGGTCTTCCTGCCTTGCCCACTGCTCTAATTGAGCAGCTTCCTTTCCTCTTTGTAGCATTGTCATCTCTTCTTCTCTCTGCTGTCTTTCCAATTCTCTTTCTTGCCTCCTCTTTTTAACTTTCTCTAATTCTCTCTTATTCTCCTCTTGCTTATGTCTATTTCTAGTTTCCAATTCCTCTCTACTAACTCCAAGCAAACCTTCTTTCTCCAGTTTCTTAGACCAAACAAATGTGGAAAGCAAGTTCCCATCACCAAACGGATTATCTGTATTTGTGTAATGCAAATAATCATTATCCCAACCCATTCTCTCCTTGCGTTTGCGTTCCTTAGCTTCTTTCTTTTTCAATCTCCTTATTCTTTTCTCTTCCGCTGTTTCAGTGGCTTTCATCAATTCTTTCTGCCGCTTTCGTTCCTCTACTTGTTTGTGACGTTGTTTTTGTAATTTCTCTAACAACTTGGTAGAGTTTGATGAAGAGCATGAGGATGATGAATCCTCGGAGGTAGCACTGGATGTAGATGATGAGGAAGATGACGAAGAGGAGGAGGATGATCTAGCAAGTAGTAGAGAATATATTACAAACAAATAGTTTTAAAAGTAGTTATAGTTATGGTAAACAACATTGATGTATGAAATACCTTCTCCTGCTTTTATGCTTCGAAGATTTTTTGCGTGAATCGCGCGAACGAGAGGTATCGCGATCCTTAGACTTTTTAAGCCTCTCACCAGACTTTTTGGAATGCCTATCTTTCGATTTCGAACTTGTTGATCTGTGATCATAGTCACTGTCAGAATCCTTACGCGATATCTTGTCTTTATGTCGTCGACGATCTCTGTCCTCGACTCTCGTCCTTTCATAGTCAGATTTCTTCGAGTATTTCCCCATTTTTACTTCGTCACATATCACTTTGACTATTGAAAATATGACACAGTGCCTTTGTTTCACTGACACATAACCTCTCAGGCGGTAGTGAAAAAACGTAGGCGTAACGGACAAGCATCCTCCATTTTGAATGGTCGAACAGCTGATTCCGGTCGGCAAGTTCCTGCTTGGCAGAAAGTTCTCTTCAATTTGCGAATCTGAATCCATCGAATACATTTCAGTACTTAGCAATTTAGATTAACATTCTTTATAAAGTTTGTCATTTGCAAAGTATCGAAATAGTAGGAATTGTGCTCCTTTTAATCGGTCAACGATCAGACAGTACATTCGTACGCAGCTCCGCCACGACGGGCGACATCCGTTGAAGGTTTTCAAACGATTTCAAACAGAAAAGCGTACGCCTGCGAGAGAGTGAAACGTTTTGTGGTACGTCGGGACCGTTTGTCGTCCTCTGCGACGGGTGCGTAGAAAAATCCTGCTAATTCGTGATCAGGATCACTGAGGGAACAATGCCGCACAGCATCTACTATTCAAGCAAGTACTACGACGATAAATATGAGTACAGGTGAGCGAGAAATCATGCAACGCACGTTGTTACACCGCGGCATGCCCCGAATTCCACTTCGACACTTTGTCCTCGGGCCCCCATTTTGTCTTGGGGCCCCAAGGCTAAGTTTTCTTTAACCCGCCTTTATGCTCAGTGACGAAATCAGACTATTCCTATGTTCGAACCTCGAAATCAGCCGATTAACACAGAATATCTGTCGATTTTCCGAAAGTCTCCTTGCTTACGCATCCCGAGAGAATTTAAATGGCCGGGAAGCGTACTTTTTACTCTATTTCGTTAGCTTTACTCGTACTATGCCCATCCCGTTTCACCGGTTTATCGTGTCTTCTGGCTATACAATAGTGATGCTAACTGCATAAGAGTGGCCGGGGTTTAAAGATTCGTTGTATGATTCATTCAACAAGTAGAAATCGGGAGGCATATGGCGCGTTGCTTTGCTTGGAGGGAATACTTCGATATTACGTAGAAAGCAACACAATGAACGATTCGTAATAGTGTCATGCATAAATTCAATATTCAGACACCAATAGACTGAGTTTCTACTGTCGGAAACATTGTTTCACGGGGATTCCCAATGTTTCGAATAAAGTGCAACAATGTATCACTTGTTACGGGAAGGAAAAGTTTTATTGCCAATCGCGTGCTGTAGGGAATATTGCGTGAATAGATCTCGACTGTATGTGACATTGTAACAAGGCTGAAATGTTTGTGTGTATTTTAGGCATGTTGTCTTGCCTAAGGAGATGGTGAAATTAATACCAAATCATTTGCTCTCTGAGCAAGAATGGAGAGCCATTGGTGTTCAACAAAGTCAGGGATGGATTCATTATATGAGGCATAATCCTGGTACAAATACTTCTTAGTATTAGATCTTTTATAATAATCGATTAGAATATTAAATATGTCTTTTCCTGTTTCACTGCAGAACCTCATGTTTTACTCTTCAAGAGAAAAATCACATCACCACCACCATCGGAACAGTGACTCTGAGCATGAATCTCCTTGTACATAATGCTTCGGATCATTATTAATACTCATGGAAGAACTCAGCTATGATTGTGGCATCTACAATTAATGAAGATTGAGAATTACCAGTAGCGCTAGTTCAAACAGCAGGAAGATTTCCCAGAAAAATTAGTGTCCGATAAAGTTCTGGATTATTTATTCATGATGTTTCTTTCGACAGCAAGAGAGAGAGAGAGAGAGAAAGAGAGTGTGGGAGAGATAGAAAGAGAGTACAGTTTCTTTTGTTCACGTTTGCTCTAAATTGTAGCGTGGCTGTGGTCTTCTAACTTCCTCGTTTACTTCAGTGTGTCATTCACAAAATGTCAGCGAAGTATACTGTACATATGTCTATAGAGCAACTTAGTTCTTAACTGCAACATGCGCATCTGCTGTTTTTGTTTTTTCGATCTTCAGATTCACTGAAAAGGCAGGGTATTCTGTACCTTAAGATCAACAGAAAGGAGCAAACATTCTAGTTCAATCGAAATGTGTAAATTCTGAAACAGGATTACACATTCCGCATTAAATTTATTTGAACAAGAGATCTAGATCCTTCCAACTTTGTGATTAGAGTGCCTTGCACATGTGTGCTACTCGTATTTTTTCTACTATTAATTTCTACTATTGTTACAAAAACATATTTTAGTATGCTGACTGGGATAGGCACCCTTGTAATATGTTATATCAGGAGTAGATCCAAACTTTTACTTTATTACCGACCTACCCACGAAACAAGTAATGATACCGCAGGCGTCTCGTATTGAAATTAAGGATATTTTCGTTCTGTTTATTTTGTGTGCTGTCACTTCAAGTGTCTGCAATTTTAATTTTGTTTCTCGGCAGTATTGACCAAGTATTTTCTTATAAATTGTCAACTTGTGTATGTCCTTAACAGTATGCCGGATGGATATACTTTAATCAGAACAAACATGTATTATTAATTGGATTTTTAATAAACGTTTGGTTTATACTTTGCTATGTTAGTTCTCGCTACGCTTCTATTCAACTCTGGATACAATGGCAGTATACTGTATATTGGTACTATGGAATATGAGTTATGTTGTCTAAACTAAAGTTCTTACCTCGGAAAACTATTTCCCTACAGATACTTCGTCACATATTTTGGGCTCTTATTACGGTATACAAAAGTTGGCCGAAAACTTTCTAAGTCCAATTTCTACTATTTTCTCGATTTTTGGTCATTTTCGGCACTTTCCAGAATCGTTCATAGATCGGTTCTTTGAGTATTGAAACGCGTAGAAAACATAGAATCAGTGGTGTAGATGCCGGCATTCTATCATAAACCCTCTGATAGGATGCCCCTTCTCATTAATTTACCCCTTCTCACTTATTCGGGCCCCTCCACGTTCTCCAATCTTCCCGAATGTTTCGGGGGCTAAGATTTGCGGTAGAGATTCAGTATTCAGTCAAGAATCGACGGTATAAGTTCCAGAGCCGTAGCTCAAAGTTTATTTTTTCGCCAAAAAAAACGGCAAGGCTAACCCCTTCAGATTTTTTCGATTTTCGGTCATTTTCGGCACTTTCCAGAATCGTTCATAGATCGATTCTTTGAGTATTGAAACGCGTAGAAAACATAGAATCAGTGGTGTAGATGCCGGCATTCTATCATAAACCCTCTGATAGGATGCCCCTTCTCATTAATTTACCCCTTCTCACTTATTCGGGCCCCTCCACGTTCTCCAATCTTCCCGAATGTTTCGGGGGCTAAGACTTGCGGTAGAGATTCAGTATTCAGTCAAGAATCGACGGTATAAGTTCCAGAGCCGTAGCTCAAAGTTTATTTTTTCGCCAAAAAAAACGGCAAGGCTAACCCCTTCAGACTTTTTCGATTTTCGGTCATTTTCGGCACTTTCCAGAATCGTTCATAGATCCATTCTTTGAGTATTGAAACGCGTAGAAAACATAGAATCAGTGGTGTAGATGCCGGCATTCTATCATAAACCCTCTGATAGGATGCCCCTTCTCATTAATTTACCCCTTCTCACTTATTCCGGCCCCTCCACGTTCTCCAATCTTCCCGAATGTTTCGGGGGCTCAGATTTGCGGTAGAGATTCAGTATTCAGTCAGGACTCGACGGTGTAAGTTCCAGAGCCCTCTGATAGGGTACTCCTTCTCAGCAATGTATCGTACAAGTACAGGTACTTACAATTAATTAAACAATCTAGTACTATAAAATATGAATTCTTACACATAATTTAATAGCAATTACATACTTATTTGTTATAGGTGATGAACACTCCAATCATGTTCATGGATTTATCATCTTCTCAACTACAACTCAACCCCTATGCATCCCTGCATCCCTGCATCATTCCGGTGATGCCACAGTGGTACAGCTCCCCAGTATAGTATATAATAATAAGAAATATAACATTATAATAACATTATATAACTAATACATTCATAGATAAATATAATAAGTACGATAAACTAATGTGTTTCTTTTACAAACAAGCTGTTCCTCTCTTCCTACTTCCTAAGTTCCTTGATCGAAAATTTTCTAAGTCCCAACGCGGGAATTTTTTGAATTTTATGACGTCATCGATGACGTCATCAGTGACGTCATCAACACGTCATCGATGACGTCATAAAAAGTTCAAAAATTTTCTCTGTGACGTCATAGAGAAAATTCGCAAAAATTTTAACTTTGTGCTAAAATTGACGAATTTTCTCTGTGACGTCACAGAGAAAATTTCCAAACTTTTTTCCGGTGACGTCATTGATGACGTCATCGATGACGTCAT